>CM044436.1:94120674-94146982 GCA_024363595.1 Xenopus borealis
TGTACATTACTGCATCGTTTAAACAGAAAATGCTGCTAGAGACTCTGAAGGTCATTTGTCAAGGTGACAGAGTAGAAGATGTTAATCTTATGCAGTTCATAGTATTTGTCTTGCCAGTAGTGATTAGGCCCATTTATGGTACTGTATCTTTAAAACTATAAGCTCGTTTACAGAATTGTAACTTTTTAACTGCTTTGTGATAAAAAATTTGAATTACAAATTATATATATATATTAAATTCTGCTCACTTCCATTATCCATTATCTTCGGATTTATATAAGGCTGGGAATGAGCCTTTGAGCGATGTTCTGCCAAGGATATGATATGTTTATAAAAGGAGGCAACATGTCCAGTGTAGATAATATAAAGGAATAAATAATCTGAATATCAAAACTTTATTAGAAGGGCCTCTGAAACAACATTATAGATGAAACAAAAAAGATGTTGCAAAATAACTGAAGAAAGGTCAAGTTCAACTTCTTGCACATTACTAAAATCTGATATCCAATGAACTCCAAAGACCTAGAAGGCCACAGAGTGATATTAATGGCAAATGATTCTACTTTTTCTAAATGATTTCCCTTTGTTATGTGATTATAAACCAGTACTTTGTACTGCATGAATCCACATTGGTGGAAAAACAATCCTATTGGGTTTATTCTATATATTTACTAATGTAATTATTTTATTATGATCCAAATGATGGAAAGCCCTATGTCCCATGATGGGCCCCACACAGTATCCAAAGTGCAACACAGTTGAATTGAACTGAGCCTTGAATCAACTTACATAATTACATAGTTGAAAAAAGACAAAGTTCATCAAGTTCACTCCCCTCCAAATGAAAACCCAGCATCCATACACACCCATCCAATACCATGACATAAATACATATTCCAATATCCTAACTATAGGGTTTAGTATCACAATAGCCTTTGATATTATGTCCGTCCAAGAAATCATCCAAGCCCCTCTTAAAAGCATTAACAGAATCAGCCATCAAAACAGCACCCAGCAGTGCATTCCACAACCTCACCGTCCTGACTGTGAAGAACCACCTACGCGGCTTCAAATTAAAGTCCTTTTCTTCTAGTCTGAAGGGGTGGCCTCTGGTGCGGTGATCCTATTTATGGGTAAAAAGATCCCCTGCTATTTGTCTGTAATGTCTTGATTCAAGACAGGAGCCGGGCAGGGCACATAGGCATGTGTACTTAGTGCATCATTCAAAGGTGCAAGGTATATAGTGGCAGAAGGTGCAGCTTTCATCTGGGCCCTGTGTAGGGTTGCAATCTCTTTGGTTTTGACCAAAACAGTTTGGTTTTTCTTTTAATAGGAAAAAGAGGTAAACATTTAGGAAGGCCGGTATTTTTTTCAAGAAAAGGTGGCAACCCTATTGTAAACAAGTACAATAATCTACCTATTAACCACCTTTGATCTCATTGCCCCAAGACAATTATTTAATCAAATGACTCCACCTCCTTATGTCCATGCTCTGCACCAATGTCATCATTCCACCCTTTTGTTTTTTTGCTGAGGTCAAAGGCTACCATAACCCTATCCTTACTGCCTGAGCACAGTGCCAGCTGCACCTGCTGGCACTGCACCAGATTTTTCATCCAGTAATCAGTGCAGGGGGGTACAGGTTCTTTGCAAATGAACACTAAGGAGTGCACTCTTTCATTTGCATCCCTGGGTAATACATGACCTCTATTGTATATTTATTCCAATTGTCCTTTTAACTTAGCCCCTTCTATTTCTGCAGATCATGGGAAGGGTTTAGAATAGAACAGAGTTGTTTGTTAAAGTCATATAAAAACATTAACAGACAAACTGTTACATGTCACTAGCTACAGTATTTTGCAGCTGTGAAAAAGAGTGTAATCCAAAGCAGTAGTGTGTGTTGTACTCTGAGCGCACTGACTGGTGTGATGTTGGCAAGTCAGTAACAATGTCTATAAATTAGAGATTTCATTTATTTTGGAGGTAATTATTATAGACTAACAGGGTTATACAGTAAGGTGCAAAGTCTCTTACAGGTCTAGTCACTTATAGCAACCAATCAGCAGGTAGCAATTACAGATCATCCGTTTTAAAGCTAACATATTATTGATTGCTAAGGGTGACTGCACCTGCACTAACTGTGCCTTTTATTACATAAGATCAGTTTCTATTATAATAAATAGTTATTAGATAGTGTTTTTAGCGAACAAAGATATTAAGAAGGCTAATAGATTTATATAAGCTAAAACATTTCTTTTTTCAAATAGTCTATAATTGGATATTAATCATTACTCCTATTATTTCATGGAAATTTAAGTGCTGACCTACAATGATTAACAAAATAATTCTACAAATAGATTTTTTGCCTTCACAGCACTAAATTGCAAAAAACCCCTAAAGCAAATAACCACAAAAAAATAAAGGACATACAATATAGGCAGTTAATTATTAGTGCAAAGCATGCATTTGAAAAACAAGGATCAGCATCTTTTTGTCTTAGTAAACACCTTTTTTTGAAATGTTACAGATGGATGGGCAAGTCATGGGATTATATTCCACTTAATACATGAATTTACTTTACAAATAGACACCCATTGCTATTAAAAAAACACTTGGTTTTGAACTTGATTGCCAAAAAACCCTTGGAGACACACTCCTAAATGTCATCATTTTGTTATTGCTATAAATAAGAAGAATAGCTTTGGAACTGATATTTTCAAGTGAACATAGAGAGACCTCCAAAGGTGAAAAAAAATGTTAGCTAACAAAGTATAGGGGACAGACAAATATTTAAAAGGAATATACAATAAACTTGTGAATGCAACTGTAGATTATTTTAGAGTGGCACAAAGTCATCCATTGCAGTTAAAAGAGAGGTGTTCCTTCTTAAAGTGAAACAATGGGGTGGGGAGGTTTAAATTAGAACAGTGAGATTGTGTAATTGTTTTCAGGGAAGTGTTGGGCCACATTTTAGCAGATTATAAAATGCAGTGCTATTTTTAATAAAATCATTATGACAGTGTTAATCCAATGAGTTGCCCTTTTGCAGTTTTGGCGTTAAAAAGAACCGGTAGCAAATGTTTTTATTTGATCATACTTTATGCACTTTCTTGAATAAACAACATTTTTGCCATGATTAGTAAAAACAAATGAAATAGGCACTTATCCTGCTTGCTTGACAGAACATGTGTCTTGGGGTTTAAAGTTTATCTTTTACTGGTTCAACAAACTTTAGCCTTTCTGCTTATCAAGCACATCAAAGTGCAACTAAGCATATAATAGGCATGTTTGTACATTGTCCAATTAGTAATTATGTGCAAACCATTTCCAAGTATTTCATTTAGTCTAGTCGACTTTTCTAATTTTTTTGAATACGGGCATGGAACCTGTTATTGTAGAATTTGGATACCCATGCCATAAATTGACTAAAAAACTATTAAACCTAATAAAGTTGTTTGTCACCAATATAGATTCATATGGAGGAATCACTGATTGGTTGCTGTGGGTTACTCCCAGGTCCTAATTTGCCTAGTGTTTATAAATTAGCTCTGCTATATCTGTCTTAGATAAATCCATTGCTTTTGTTCTTCATCTTCATTTTTTGTTGATTTGTTTTGCTGCTGATGGCTTGAGCAAAACCCAGTGTGGTCTTTAAATTTTGCCCTTCACCTGAATTCATGGATTTTGTAATAACTATTCTGATATTTTTGCTTTTATGTTTTGCCTTAAAGGAGACATATTGTGTAAAAAATAAGAATGTGCCAGTGCATTATGCTCATTTAGACATAGAAGGATTGTGCTTAAAAAAGTAGTGTTTCAGGCTGATTTATTGAATATTTCTGCACAAACCCTAATAATCTTTCCCTTCCCTTCCACTTCCTGCTCCCTGAATTCCCAGGCTGTGCAGTGGAGCCGGAGGCTCAAGTGAACTGTAGGACTGGAACCAATCAGCATCTATAGCAGGACCTGATAGGGAACTGAAGCCTGTCTGTGCTTGTGTGACTACAGGGCTGTGATTGGCTGTCCCCCTCCTACTGTGCTTCTGGCAGGGACTGTTCGGACATGCTCTTCCCTCATCTGAAACACAGACAGGGACCAGAGAATGTCTATAGAAGGGGTGTCCAACCTGCGGCCCGTGGGCCGCATTTGGCTCAGGGTGGATATGAATGCGGCCCAGCTTGAAACCCTTGGTTCCCGAGGAAACTTCATGTTGCAAAGAATTTAGGAATAAGCCCATTGCCCAGTTAGTAGTAATAATAATAATATAACAAGTCTATTTAATATACAGGTGTCCCATATTCCAGTGTATAGCTCCATCTGGTTATCCAACTGGTATTGCAGTTCTTTTCTGTGCATTTTCTTTACTTTTACAAATCAAAAGTGTTTGTGTATTTAATGTGCGGCTCCAAACTATTTTTTTCCAATGTGGCCCAGGGAAGCCAAAAGGTTGGACACCACTGGTCTATAGGGAGCTCCAGTAAAGGGGCTATAATAGATAATATTAATTTGTAGCACCATGTAAAAGCAGCACCATATATTACTTATAACTGCTTACAAAATTAGGGAGCTCCAGTAAAGGGGCTATAATAGATAATATTAATTTGTAGCACCATGTAAAAGCAACACCATATATTACTTATAACTGCTTACAAAATTAGGGGTTTACATTTATCCTATATGTCTCCTTTAAGGTTATTGCAGTCTCCAATTTTTCCCTTCTGTCAAAACTTTCTTGAACGCATCCAGAAGATGAATATTAATTCCCAATAGTTTTCCCTCTTGCTTTCTTGGCTTTGTCATGTTTCCCTTTCATTTCTAATGGTTGCAAGACTCCTTCTACAAATCATAAAAAATATACTTAGCAATACAATACCGTGTTCATAACGTAGTCAATGACCCTAGCTATTTTTTGGAGCATACATAAAAAATTCAATTGACTTCGATGTGTTTGGCAATTTTTTTGGTGTTTTGAGAATATTTGGCAAAGCAAAACTGGTCAGATTTGCCCATCACTAGGCAGTATTCCTTATCCCCTGTTCTTAATAATACACTATTACAAATGTATATATTTCTCTGTATATATAAAAATGTATATATTTCTCTGTATAAATAAAACCCTAAGAGCACAGATAAGCGAATAATATTTCTGAGTTAGATCTGCAGGGTAGTATAAATAACAATAAATCAGTGGATGTTGGAGTAGCAATGGTTATATATGTAAAGCATGCAACACCAGTGTTCTCCCAGCCAGCCAGTTCAGATCAGTGTCAGTAATTAAAACTTAACGTTTATTAATAGTTGCATTTAACAATTCTGACAAAGTGCACACCAAACAAAACACAAGTTCAACTACAACACTCTTCCTGTAACTTGGAAGCAGTGTTGGACAATGTCCCTAAAAACACTTAATAAAAGAAAAAAGGAAATTGATTGAATGGTGGGGGTAATCACAGCCATTGCTGATTTACACAGTGTCTACAGCTGCTCACTGCAGCCTGCTGAAAGTAGCACCCATGCCCTCCCTTCCAATCCGTTCCCTCGTAGTATACCTGCCTATTTAAACTAGAAATGGGTGGTACCTGTCTCCCATCATCTGGGTAAAGTGATTGGGGTGCACACTGCACATGCCATATTCAGCCCAGTGTGCAGCTGCTTAGTGCTGTTACACCTAAAGTACCCCAGAACCCTCCCATCCAATTAGTAACCCCGCAAAGCAGTCCTGCCTGTCTCAGTGAGGAACGAGGTCTACCTATGCCACCAGCCCTATGCGTTTCGCCGAAGATTCATCTTCATCAGAGGAATATATAAAACCTTCCTTTAAGAGACTGATCCCCCTTACAGTTGTCACTCGTTCTGCTCTGGTACTTAATAATGAGCGGCAAAAATGCATTAAAGTCAATGGGCATTTTTTCTTATTGCAACTTTTTTGTCTCAGCAACAATTGTGTCTTGGCAACTTATTTGTCTCAGCAACTTTTTTGTCATGGCTAATTTTTGCAGCAGATTTTCGAAAAAATTCACAAAGTACGGCCACAAATCCATGCCTGCCGAATAAATTTGCTCATGACTACTTTACTAGTAGTACTACTAGTAATCATAGTTCTGCCTGCAGCCCTTATTCAATGGAATGGCACTGGACAAATTTGTTTACCAGGTGTTTAAGTGTGGTTTAATGATTTGATTGTGAATGGGATTAACATGTTCTTGCTTTTCTTGCTGGAAGAAATGCACTTCGTGATTGAATGGGTTCCCACGTTGGGTATATTATGACACTTTAAGAAACTGATGGAAATGAAAAACAAGCTTTGGAATTTATTTTCAACTTAAGTGGGATAAGGGCAATAAACATATTATGGAGCACACACAGACACACACATGAATGAGCTTAATGGAGTGTCATACTAAGGAAATAAAAAAATTAAAAACACCCTCTGGGGTAGAAATGACAAACTTACAGCCCAAAGCTTATCTGCAACTTTAGCTCCCAGAATATTTGGAGAATTTTGAGAGTGGTAATTTACAGCTGCTGGAGAGCACAGCTCTAAGTAAATCTATATGGTGAAATAAATAAATAGTTAAAAATAAATCATGCAAGAGAAATACAATTAGGTGGGATTACTTGGGTTTATTTATCTGTTATTTGGTTTGCTTTCCTCAGGATTGAAATTACACAGCGAAAGAATGATTATTGTATTCTGTTCTTTTCACATTGGTTAAACTTGATGGATAGAAGAGTTTTATCAGCATCATTTGCTCCATAATTGAGTTTTTGTTCAGAATTGATTCTCTTTGATAAATCCCATACAATCTTGTCAGGTTCAATATATAGAGAATATTTTTAATACTGATAAATTGCTTGAACCTTTTGGGAGCCAAAGGGTAATTTTATATAAGATAGCATTTGAAGGACACTTTTTAATATTATGAATATTTTAAAATTACTATTGGAAATTGTACTGAAGCAGCAACAGCTCTACAAGGGGAAAAGATCAAGCGGTTATACTGATGCTGGAAAATACTGTTTTCTTAATGTGTGTGCCCAGCATTGTGATATCTCGAGTCTTATCAAATTCAGGCTGGCTATAGCTTCACTGTAAATTGTGTATAAAAGGGCAGTTGCTGATGTTGGCACAATAATGCACACTGACCTATTGGAATGCGGCAAAAGGCAACTGCTGATGATTACACTAAGCTGTCTCATTTCATTTGACCAATAAGATTGACTAGGTCAGAACATATTGTGCTGAGGTTTTCAAAAGTGTAAGTAATGATATCTTGGGGGGGGGGGCAAGTTCATAGGAAAAAGGCAACATGTAACCAAAAGGGAATCTCTGTAAGTGTAATATGAGATTCTCATTTACCACTGCCCTGGGTGTAAGTGCAAGAGCATTAAGGGGTGTCCATGACCCGTGAACAGAGCACTTCAACATGGGGCAGTAGTCTTTGTGCACTGTGCACAAAATGCTGGTTGCAGAATAAAGCACAAGAAAGCCCTTGCTAGGGAGTTTGCCTTCAGATTATGGTAAGTACAGTGCTCCCTTTGAGTGTTTTTGTGACATGCAATTAAGCAGGAATTCTGGGGGAAATGCATCAGGGGTAAAAAAGGGGAATTGCTCCACTTTTTTTGGCACAAGCTTCTAAGAACACCTCTGCCCCTGGCTCAGGTTCAGTTGCCATGTATTGCCTGGAAGAAGTGAATGCACCCTGAGAAAACAAGTTAGTGATGTGCCAAAGAACAATTACCGAGGACAGCATGAGAAAATTGATGCGGTGACTGGTCTTCTCCCAACTGTTGAGCATAGGCACTTATGTTTATATGGCAACTACACAACATGTGCTCCATTTTACATGCATGACCAGCCTTATACATCCTTATGTCTGAATCAAACCAATAGCTGGAGCCATTGCCTAATTTCTACACAACTAATTATGATATTGATACAATCTAGTATATTTTACCCATATCCTCCCAAGAGAAAAAGTGTCTTGGGGTGACTTCTAACCATAGGCAGAATGGATAGACATTTAGAAGCCCATTTTTGCCCATACATTAAAGTGATTCTGACACAAAAAAATGTCTTTTCAAACTATTAATCTACATTAAGGGACACATTTACTAAGGTTCGAAGTGAAAATTCTAATTAAATTCAAATTTCAAAAATTTCAAAAATGTTTAATTTTTAAGTGATTTTTGGCTACTACGACTATATATGTATAGCCTGAAATTCTATTTGAACTGAAAAAATTAGAAAATTCGAATTTCAAAGTACTGTCTCTTTCAAAAAATTCAAATTCAACACTTCACCACATTTAAGCTGCCAAATTGCTATTTTAACCTATGGGGGACTTCCTAGAACCTTTACAGAGATTTTTTCTAAGTTCTGGAAATTCAAAGGATTTTTTCTAAAATCGTTCGTATCGAAAAATACATTCCAACAATTTTAATTAGATCAAAAACTAACCTATTCAATCCATTTTCAAATGAAAATAGCCTTTTAAAAAATTTGATGGTCGAATTTTAAATATTTCTAAATTCGAAATTTGATCCGTAGTAAATCTGCCCCCAAAAGTTACATATAGGTCACATTGATCCATTTTTGCTCACAGTTCTGCTTTTGTAAGTAATTATTACTGGAGGTTCCTAATCCTGACTGTTTTGCCAATCTGACTGTCTCATCTCAGTCTGTTAGTTAGGGTTTCTAATGCTAACCGACTACTGCTGCCCAAATAGAGGAACATGGAGTATGAAAGGTAATGTAAAAGCATCAGTAAATACTTGTATGGCAAAATTATAAATAGCATTCAAAGATAATGTTATGATGGATCAGAGGTCCCCAACCTTTTTCACCTGTGAGCAACATTTAGATGTAAAAAGAGTTGGGAAGCAACACAAGCATTAAAAAGAGTTGGGGAGCAACACAAGCATTAAAAAATGTTTCTGAGTGGTGCCAAATAATTGCTGTGATTAAGTATTGGTAGTCCCTATGTAGTCCCTATGTGGACTGGCAGCCTACAGAAGACTCTGTTTGGCAGTAGACCTGGTTTTTATGCAATCAAAACTTATCTCCAAGACAGGAATTCAAGAATAATCACCTGCTCTGAGGCCACTGGGAGCAACATCCAAGAGGTTGGGGAGCAACATGTTGCTCACGAGCTACTGGTTGGGGATCACTGTGATGGATATAAAAATAGGTTATTTTCTATTGTCAGTATCACTTTATGTGGCTGTACCACTATAAAAGTATCACTTAAAAACATTTTACAAACACGTGATGATTGAAATGACTAAACCATTTTTTTATTTTAAGTTATAATTAACATTCTAAGGTACTCTAGCATCTATTAAACTTTGAAAAAAAATACTCACTAATACTGAGAATTTATTTGAGTATAATGTCCCAAGAATTAGGGTAAACCCCTGATAACTCAAACATAAGCTTATAATAGAGACCTTCAGCTCTGGGATCAGAAAAAAATGACTCTTCTGTGCCTTTGAATCTACAAAAGGACATGCTATCTAATGGAAATTCTGATTGGACCTTATCAGGAATGTAGATATTGGGTTGCATTTTCAATTCTACAGACAGAAAGTCTGACTGACTGTTTTCTCAGATTTGCTCCTACTGAATTCCTAGGTGCATTTACTGCATAGTAACCTAAAGAAAAACATATAATAAATATGTCTCACATATCTACTAGTTTTATTTAATCCAATTGTGTCATGTGTTGTTTGCTGTCAGTTTACATATAATTGTATAGTTTTCATTCTTGAAGTCTCTCTTCGTACCATTCTTTGTTTACTTTTCTTATCAATTCCAGCTGCATGTTCTTCTAAAGATAAAGAAACTATTTCTACTTATATAGAAAAAAACATTTAAGGGTAAATACGCTGTTCATATAAAATACATTTCCAATGAAATAATAACAGTTTAGTGTATTCTTTGTGTAGAAAATATTCCCTCTATAAATTTGCATTCATGTATTTAATTTGGAACTATAGTACAGCTTTGCTTAGGCTATGGTTGTAACTGGTTTCAGACAAGACAATTTATTATGGGTGTAAAAACATATACAAAAATAATGCAAATATGCAGATGCTATGTGCTAAAAATAAGCTACTTCTTATTTTCTTAAATTATCAGGTACTGAAAAAGGGGAATAAAATAAACTGGTTATTTAACTTTACACACCGGTCAGTGTCTGAATGGTCCTTCTAGTGCTCACCAAGAACCTGAAATCATTCTAGCAGTTACAAGTCAGAGCTAAATGTAATAGATGTCATTTAGGCCTATGGTAGATAAAATAAGGGCTGATTGAAATTGACCTCAACTGGCACCTAGATCCCAGTGATTCGCATGTCACCAAACTTCAGGTGTGACTGGTTGGCATACCGCCCCTTTTGTACCACCCTAGGCCTTGCATCTGCCTTCATTCTACTGGCTACAGGTACAGTATCAAATATATATATATATATATATATATATATATATATATATAAAAATATATTTCTCTTTGCTAGCATGTTCTATATAACAACCAAGCTCATCATAATGACTCCACAGTGGTGTCCCAAACTCTCAGTCTGTATCTCTAAGGTAATGTTTCCAAGTGACAAGATTTGGTTACAAGGCATTTTAATTAAGAATCAAAAGGTTAACTGTTAGATAACACATTGTAGATCTTCTTTCATCATGTAGTGTAAACGTGAGCTCATACAGTATGTCATTTCTTTTTCTGCTTTGTGTCCTCGTCGCTCTTGAGATCACCTTCCCTGACGTCTTTTTCATAACCCTATCTAAGGAATGCTTTTTCATATTTTGAACACACTGATAAAGTAAACAGTTTGCCTGAAAAGCAAAGTGCTCATGCTATGAATATTGCATGACCTTTTAACTTCCCGGCTAGTTCACAGAGGATGTAGAAGCAGGGGTAAAGGAATAAATGTACAAAATGTAGAATAGATGGTTTTAAACTTTTTTGCTAAGGCCCTAATTTGATGCACATCATTTTGCTGCCAACCTTAGCCAACACATACATACTGTACACTGTTTTAACTTCTGCAGTGTAATTGCTATTGTTATTACCTATTTTTAAGTTTTATCTGACAAAACAATTAAAATAGCTTATTACCTTTCAGTCTGGCCATCACAATTTTATACTAACCTCTGATGTTGTGCATTCTTCTCATTTCCATTCCAGAACATCCATCCCTTCCCTTGTTTACTTTTCACCATTGTTTACTTTTCACCACTTTTTACCATTTAGTTTTAATTTACTTTCTCATTATGCTGACACTACTTTATTTTAAATTTTTTTCCTATTCTATACTGCCATTCCCTCTTGTGTATGATCTTCTATTCTCTTACCACTTTCATTTATTAGTTTCCCTTGAATACTAATTTATATTCCTTCTGATTTTCCCTTAAATAGTTCTAATTTTCTCCCATTTCTGTTCTGCTGCCAGTGTTTATTCTATGATTCTGTACAACCCTCTCTCCTATTCTCTCAACTCTACCTTCATTTTCTTCCATGTTCTCCGCATTTGTATTCTGTATCTCCTCTTTATATGCATTTTCTTCAGTGTATTTTTTTCTCTTTCCTTTTATGTTCCTTTTTGGGCTCCCCATGTTTTATTCTGTATTGCTTTCCCTTTCTACTTAGTTTTCAACCTTACCTGCATTGCTCACTTTTAGTGATGAGCGAATCTCACCCGTTACGCTTCGCCGAAAAATTAGCGAATTTCCAGCGAAATTCGCGAATTGGCGGAAAAATTAGCGAAACGAGTCGCACGTAGTTTTTGACACGCGTTGCGTCGTTTCCGACGTGCGTCGCGTCATTTCCGTTGCGTAATTTTCGGCGCGTCACATCAAAAACGAAGCGCGACTCGTTTTTTTTGGTGAATTTTCACTGCCGAATTTTTGCTGGTGTTTCGAGAATTTATTCGCCAGCGACGAATCGCGGGAGTTCGCGGGAATTCGCCCATCACTACTCACTTTCTTACAGGGAGAACACACACTTTGATATCAGCAAGTTCAACTGGATATAATTGCAGTATAGTCATCTATATATTACCATCACTGATGCTAATTTCAGAGTTGCCCTTTGCACACATTGAAGCATTATAGTTTATGTGGTACTTAAGTGAAAATTTCACATGCACACCTGGCCTCTCAATTAACCATGTATGTTGCCTGGGGTAGAGGAGGATGGCACCTCCACTAGTCAGTTTAAAAGCAGTAACTCCAGCACACGTAGCTGCTCAAGGGATTTAACACATGTTTAATGTCAAGCCAACAAATCCCTTGATCAGCTACGCGTGCTGGAGTTACTTCTTTTGTCCCCCCTTTCAATCTCCTTTTCTCTAAAGTCATTCTTGTTCTCACATCCCTCAGTAGGGTACATTCCACAGTTTGGATAATATTGGTGTAGCTAAACAGAGCTGTATTATCTGCTTGATAACATAAATTTGAAATTCAGAAAAATACATAATTATTGTGCAGCAGGAGTAGTGTAATTACCATATTAATGATAAACTAGCTACTACAAAAAGCTGGTGATCTATCAGAACTTAATGAACACTCTCTTCTGTTTTTAATTAGCTCATAGGGGTGAGGAAACCTCTCACTTTTCAAACCCACAGGTGTATTATTCCTGTCCAGAATCCTTATTTTATTTTTGGTAGCAGGACTCTTTAATATGCTATATAAAGTTTCAGTACAACAGGCATAGCTTGCTCTAGTTGATTAAACCATAGGAACCAATCAGCATTTACTTATCATGTGTATAGTGCATTTAGAATTATGAAAGATGTCATCTCATTGGTTGCTATGGATTATCAGTCATGGCAAAATTGTAGACAATATCTCTAATAGATGTAACAAGCACTTACACTGAGTTAATGACATTAAGAGCACAACCCTCATTGAACAATTTGTTTTAACCATTTAATTTAGTCATGATTACCTTTCCATTGTGCTTGTGATAAACAGCCTTCCATCTTTTCCATTTCTATCATGGACGATACTTAGTTTTTCTTCTTGCTTGTTTTGCATAATTTGATGTGTCCTGTCCTCAGAACGACGAATGTGAAGTAATGTCAGCTGGGTTTCATGGTTTTGAGGCCCAACTCTCCGACAGTGCAATAATCGCTGATATGCAGTACGAAAATCTCTATTAAGAGCAGCATATAATATTGGATTGAGTGCTGAGTTGGCATAACCCAACCACAATACTATTAAGGAAGCTGTTTCATCTACATCAGTTTCATTCACCCCTTGATAAGTGAAGACAGTAAAATAAGGAAACCAACAAATGATAAAAGCCCCCATGACAGCTGCCAAAGTAACTGTAGCTTTATGTTCTCGAACAGTAGGTAATGTGGGGCTTAGTGCATTGCAACAGTTGGCATGATTAATCCTCTTGGCTTGCTCTCTAGCAATTTTGAAGATTCTGTAGTACATGAGACACATGATGCTTAAGGGGAGGTAGAATGTTAGTAGGCCATCAACTAAAACATATTCTTTGTTCAGTTCCAATTTACATTCCTTGTCATTGCTGTCTCTATAGTTCTGGATAGATTTATCTTTTGTATTCCATCCTAGGTGAATGGGGAGAAAAGATACCATGAGGGAGACTACCCATATCACACACATAGCTATAGCCACACGAAAAGGTGTTACATGCATGGAATAACGAAGTGGTGCTGTGACCCCATAGTATCGATCTAAACTGATCATGAAAAGATTAAGAATTGAGGCTGTACATAGCATGACATCCAGGCTTGTGTAAATATTACAAAAGGTGGCCCCAAAAGGCCATTCTTCATGTAAGAGATTTAAGGCAGAAAATGGTAGTACCAAAATACCCAAAAAAAGGTCTGTTATAGCCAATGACACAATAAAACAATTTGTCATGCTACGAAGCTTGCGGTCAAGGCCTACAGCTAGACATACCACCACATTGCCACATATGGTGATGATGATGATCAGAACAAGCACTGCACCTATAAGAACATTGTAGAGAACGCTCTTCCAACATGTAACTACAGAATCCTTATTGCCATCAGCTATGTCAGAAGAGCACATGGCTCTAGATATTCAGTTCCACACTCAAGATTCCAAAACGAGTTTAGAAGGGGTCCAGCAATGCATTATTTTGCTCTACATTGCTGGACCCCTGAAAAAAAAATAATAATGATAATCTTTAGGCTTCTCTAGTATAATTTTTTTAGACTTCTGAAGTAAATATAAAGCAGACCAAAATGCATCCAGAATCAACCCTCAAAGAATAATTCCTCTTAAGTTTCTCTTTTCTCTTTTGCTCAAAGATGTATGGATTCAAGAGAAATAAACCCTTTTAAGTCACTATCCTCCTTCGATTAAGCTTTTTCATTATCCTGTCATTCTTGAAGCAGACACCTCTTTGTAATAGATCATCCATAACTGGTAGCATCAGTGCTGTTCATGTGCATGAGAAAGCTTGAATCTTGCAGAATGACTTCCTGCCAGGAGACTCCTTTAAAAACCTTTGATGTATCCTGAGAACAATCTCTGCAAAAACAGATATAAAAGTAATTGGTAAATAAAGATATAAGCATGAAGCAGAACATATAATGTTATTCATGTATTATGATGTTGCACCAACAGGCCACCTTTTTATCCATTTTTTATTGAGATAGTTCCTGTTCTTTTTTGTGGGTAATGCAGTAGTGCATTTAATAAATCAGGCAAATAAATATTCAAACTTGATTCTTAATGTTTCATTAGTTTCTTTTTTAAAGGCTAATAAATTCATCCCCTCAGTGTTAAGCTACCAATGGAGGGCAATCATCCCAAACACAAGACCAAAGTAACAGTGAATAGAACTGATCTTTAAGGATAGAACAGGAATGCTAAAAGAAATCTTCTGTGTGATTGTGATTATTTGTTTCAGGAGAAAACAGAAACGTATTAAAAAAGCAATGTATTTTCAAATTAACAAATAACCCCATATTAAAACATTCTGTATTTGTATTTTCCCCTGTGCCCTTGAAAGGTTAAACTGCATGAAATGCCTGTAGCAGGCAGCACACCTCTCATTTAATTGAATTGGAACAGACCTTATGATTTAACAGCTACTGAATTAGACCCCCCTGTGTTTATCAGATGAAATTGGATACATAGCAGAGTGAATTTGAAGACTCTACTATCAATGGTGCCCAAGTTATGCACTAGAATAACCAGGATTCTGCTTCCCACACTAATATTATTGTACAAGTATATTGTAATTTATAGTAAAGGTATTAGGTTGATTATATTTATGATGATGAGACTTTTCTTTATCTTCTGCCAATTCAATCAAATCTTAAAAAAATCTAGCTGTTCAGCAAAATACAACATGTGGCCACCAATATTGAAAGGTCAGTGCAGTAGATTTAAAATATACTGTAGATAAGCCTCTTTAGTAAGAGACTATATGGCTAATTTTAAACATAATATTTCAGTTGTAAACCCCACTCATTAAAGTTAAACTTGGGTCAGAATTTGATCTTTTTACTTCCATATAGTTGCATTCAGTGTCACTCTTGCCTGACATTGCAAATTAAGAGCAATTGCGCCTATTTAGAACCCTGGAAATCCCACCACCTCCAGACCAGGAGGAAACTCTAGTTTTCCCTAAGCACCCAAAAGAATGAAGAGCTCATGCCACTCGAAAGTGCCCTTGCACTTTTGTGTAAATCAGATGCAATTGCATTTAACAAGTATGGTTATACTTGTAAAATGCAAGCGCAATTGTGCCAATCATGAAACATTGTCTGCAATACAGTATGTCAGGTGAAATCACAACTCTGTAATTTTGAGAAAAATGCTGCATTATGGGGGAAAAACATAAATATTACATAGATCCCGCTCCTGCATTTCACAGCTCTTCATAATAGCCAGACCAATGAATTACAGATGCAATACATTCTCTAATAAAAAACATTGCTGTCAGCACTACATTAGCAATCTTCCTGTTTTTTTAGACTGAGATTACCATTGTTGCTAATATTACAAACATCAGAAGGGTGAATATAGTATTGTGAACTAGTAGAAATGTAGCACATGAACAGCAAAAACACAGGTAACAAGTAAAAGCTGATTTTGAATCAATTAATTAATTAAGGTGGACATTGGTGGGACATATTATAAAAATAACTAAACAAATGACAGCAGAGTTTTGTGATGTTTTGTATAATATGAGTCTCCTTTTTTGAAGGTTTGGAAAGTGCAGTTACTGTATCCTAAAGTGAGAGGACATATCACAGAAGAGGAGGTCAGAAAATTATATCTATGCTCCATCAATGTGTCTATCAATGTAGAAGGATATGAAAGTCCATATTACAAGTTTTCTGTGCCAAGTTTCTTATCTAAAATGTACCCAGAGCAGAAAAAGGACAGCATGTGTGATTGTAATTATTATAAATGGAATCTTGGGAAGGTTTGAACTTAAGGAACAGGTAGAAGATTTTCCTTAAATTAAATACAGGTATGGGACCTGTTATCCAAAATGCTTTGGAACAGAGGTTTTCCAGATAATGGATATTTCCATAATTTGGATCTCCATACCTTAAGTCTACTAAAAACTCATAAACCCAATAGGCTGGTTTTGCTTTTAAGAAGGCTTCATTATATCTCAGTTTTGATCAAGAATAAGATACTAGGGTGCAAATTCACGAAAGCTTGAAGCATCTAACTCTAGCGCTAATTTGCCAGCGTGATGTCAATTCACAACTTCGGCAATTCACTAACAGTGTCTCTGGCGAAAATTCGCTAGCGAAGGAGATCAACTTGCGCAACATCGCACCCTTATGCGCACTGACGAAGGGACGTAACTACACTAATTCACTAAGATGAATATTTTTGTGAACGTCAACTCTTATGCTAGACGTTACTTCGCCAGGTCAGACCTGGTGAAATTCAATACAATATACGGAGTTTGAAAAAAAAAAAAACATGAATTTTTTTCTGAAAAAGAGCGAAAACTTTTTTTGGGTAACCCTCATTACCCCCCCACCATTTCTTAAACATATGGCAAATCAACTATACAGTGGGCACATGTTTAGGGCAATAGGACAACTTTATTTTATTCATTAAAGGTTTCCTGGGCTTGTGTAGAATAATGTAGTGGCTGTAACCTACACCTCTATTATACGCTTAAGTTCTTGCCATATGCAAATTAGGCATCGCTAGCATAAATGCGCTTTGCCTGGGGAAGTAACAGTAGCACTACTTCGCTAACGCCCTGAGCGCAAATTCGCATCTTAATGAATTTGCGTAGCACTGGCGAAAATTCACCTGGCGAAATGCAGTGAAGGCAACGCTAGCGCATTTTCATGCTTTAGTGAATTTGTCACTTAATTAATTGATTATAATGGAGTCTATTAGAGATGTTTTTTTCTGTAATTCTTAGCTTACTGGATAATGGGTTTCTGGATAATGGTTTCCATATCTGTACTAAAATACAATCACTTATATAAACAGAACCAAAATTGTCAGATGATCTAAATAATCATAAGAAACATGCTGGTGTTGGATTGGTAACTAATAACAAATAAAATGGATACGGACACAACAAGGCTATTACAAGCAGGATGAACCCTGCAAATTTATTGAATGGAACATTTCAGACAGACCACAATTTCTGACAAAGGGAATTCTCCCACAACGTTGCATTGTATGCATTCAATGCAAGGGTGTATCCACATGTAATAGACTTGTACTGATATCCATTTAATTGGTTATGGATTGGAGGGTGCTGATCCCTCATGAGACAATGAGAACATAAATTTAAAAGGCCAGCATGTGCTGTTAATTATTGTGTTGTTACTTGATAACAAACCCAAAGGGGTTGATTGATTGATCAGTCATTCCTTCTGGATTCCACAATGTTCTCCCCATGCTGAAACAATCTGTTACACCTTAAAAATATTTATTCAAAACATTACTCCCTACATGCAAAAGGGAGCAAGGATTTGGACGGATAATATTATTATATTATATATATATTTATATAGCTCTAACATATTCTACAGACGTTATTCATGATTTACATCAGTCCCTATCATATTCGCACAGTGAAATATGAGTATGGTAGAACTTACAAACTTCCTGCCAAGCATTTTGCTAACCTTGTGTAACTATGTTGCCTTTGCCTTACCCATATATTTCTAAGTAATTGGATATCAAATCATTTGGGTGAACAACTTGTAGTTTGAGCTTAGATTTAGATATTTCTACTGATCAGCACTGAGGAGGATTATTACACCATATATCAAAGCAATTAAGCACATTTTGACGATTGACACATATCAGGTAGGTTAAAGGTGTCCGTTTGTTTATGTTCCTTATTTGCTGAGTAATTGACACAAACGTTGGAGAGATACTTGACTGTAAAGGTACATGCTACAATAATGATTGAATTGTCAGATATGCTGGTAAAAACAAAATAATTATTTCTCATGATGATTCAGCATTAACGGTACAATGTTGGGTAATCTTCAAAGGTGTCCAATCAAAATATTCATTCCTGCCTGATCGACAAGATGACCAATATCCAAGGCCAATAATGATCACCTTGTCTCGTACCACACACACTGACTATTTTACAAAAGATCTTTTGTATGGTAATATCAGTCATTCTATGGTCACCTTAAGGTTAGTGTTTGCTAAATCCAAACAAGCATCTCATTATTTTTCATAAGCATCTAGCTACTAGAAGCAATGCTTCCTCAGAGTGATTAGTTGAGGCTACCTCATGAGACTACCTCTTCTTAGAGGAGTGTACTGTACATCAACACAAATATACAGATAAACAGGGCAGTCTGTAAAATAAATTACTGAACGTTTATAGAAAAATGTACTGAATTTAAACTTTGTTACCATAACTTGTTTTTTGTAAAATCGGTTCTATATTATGATTTATAAAGGAAGACCATTTAGCATTTGCAGGATCCTTTTATTCTATATTTTACTATTATCAGTTTCCATTGGTAGAGGTTTAGCTCAACAACCAGATATAATCTTACAGTTGAAGGTTATTAAAAAAATATAACAGCTATTTATTTATTTATCACGTATAGTGTAGAGTGTTGAGCGTTTACATTTAATGGGATGCTAGAAGCAGTTTGCTGGAGAAAAAAAAAGACACATTCATGGCATATTTATTAGAAGAAAGCATAGCTAAGAGGCAAAAAAAGTTAGGACAACGTGTTTTTATTCTAATTCTGTTTTAAAAATAGTAAACTAATATACATGATGGCATGGCCTTAGTTCCCCTTTTATACATCCTTAACTACAGTATAATTAGTTCTAAATTGATTACCTGCATTTTTAAGCAAAAGTTTTCAAAAGTAAAAGTAAGATCATCGTGTAGTATGACATAAGCCTTATGTTTAATTTAAATATATACCATCAGTGTGTGTATGTGAATGTATGTATCTATATGTATATATATATATATATATTGTGAGAGGTGTCTATGAAAAGACATTGATTATGTTTTCTCCAGTAAGGGTTTTCAGCTGCCAATCTAGAGGCAGTTAATAATTAAGCTACAGGTGAGCTGCATTGTGACCCATATCTATAAAGTGTTTAGAAACCGGCAATCTATCATTACCCAAATTGATGGATGATTTGTGTTGCGAGATGCGTGAACCATCTGAGTTGTCTCTCCTATATACACATAAGGGCAAATTAATGCATACATCACATATTTGCATGTGCATGTGTAATGCCCACATAATGGAACTGTAAATCTAGTTTGCGGGTGTACAAATTCTCTACCCCTAATCACATTGGAGCATTGTGCACATCCAATACATTGATACATTCCCAGACCAGTGACCTCAAAATTGTATCGGTCTGTCTCTGTTTTGGCTCAATATTAGCAGAGGTTACCATACTGCCAATTGCTTTCCATCTACAATAAGACATCACTGGTGGTGCTATAAATTCACCAATTTGTGTATAAGCTCTCTGTAAAATATGCCAGTGGCGATTAAAAATTGCCCCAATACCCAATACTTTTTACTGGAGCAATAATAATCAGACACAAAAGGAATACACTTGCACCCCCTTTTTACCTCTTTTCTTTCTGTTATAGTCACTTTTTTAATCTCAGCTTTCCTCTTTGCTTGCTGTAATACTTTCTCAGGATATCCCCTTTCATGAAATTTTCTAAACATTGCTTATTTTTTTTCTTCAGCATCACTGACTATTCTGTCAACTCTAACTAACTGACTAATTGCTATCGAATTTTTGATATGTTTTGGATGATTATTACAGAAATGTAAGATTTGATTCAGATCACTTGGCTTAGTATACAGAGAAGTATGCACTCCACCCTTAGAATTTTTATATACAAGTACATCTAGAAATTGGACAAAATTGTGTCTAAAATCCTAATGTTTCAATTGTACAGTAACCATTAGTTTGTAAACTCTCATTTGTGGGGCCCTCTAATCCTATTTTACTCTGTAAACCCTTGAATGTTATCCACCATTTATTCCTACTAAGGTAAAGAACTGCCTATTTTGTTGGTGCCATATAAATAAATGATGATGATGATACACAGTCTATGTCAAATAGCAAATAACATGAAGTCACTTCATGGATCAAGAAAAAGGACCTTCCCTCCTTCCTTGCCTTCTTCCTCTCCCTCTCTCCCTCCATATAAAAATAAGATATGGCAGTTAGATACTGCACTAGCAAGGGCTGTGCATAGACTACTATGAACCATGACCTACGAGGAATAGAAATGGAATATAATTTGCCTGAAAACAAGAGTGCCTTGCTTAAATTAGCTAAATTAGCTAAAACTAATTTCTAATACACTTGAGCTCTGTTTGTAAATATGGGGGAAAAAAATTTAGTTTTAGCCCTAAACATAGTACACAGAAATTATGACTCATCAAGAGTCTAAATAAAAGATATTTGGCCATTAATGAGCATGCATCATTTAAGGCATTTTCTGTTTCTCTCCTTTGTCATTAACTTTGGATAAGCTTAAAAGCAGCTAACCTCACCTTTGCAAACCACACTGGGATAATTCACAGTAGAGTTCTATAAGAATATCAAAATAGACGTGTCTGGGAACTGATCCATGCACAGTTTCATGTTAGATATGAGGACAACAGCTGCACTTGGGGTTAATAGTATGGTTAGTTTAATTAAATAACACTGAAGCAAAGAAATACACTTTTCGTTTTAAATTGATGGTAATGAAACATTTCCTCAATTTAGCTTGAACACTATTCTGTTTAAACTGAAGCAAAGCAGACGGCTCATCTGTATGGAAACGGCATTAAATCATTCTAATAAATGTGTCATCCTGCCCAAATCTGCTACAGGCTCCAAACTAATTCCTTTGTTACTGCACAGCACATATTGGAGGAGGGGTAGGGGAGAAATAGCAGCTTGCTTGCAGAGAATAGATATATTTGATGCACATAGGCCAAATCCTTGTAGCTTAAAAGTGGGAAAAAGAATTTCAGTGCATTTTAAACTAAATCTTAAAGCTTCAAAGTGGCAAAAAGTTCAGGAAGGCTTACAGTATGGATATTATTTAAAACAATAAAAACATTTTCTGAATTCTATAGTTCAGGTTTTAAGAAAAAGTTTACCAGCCTCACTCCAGGCTCAAATATTTCCATTCAATTTGCATGCTTCCTATTGTACAGTAGTAACATAGGATTGCCTTCCTTGTTCTCCTTACCACCTCACAGGGAAGCCTTGGGACAATCACACCACCCATCATTAGTGATGGGCGAATTTATTCGCCAGGGGCGAATTCCCGCAATTCGCCGCTGCCGAATATATTCACGAAATGCCAGCGAAAATTCGCATGGCGAAAATTCGCTTAAAAAAACGGGTCGCACGTCGTTTTTGAGGCGACACAACGAAAACGGCGCGACGCGCGTCAAAAACGTGTCGCGACTCGTTTCGCAAATTTTTTCGCCAATTTGCGAATTTCACTGGAAATTCCAAAATTTTTCGGCGAAGCAAAACTGGGTAGATTCGCCCATCACTACCCATCATCACAACTTAAAACTGAGTACATTCTCAAATTTGTGGCTAAATCATCATGTTTTTATAAAGAATATGTATTATTTTTCATTGTATGTAGTTGAAATAACCACCCACCCAAAAAAAAAAAAACAACATCTATGTATTTAACATGTCATTTGACAGGTTAACGCAGACTAAGTTTACATTTTCATGACTAGCATCGCCAATGCAGGAATCAATACTTGGGGATCTTAGATGAAATTGATAAAACCTTATGAATCATTGAGTTCCAAATGCTGACATTTTAATTAACTTAAAATATAGTTATCTCAGTAAAGGGAAGAACTGTTAAACTGTTAAAATTAGATATATAGTATGGATTAATTAGATATATAGTCTGGATTAAAATAAAAGCAAATTAGCCCAGAGAAAACTGGGAAACATAACACATAGTGACAAGAGGAGGTCACAGATCTAATTCATAAAAAAACAAGAAAGAGATAAATCAAAATTAAAGGGTACAGCTACTTTTTACGAACATCATAATCCCAATAAATTCCAGTGCCACTGAACAATTAAGTATTTGTGATTAAGACAAGGGTACAGATTCACTAAAGGGTGAAGTGGGCATCGCTAGCAACAATTCACCAAAAATGTCATCTGCAGGGACATTGCAAATTCACTAACAGGCGTATAGGACAATTCACTAGCAAACGAGACCAAACCCTATTGACAGGCGACTTTTCACTCTAGTGAGCAGCCATTACTCCACAAATTCACTAAGATGCTAATTTTACCTCTTTTGCCATAGTTTACTTTGCCAACTCAGACCAGGCGAACTGCTAAAATTAAGCTACATCTTCCTCAATCTAATGTCAGTTACATCATATCCTGTATGCCTGAAATGCATTACAGTTGTAAAAAACCCTGGTAATTTTTCTTTTTTTAAGCAGGATTGCTGAACTATTATGTATGAACATTTTTTTTTCAACTAATTTGAGGGGCATGCCACATTTGTTTAAGGGTGGTCTCATGTCTTGGGCATTAGAGGATCTCTTCGTACTTTATTAAAGCTCACTGAGCATGTGTTTGAAAAAGTGGTCACAAGCATTTGCACCAACATTATTAATAGAGATGTCCATGCGACTTTTAGGTACCTGCCCTATTCAAATGAACCTAAGTGCAAGTTTCGCTAGGCAGAAATGACTGATATCGGAAACTCACAATGAAATGCTTGTCCAGCCAAAGTAACGATAGCTAAAAAACACCAGTGTTAGGCTGCTGAGATGGAAGTCTGCATTTTAGTGAATTAGCATAGTGTGTGCAGCTGATGAAGTGGCGCAGAGGTTGCTGGCGAAAATTTGCCCATTAGTGAATTTGTCCCAAGGAAATTATTTATTCAATATAATTCACATAACTAATTATCTTGACTGTTCACACATGGGCAGGCTCATCAATGGTAAATTGTAGACTGGTAATTCTTACAGAAGTTGCAGGACAAGGCAGAGGACCGTCTTTTTTAAAAACAGTTTTAAAAGTTGGACTGATTGTACATTTTAGTCTTTTTGAGAAATAGAGGAAACTGATTCTGATGGGGTTTTTAGCACTTTCATCTGGATCATTTAAAAGTAAGGTGTGTTTACTTCAGCAGGAGCTCTAACTTGATATAATATATTTTGCCATTATTGTGTTTATTTGGTCAAGGACCTGATGTACCGTGTATTGACACAATGTAATATTATGTAATCTTTGTTTAAAATAGTTTCTTTAAGTCCCACAATCTGTCAAAATTAATGCTACAAATGATATTAAATTAAACTGAGATTCTAGGAGAAAGCTTTAGATTCTGGTTAAAAGTGACCAAACACGTAAGTGACCTAAAAACATAAACCATTTTAATTAAAGCTCATATTAGATCAAAGCATGATTTAGAATACAATTAATATTTTTAAACTACACATGGCCATAGGTGGTCATAGGAAAGTTGTTGATATTTCCAAATGATAACTGTTTGCAATTCAAAATATTTACAGACTACTTTCTGTTAGGTGGATGAATGCAAAAGGACTGGGATAAAGTAAATAGCACTACTCATAGCAGGGAAACAGAACAAGTGCCCAGGAAATTAGAGACTAGTAAGCACACTTTCAAAGGAATATTAATAATTGCTCCTTTATTCAGGAATATGTTATAGGCCATTCAATGATAACAGAGAGTCAACATGTGAATAATTTACTGTGGAAAAAAATTTAATTAACGTATATGAGTTCTTAGTATTGAGCTGCATAATTGCAGGACAGTCCGTTTTCCTAGAGGGTTTGATTTTGTTTTACAGATATTTGCATTAAAAAAATATATAATATGAGAGGAAACAGACTGACCAAAAGAGATACAATTACATCATATAGCACAATTTGGGGCAGATTTATCAAGGGTTGAATTACAAAGTAATGGTAGTTTTTTTTAACTCACATAACTTCGAAATTTGAATAAAAAAGACAAATCGAAATTTATAAAAAAAATCTAATTGTTTGAATCGAAGGATTAGTGCATTCGAACAAATTTGAATCGAACAATTTGCCCAAAAAAATTTAGCTTTTCAAAGTCCACCAAAAGACTCCTATTAGGTTCTAGGAGGGGTCCATAGGCTAAAACAGCAATGCGGCAGGTTTAGGATGGTGAAGTTGAAGTTTTTAAAGAGACAATAAAAGATACATTTCGACATTCAAATGGTCAAATGTTTTAAAATTTGATTCAAATTTCGGCTTAGTTTGAAATTCAATTTTTTTTTCACTTGAAATTTTTACTTTGACCCTTGATAAATCTGCCTCTTTGTGATGGGACTGAACTTGAGGTGAAGTGGAGAATAAAGAGGAATGTTAAATGAGGAATGGAGGGATGAAGATCTGTACCGCTGTATCAAAATATCAGTATGACCACCAAACTACCTGTTTATAGCTCATATAATCATTTTGTTACTAGGTACAGCAG
Source organism: Xenopus borealis (assembly GCA_024363595.1). NCBI lineage: Eukaryota > Metazoa > Chordata > Amphibia > Anura > Pipidae > Xenopus > Xenopus borealis. The sequence continues at coordinate 94,145,690 of CM044436.1, forward strand.
GTAATGCAAGTCCATAATAGAATCTTTAGGAATGCTTTCATAAAGTAGATCTTTGGTTGGATTAATAATACCTGGGTTCCAATCAAAGCATTTACAGTGTTCCTCTTCACAGGACTGTCTGAATACAGCTCTACCCTCATCCTACATTCTTTAGTCCCTACACTTGTGGGTTATTCACTTAGGGAGCTTACATTCACATGGAGCTATAGGCTTTTAAATAATTAAGCCTTTTGTAGCACCTATTTGGCTGTATTTAGACAAACACCCACTAGCACGATAAAGCATATGCTACATGCGACCCTCTCTCACCAGGTAGGGCTTTCGCTAAGTGTAAAACACACTTGTTACAGTTGTTGAACTACAACTCAGTACTGCCGATTCTCAAAAGAACAAAGTGCTGGACGCCAGGGGTTCTTTGCAAACAGGTAGAACAGGCTTTATTTACAATACAAAGTGCCACAGGGTTGGTAATACTCACAACAGAGGTAGATACACACACACCATAGGAGCAATAGAACTCTCCAGGATATCAATGCCTCCTGTGAACTGGACCCCACACATCAAACGTCGATCAGGGTTTAGCACCTTGCCTAAATTCCCTATCCGTACTGTGGATCCCTGCACTCCAGACAAAGTAGAGCCTGGGGGAGAACTACTCCCTCTATCCTCCTCGATGGAGCTTGAGCTGCTCGTGCTAGCTAAATCTCTCTGACTCACTTTCACTAGAAAGTGCTATAACAAGCACTATCCTATCCACTGGCTTCACCTCGTTCACAGGGTCCCTGTACCCCGACTTCTCTAAAGGGTTTGTCCCTTTAGGGCCTTACACTTCTGGGGCCGTGTTGACTCCCAGGCTCAATGGATCCACTGCCCAGCTCGACTGCTGCAGGGCAAAGAGAATGTGCCCCTCTCTGCAAGCACTTTTGTTACAGCACTGCAGGAGGCAGCCACACCCTATAACCAATAGGAATGATACCAATATGTTACATGGGATTTAACCCAGCAACAGGGAAAAGGAAGGCACTAGGCAGGGAATGAAGCCATAAGGGCCATTACACTTATGGGTCCCTACATTTTGTTACCTTGTACTCTTAGGGGCAAATTTGCAAAATTCACGTGAATGGATCGAAGATCGATCGAATATGATCGAATTCCGATCGTACATTTTTTTTGGATATTCGAATATGCAAAATTTGGCCTCTTCGATCATCGAATACCACATTTTCGAATTATCGAATAGATTGAATGATAGGATATTCGATAATTTGATCATTCGATGATCGAAGGATTTAA
>CM044436.1:94150000-94172411 GCA_024363595.1 Xenopus borealis
CGGCGGGCGTCCCCGCTGCGCCACCGCTAGACCACCAGGGTAAGTCCTCACACTAGCTAAATGCTATCTTAAATAGCTACTATGCAAAAGCTAATTTAGACAAGCCAGTAATTTTGGAACAAAGGGTTTTGAACTGATGTGACAAAAATTTAGTTATTTGGGCATAACAAAAAGCATTTTGCATAGTGGAAGTAGAACACTGCATGTCAAATTTGGTGGAGGTTACATCATGCTGTGGGGCTGTTTGGCTAGTTCAGGGACAGGGACCCTTGTTAAAGCTGAGGGTCGGATGAATTCAACCCAAATGTATGCACCTGTCTAATTTTGTTATGATGCATAATGCATATTTTCTGTTAATCCAATAAACATGTCACTGCTGAAATACTACTGTTTCCATAAGGCATTTTATATATTAAAAGTAAGTTGCTACTTTGAAAGCACAGCAAATGATAAGAAAACTTAGAATTAAAGGAACAGTAACACCAAAAATGAAAGGGTTTTAAAGTAATGAAAATATCATGTAGTATTGCCCTGCGCTGTTTAAACGAGTTGCGCGTCGCGTCAAAAACGACGCGCGACTCGTTTTTGCGCGGCGAAATTTTAGCAGCGAATTTTTCTGCTCGTTTCGCGAATTTATTCGCCAGCGGCGAATCGCGGGAATTCGCCGCGAATTCGCCCCTGGCGAATAAATTCGCCCATCACTAGTTCCCACATTTTTTCATTTGACTGTATATGGCTTGGACACTATCTGCAATGAGTTTGTGTGTTTTCTTTGGGTATTATGATCTCCTCCAACATGCCAAAATATACTGGAAGCTTATTTGACTCCTTAATACATTTAAATAGACATTCAATGTATAAACTATTGCAATGATTACTATACTGTATATTACTAGACATTTTGCTATATTTACATGCAGTAGTTGAAAGAAAATAAAAGGAACAAATCAAGGAATTAGAAACTGTTGGGGCTTCTCTTAGAAGTTGGCTAAGTACAAATACCAAATGATGAACAGCAACTGCAACATTCATTGATATTTCTGATAAATGCAAAATATATACAAAGCCAAGATTGTCTATAATGATTAGAAACAGTGGAGAGAAATTTGAAATCTAAGCTTTTTGTTTGTTATTCAGTATGCCCAGATGATATAATATTGTTTTATTTATATTCATTAGCGTTCTGCAAACCATCTGGCATCCAAAACACTAATGGAAACATTAGAATCTAGGCTTGTCATTTATTTTTTTATCAGCCGGGGGGCTTCACCTTACATTTCATCTTGTACTGTTTAATCCAAGAAGTTTTGTGAACACAGCATGACATTACATTAGTATTTTGCATAAGTTTTCATTCGAGGCACTGAGAAAGCATGTTGAGATGTGTTAGTTGTTATGCTGGTTTTTGTTTCTGTATACTCATTATGAACTTGAGATTAGTGATGGGCAAGCCCGGACTGGCCATTTGTGGGTTAGGGCAAATGCCAGAGGGGCTGCTATAAGGTCCCATATAAAGTCAGTATTTAGTGGGCTGGTGGGGACTGTTTGGGCCTCTATGTGGGCTGATGGGCCTCTTGTGTATCTGAAATGCCAGGGCCTATTTAAATTCTCAGTCCAGTCCTGGTGATGGGCGAATTTGCGGCGAATTCCCACGATTCGCCACTGGCGAATAAATTGGCGAAACGTCAACGAAAATTCGCCTGGCTGAAAAAAACGAGTCGCGCATCGTTTTCGAAGCGATGCAACGAAAACGATGTGACGCTCGTCAAAAATGTGCCGCAACTCGTTTTGTGAATTTTTTCGCCATTTTGTATTGTAAGGAAAGCCCTGGAGCTATAAGTGCAGGGGCTGCATGATAAGGCATCCATATCACCAGCAGCCAGATTATACGGTAATTGGGTGAGAAACAATGGGGTATATTTATCAAAGAGTGAAGTCTGAGATCACAGTTTGCTAGAGTGAAATTCGGCCACTCTCCATTCATTGATATGCCATTTAAAAAGTGTATTTATCAAAGGGTGAACTTTCAAAAATGCCATAGAAATGAATGGAGAGTGGCAGTAGCGGACTGTGGTGACCTCTAACTTCACTCTTTGATGAGTCAAGGCAGGGGAAAGCTGGGCTGGGGCAGAGAAATAGAGGGATGTGATGTCAGGTGGAAGAACCGTCCTTATCTTCTGAGCAGGTAGAAACATCCCACCTTCCATCCCCCTGTTTGTCCATATTTTGTGAAATATCAGGAGTTTCTCTTTATGTTCTCATATTATTTATTAGTAACTGCATGTGGATGTTTTCCTGCATGCACTGTTATACTGTGGTTTTTGGCATACTTGCCAATGGATTCAGGCTGGATTTTTTGCCTTCCTCTGGATCAAAGCAGTGGATATATGATAATGTATTTGAAATTTTATTCATCACAGCAGTGGTAGGACCTTGAAATAGTACTGCCAGGTAAGGTTAGAAGAGGGAGAAAGAGGTTATCGCCCGTGACTGCTTGGTGGGTTGAGAGATACAGATGCTACTACTGCTTGTGCTGGTGATAGCCTGCTTGGATTTCTTATCATTGACACACTGTAGATTCAGGGCCACTAGCAGGGCTGCTGAACTTTTCTCATGTTTGGAGATGCAGCTCCTGCTGGCTGCACATTTGGGGCCATCCTCTTTGTATGTAGAGACAGTCTAATACTCAGTGGTGGATATAATGCCAAAGTTTTGATCTCAAATGGCACCAATGGAAGTGATAGTTAAGTCCTCAGTGAGGATCGGCAATCTCCTAAAGAATTTTGCCTTTAGATTATTGCCTTGGGTTAGGCTGGCAAGGTCCTATATATCTGATAAAATGTTAATAAATGCTGTGGCCATTTTACCCTATTCCTGTCTCCTGGTACTTTATTAAGTTATTTAACAATGGGGTTCAGTGGGCTGGCTCAAGAGAAAGAACCGTTGAGTAGTCCCCTTGTCAAGAACCCTTGTCAAGAACTGTACATACAGAGCATCATACAATGCAATAGCTTTAAGTCTCTGAAATATTTTGATATATTGCTACTATATGCTTATTGTCAATTTTTATATTTTTGAGCACACATTAAGTTCTAAATTCTTTGTCTCTATGAGAATAGACCTGTTGAGACTGCTGGAATCCTACTGATTTACAGCCATATTTCTCCATGGATGAGCGCTCTGCCTTCTGTCCCTAAATATTGCTAGCTGTCATTTACTTTGCCTGTGTTTTCTTGCTGGTTTTAAATCTGTTGGGCTCAATAAAGAATGATGAGCACTTGACCTGAGATACCCTACAGAAAGCTGCAGGACAAAGACGATTGAGAAAAATGCAAGGTACAGGTTAAAATCATCAATGCACATTAAACCTATATATTAACTATATTCAAAAAGACTGTGAAAATTGAATCTTATTGTCACATAAACTATCATCAGAATAAGCATTTGAAATACATCGGGTTTGGTAATAACTAATTTTAGAGCTAGCGCAGAGAACACCGTAATACTGTACATCCATTAGTTATTTTGCTAGGGGCTGATAAACACAATAACCCTTGTTAAATCATATTGAATCTCTGGGTGTATATAAAACTGGAACTGAAAATAATTGCTAGGTTTGAAAGCGAGACCCTCTCATATAGTGCAAAGCTAAATTGTGTAGTGTGTGGCTTATTCAGAAGAGATGTGGTGCTGAAGATCATTGCATGATTAAGGGCACTACGTAACCCCCTGTATTATTTGACAAGAAAGCTTTTGTCTAACATGGTTCTAACAAAATGTAAATGCTAAGGATGTATAGGCATGTAGTGAAACATACTGTATCTCTCCTGCGTATCCTCTCATGCTGCTCTTCAACATGTCATTTATTTCTGGGCAGCTGGAACTTTTTGATCTTGCCAGCAGTAAAGGCTTCTGCCATCTGAAAATCCCCCAAGAACACTTCTTCAAATTCATGCTCCAAATATAAGGACAAGAGCAGATTGTGCATTTTGTTGTAGTCTCCGTAATAGCAATGGGATTTGAGAGAGAAATCTGAAAATTGTTTTTCCCCTCAAAGGATAATGCCTGAAGGGGTCTGTAGATTGTGGCAAGTGAGGCTTGAAAAGCTCAGCCTTCACACTATTTGCACTTCACGGCTATATGCACTGAACTATGGAGCTATATAAAGCGTCTTATTCAAAAATACAAAAAAAGACTAGTTTATCAGACTAGTTTATTTCCCAGAATAAGTGCACATAGCTTCATACCATGTGGAGCCTTGACATAATATCAAAGTGATGTGTTATTGCATCCTCAAGATTTCCAAAGGGGTTGGCTTAAACGTAATTACAGATGCCACCTTGAGAACCCAGTTTACTATCTTTGTCTGTATTCTCAGTAATCTTGCTTTTATCCAACATAAAATGCAATTTTAGTTTGCCAGTACAGGTATGGGATCTGTTATCAGGAAACCTGCTATCCAGAAGGCTCCACAGTAAGGGAATGCCATCTCCCATAGACTCCATTTAAACAAATCATTTTACATTTTTAATAATTTCCTGTTTCTCTGTAATTATTAAAACAGCACCTTGTACTTGATCACAGCAAATGTTATATTTAATCCTTGTTGGAGGCAAAACAATCCTATTGAGCTTAATTAATCTTAATTAAGGATTAAGTGATATTTAGTAGACATAAAGTATGTATATTATTTTGGATAAAGTCCAAATCCACAGGGTCAGCGCTAGTGAAAGCTCAGGGAAAAAAATATAACAAGCCAAGGGAGAGACAGGAGAAAAAGGAAAAAAGTAATATAGTGTAGTATTCTTGAGTTATAGTTCCGCACTTGTAGGTTCCCACTACCGATCTGGTGTAATTACCCTTTAAATAATCACCGCAAAGTGATTGAACAGATGGGTACTTACAAATGTTTCAATTAACTTTAGCGCATCAAAATTTTGCGGACATAAGCATTGTGGATGACGGCTGTAGCTGTAAAAATCGTAATGCGCAGAGATAGCGTAAAACCTTTTTATTTTTAAATATATAAAAACCAACGAGAACTGTTGGGCAGGATATTGAAAGGAAAGATCCAGAGACTTGGGTCAAAAGAATTTTTTCGTTCTTTATTTTTTATATTATTTTGAATAGCAGGTTCCATGCCTGTATTACACTGTATCCAAATAGAAAACGAATTGAGAGTTTGGCTTGAGAAAAAAAAAAAACTTTTATAGCATTCTCCCTAAAGTTATAGTAAACATGCACAAATGAGCAAGAAAAAATAAATGAGTGCATTGGAACTATGTCATGAGTGCAGACCTGGACTTGTGGAAAGGCCACCAAGGCCGGGGCCTAAGGCAGCAGGATTTTAGGAGGCGGCATGCCACCCAACCCATGTTATACATACTTACTCGATAAGAACAGGGGCGATCCTGGCCCCTCCACTGCCTGAGGCAGCTTGCTGCCTCCTCCTCCCCCGGTGCACTCATCGGGGTCCAGGAGGCTAGCACAGAGAGCACAACAATGTGTTAGAAGAGACAAATTTCCAAAGTTACAGGAGCAGTATTTTGCCACCACTAGTGACTAGTGGGGCTCTGCTACCTGAGAAGGGAATCCTCAGAATACAGTTAAGTATACTGTAGTTCAGACCAGCACTGTTACCTGATGGCACAATTAGGGATTAAAAAAAAATAGAGGAAAGAAATTAAACTTTCATACAGATTTTGATGCTTTAGTACATTGTATTATAAGCATGTTTATGTCTCTCCCCTGAGTTTTGGATTGTGTTTAACAGAAAATGCTGTCAAGGATCTTTATAAATATCTTCTTATGTCAATACAGTAAAATTTTATATGCAAAAATTTGGTTTATAGCACAATACTTCCTCATCCTCAAAGAGATTGGCTTAAACTTAATTACAGATGCTTTAGCCCATCTGATATGAAACACATTGTATTATAAGCGTGTTTATGTCTCAATACTGTAAAATGTTATATGCAAAAATTTGTTTTATAGCACAATACTTCTACTTCATTAGTCATTTTCACTTCCCAATAATTTACAGTTAGTAATTTAAATGTAGAACATCAGAAGATTATGTTTTTTTCAAGAAGTCAAGACAATAAGTCATTGACTTGACACAGAGAGTAAGATTAAATACAGGAACAAGTTTGTTGTTGGCTGTGATTTTGTATTAGAAACAATTGCACTATTCACTTTGGGGTGCACTGGATACAAGTCAGTAAAGACAGCAGATGGGTACAGGATACAATGCTGTAGGGTAGTGTCATTTCCATGGATCCAGAAGTCCAATATTCTGTTGAATTTAGATGCCACAAATAAGCAATATCAATTCCCCCTTAACCTCAATGATTTGCAAAATGATAATGCTGAACTAAGGAAGGATTATTTGGAAAACTGACACTTTCAAATAACCTGATCATCAATATAATTGCCTCTCTTAGGGGCAGATATTTCATTGGTCGAATTTTGAATGGAAAAAAAATTAGAAATTCAACCATGTGAATAGTGAGGGAAGTAAAATCCTTTGAATTCGAATATCGAAATTATTGCCATTGTGACTTGTAATATAAGGTATATTATTATTAGTATAATCTAACTTTTCGATATACACTGTATATGGAAACTGAATAATAGTTAAGAGAAATATCCCAGCCTTAGTTTAAGGTACTAACACTGCTATACTAACATAGGTACAAATCATGTGAATGGCACTAGAATCTCCTACATTTTATTCTAGTCTTTTGGTCTTCCATTCCTACAACGATAAAATGATATTAGAGGGAAACCTGCATGTTTCTGATGCACAGTGTTCTCCACATCTATTTGAAATCATAAAAGCAATTCATTTGTACACAAAGCTTGACAATTTCATTACATACCAAATTGTGTTCCAGCCTAAGAAAAGTATAAATAGAAAAAAGATACATCATTCCAGCTGGGTACAATGGGTGCTTTTATGAACCTTTGAGTCTTTATATTTTTATCTGAATCCTATGTGTTTTAGTAAAGTTTCCAGATTCCAGCAACACTTGTTGTAAATGCCTTCTCTAAACAAAATGTGTTGATTTGCCTTCTGCAACAGCTCGGTTGTTTCAATTATAAACAAAAAAGGGGAATATTCCTCACATAACGGATAATGGATAAAGACACACAAAAGCCTATGGGGGAAATTCACTAAAGCACGAAGCGTCTAACACTAGCACTAATTCACCAGCGTGACGTCAATTCGTAACTTTTGAAATTCACTAACCACGGCTCTGGCGATTTTACGCTAGCAAAGTAGATAGACTTGCGCAACTTCGCACCCTTACGCCAGGCGAAGTTGTGCACTGACGAAGGATCGTAAATTTGCAAATTCACTAAGATGAACATTTTACTCAATGTTAGCACTTATGCTAGACGTTACTTCGCCTGGTCAGACCAGGCGAAGTTCAATACAATAGATAGGAGGTTGAAAAAAAAAATGGAACATTTTTTCTAAGTCCCAAAAAAACGCTGGCGTATTTTAGCATAGGAGGGTGATAATCTGAAAAAGATCGATATTTTTTTGGGGGGGTTACCCTCCTTCCCCCCCTACATTTACTGACATATGGCAACACAACTGCACATGTAGAGCAATAGGGCAACTTTATTTATTTTATTAAAGGTTTCCTGGTCTTGTAGTGGAATGTAGTGGCTGTAACATACACTTCTATTATAACTTAAAGTTCCTGCCGTATGCAAATTAGGCTTCGATAGCGTAACAGCGCTCTGCCTAGCGATGTAACACTAGCGCAACTACACTACCGTTCACCGACCTGAGCGTAAATTCGCACTTTAGTGAATTTGCGTAGCGCTGGCGAAGCTAACGCTAGCGACTTTTCGGATCTTAGTGAATTTGCCCCATATATCTTGCAAACATACATCTTCAAACACTAAATTAGGAATGGATACAGCTATAAATTTAGATACATAAAACCTAATATGCAGATAGTCTTAATATTATTGTCACTGAAAGATAAGATATGCATCTTGGGATGGAAGGACTGAATTACAAATTGCAATTACAATTACAAATATATGTGCACAAAAGCAGTTGCCTGCAACAACCAAATAATAATAAGTATTAAAGTCAGTTATGCTGCAAAAATGAAAACCCAATTGATTGCTATTTGAACCTTCACTTGTGCAACGTAGGACCTATGCTTGTAAAGAAACCTTGGAGAGTAATTAAATAATGAAGTCAGCAAGGTCAAAGGTATCGGTATAGAATCCATTATGTGGACACCTGTTATCCAAAAAAGCTCCAAATTCCCATATCCAATTTAATAAAATAATTCAGATTTTATTAAATATTTTTTTTCTCTGTAATAATAAAAAGGTACAAAACAATCCTTAATATTTAAATTTTAGGTATGAAGACCCCTTATTCAGGGCAAAGGCAGGCAGGGTGTTTTGCCACATGTGAAAAATGTCTTTACTCACAGGTAACAAAGTCCAAAAAAAGTTGTCTTTTCTGAAGAGGAGCGCAAGTAGAGTTTCGGTAAGTTATTTCTTACTAAAAGCTTTGCAATTTTAAAGTCTTGGTGTGTTTTTTTAAATGTATACTAATGAATTCTGTTAAAAAAATGTTTTTGATGTTAAAGGTACGTAATCTACCCACTGGTTTATTTTACCCAGTGCAAGTACCTATTGCCCCATCACCATCTTGCAGGCATACTTGGTACAACAGTGTCCTATGTGCATCTAATGCATTGAAGCTCAGTAATCAATACTGGGCAAAATTTCACCTGTCCTGTAACCCATGGCACAGATTGGTTTACTGAAGGATTACTGCCCTGATGCAAATTTTCACAGTTTTGCCAAGTGAATCCCTGTGTTGATAAATGATTTACATATACAGGTATGGGACCTGTTATCTAGAATGTTTTAAATCTACTAAAATAAGATTTAAATGTGAATTAAACCGAGTAGGATTGTTTTGCCCTTAGTAAGGATAAATTATATCTTAGTACCCGACCCGTACCTGCAACCTGCAATCCGCAACCCATACTCGCAACCCGCATTCTTACCCATTGGAACAGCGACCCGACACGTACCTGCACCCCACGATCCACAACCCGGACCAGCGACCTGCTGACCATCAATAATCAGGAAGTGCTGTTAATGTAAACCAGAAGTGACATCATCGCTAGTAGAAATGCTCAGAAAAAAGGCGTAAAAAGCGATATGGCAAAGATCCGTGACTCGACCCTCAACCCTCAACCTGCAGAACCACCTACCCGCTTCTATACCCGCACCCAGAACATCTACATGTAACCTGCAGGGTACCACGGGATTTTGCGGGTAACCCGCGTTTTCCCGTCCCGCTCCAGGACTCTTATCTAATATATTGTGTTGAGGAGTAATGTTAACCATTGTTTTAATTTATTTTTCTTTACATATTGCCAACTGGACAAAAATTAACAGAGGTTAATATACAAGACAGTACAAACAACTAGCAATTACGGGTGGATTGTATAAAAACAAATATCTGATGCTATGGGTGACTAGACCTGGTCAAACATTGTATCTCTTTCTATATTATCCTACATTTTTTCTTACCTCTAGTTTTTGGTGTTAATAAGAACCACAACAGGAGGATGGAAAGATGCACTCATACACATACAGTACCTACTGTACTTAAATGAAGAAAGTTGGTAAGTATATTCCAACCAGCATCCAAATATGCAACTATGCAAATAACTTTTGTTTAGCATAATTAGAGACATGCACAGAAATACTTTCCAGGCACAGGTAGCAAGTACTTTAAAAGAGACAAGAAGAGTACACAAGAACCTTGAAAACCCTGTAATTTATATCCTTATGAATGGTACTTAGTGATGTCATCAGTTATAATCAGAGAAAAATGATGTAATATGTTTGAGATGCCCCCTGGTGTAGAATATAAGGATATTAGAAGTCACTTCACAGTCCCATGACCTGTACACATGTCATGGAACACCAGAGTGTCCTCTAATATCCTTATATTTTACAATTCTGGGTTAATTATAGGCATTCATGTATATTATTTTGATGGTAAAGAAAGATAACACATTTGCTAACCCTTCTGTCTATTACTGCACCTCAAGAGCAAACCTCTAAATGATCCTGATTGATAACCTTGAATACTATTACACTCTAAGGTTACTTTGCAACACAGCCACTGCTCTGACCATTAATTACAGTGATTTGTAAGCCCTGTGTCAAGTGCATATTACTTCACTAGGAGAGCAGACTGGTTGTCAATTAAGATCTAACTAGGTGTTTCAATCTGGTCCATTATTAAATGCCACTTATAATTGCCAGAATCAGATCTATTTTGTCCCACGGGCAGCTTTTGCAGGGGTCAAACACAGACAAAAGAACATACATTTACAAACTTGAAGAGAAATAAAAATTTAAGTGAAGTCGAGCCAGTCTTGCATTGAGAAGGCAGTTTCGGCATTCAGCATATTGAAAATATTTTTATAATATTCAGCAGGGTAAATGCAGAGTGAAACAGTTGTTCTTTTGCACATTTGTTATTTTGTTTTTTGAATCTTACACAATGGCAGGTATACTATTACACTGGCATATACTACTGTCATATCTCACCAAGCATTTCAGATCTTTGAGCCACATACAATGAAGGCATGTTTTGTTTTCTATTTATGCTGTATATGGCATTTATAAAAATACTATATTATCAGTTTGATAAGTATACTTTTCCTCAGTGTTCTGTGTTATATGAGTTCCATTTAAGCTTCAAAGTTAATACCTATATTTAATTTAAGTATCACACATGGATTTTGACTGGCAATTGAATTATTGTAGAAATACAAAGGGAAAGGGTCATGTTGTCCAGATTTGGTTTGACTCTGATCTTCATTGTTTTGTCATAAACCAGCCCAGGGGCAGCTTGCCAGTAGCCAACACAAAATTGGCCTCTTCCACTACAAGCTCTCTCTCATCATCTGTCCCAAGCAGGACCAACACCCAAGGATTGACACCAATATCTTATTAAGTTCCCAGAACAATTGGGAACCTCACAAATGATACACAGCTGTTCTTATGAGCCACCACCTACTTCCTTAGCGGTGAAAACAACTGCCCTGCCCATTCCTGACACCAAAGTCCCCCAACAGCACCCTCTAAAGTCTCATCAGTAGGTGTTTTTGAACCTTTTTTCGTTGTGCCTTCCTGTCACCCTATTCCTTTGGGCAACCAATTGCATTCATCCAGATTCAGTTGTGACAGATACAATTACATTAATTATAGGGTAAAGGCTTTATTAAAAAATGATCTGTACCGAGTTGAGGTGCAAACAACAGTGGTAGAAAAGACATGAGACCTACATCCAAATGCCAAAGCTTAAAAAGTTATCTCCAAGGCATTAGTTTGTGTTTAAGCGGTGTTAAAAGGCACTGTTCAAGATGAATATATGAGTGTGTGTGAAATAAATATTTTATTCTAGTTAGTAAATTGCTATGGTATAATCATAGAATGTTCCTGTAGAAAATAAATGTCAAATAAATTCTAGTTTAGATGTTAGCATACTCCCATACTTTCTTCTCAGAATTCTCCATCTGACTGAGGTAACGTGTGTGGTTTACGTTATGTAAGAATGACCTGGACTACTGTTTGTAAAAACTCTTAAGAAAGGCTTGTATCCCGTTCAGATACTTGCCCAAGGTTACAGCAAGGTGGTTATTTATCAAAATCCATTTTTTTTCTGATTGTTTAAAATAAAAAAGTATGACCAAACTAGAACCTCATTTTGACCTTATTTACTATTCAAAAAGTGTGATTTCATTGGTCGATAAAATTGAGCATAACCCTGAATCATACAATTTTTTTTGGACGTTTTTCCTGAATTGCTTGATTTTTTCGGGCTTTTTTTACAAAAAGCCCAAATTTTTCAGATTTTTGCCAGAAAAGTCTGAAATAGTTGATTTTTTTTTTTGGCTAACTCCAGGACAGACCACAGACACTTTCAAATAGGATAGGGATCTCTCCAATTGACCTACAACCTCTGCAGGTCTGAGCTGTCAGATTTTTGGATTCAGAATGTTTGGATCCCCAGGCTATAAAAATTCAGATTATATAGTTAAAAAAACTAAATTTTTTTAATGTTTGTCATTCAGACATAAATAAATAACCCCCCAAATATAACGCAAATCGGTGGTCACCTGGTATTGAAGTCAGTTGGCTTCAGTGTTCATTCTTTAGCAAAGGGGTAGTGTCAGTTGCAAATTTAGACAAAAAATACTGGTGACAGATGTATTTGTGCATCTTACAAAAAATCGTTATCATAATAAGTAAATGCAATTCATCTCTATAAAATAAAATAAGTGAACAGCAATCATCCCAAATGCAGCATGGCATTGAAACTGGAACATGGTAAATGTTAAGTTCCTTGTTCCCTATTTACACTAATATGTACCTAGATCCATTAAACTGCAACCTGCAGATTCAAGGAAATACATCTCATTCTGGTATCTGTAACTTGTTACATTACTCAGTGTCCAGTTACGGTATAGTTCTATATATTCCCATTAAGACCACTTCGAGTCCACTTAGCATACAGGCAGTGCAAACATTATTAAGACATTTTGTATTGCTCAGATGGCTGCTTATGTGCCATCATGTCAAACAGATCCTTATCACACCTTTGCTATTAAAATTAATGCTGCGCCATGGTGCTGTAAAAACACTTTTTTATGTTTGCTACACCTCTATCTTGAACTGGCATTTTCTTGATTCTGTATCCATTGAAAGTACTCTGCAACCAGTTAAATCTTGACAAACATTTATATCACCATTCCTACAATATATACACATTCCCCTGCTATCAGTAATGTGGCCCTATGCCTATTACTCTGCATCTAGGTTCATGACTTAGCAACCGTTAAACTGCACTTAAACATGTAAACCTAGTTTATGATTGAATATCAGTAGCTAACGTATGCATGGACAATCTAGATACCAATAATGAATTGCACAATCTGTTTGTGTATATTAACTCTGCCAACATTTTTTAACAACAGTCTGCTGATAAAACCAACTGTGAATCAGTTGACCTTTGCTTTTCAAAACATTATAAAGATATTTATTTTGTATGTTTTATAGGCCATGAAAGCTAGTTTATTGATTTTGATGTGACTGTCCAGCAAAGAATTAGATACATTGTGACATTGAGTTGTTGCACTTGGCATACTTAAAAATCCAAATACTGTACCTACTGTACTCAAGACTGTATTCAAGACATACTGGCCAGAAATGTTGGAGGATACTATAAGAAATGGAGCACCATACCTTACACCCAAGCAAACTGTGCTCTGCACCCTTTGCACAGCATGCATGGTGAATGAGCAGAGGCACAAGCTGTAAGTGAAAGGGCTATAAGAGGTGCACATTTGCTTGTTCATCATAAATAAACCCTGCAATATTTAGTTTACTAGTCTAGAATCTTATGTGAAAATAAAAAGACACCAATAGTGATGGGCGAATCTACCCCGTTTCGCCGAAAAATTTGCGAATTGCGAGCGACTCGTTTTTTTGGCGAATTTTCACTGGCGTTTCGCGAATTTATTCGCCAGCGGGAATTCGCCGCAAATTCGACCCCATGCGAATAAATTCGCCCCATGAGAAAAAATTCGCCCATCACTAGACACCAACTCTTTTTGGTGTTATACTGAGAGTCAAATGAATGAAAGACAGTGATATAGGTCCATATTAAAAAAGGGCCTAGGACAGGGGTGCCCAGACTTTGTTACACTGGGATCTACTCTTGACATCTGGAGATCTACCTTGATATCGAGCTGCAATTTCTTAAACCATACCCATTTTGTGGACACACACCTAATTACCATATTCATTTAACAGAATTTGTTGCTGCTCTCAGCCCTCTTTCCCTTCCCCTCCATGCCAGTAGCCTGCCCTCCCTTCCTTCCCCTCTCTGTCCGTGTTTGTTACATCCTTCCCTTCCTTCCCCTTTGTGTTCATGCTTGTTACAGCCTTTCCTTTCTTTCTGTGTCTGTCCTTGTTACAGCCCTTCCTTCCCTTCTGTGTCCATGCTTGTTACAGCCCTTCCTTCCCCTCTGTGTCTGTCCTTGTTACAGCCCGCCCTCCTTCCCTGTGCCTGTAGCTCACCCTTCATTCCCTTCCATGTCCCTTCTCCCCCGTAAAATAAAGATGGCGGCTGCTGGGCTGTGGAGCAGTAAGGATTCACGTCTGAAATCTCGTCTCGTGAGACTTCTGACATCATGACCAGGAAGTGCCATTTAAACCTTTAGGCAGGTCACAGTTGAGAGGATAACAATGGAGATCAACTGGTAGACCACAAATGATGTCCTGGGCATCCCTGGCCTAGGACTATATTAAACTGGAAATGTACAAACAAATATGTATCTATAACTTTTTCAGAAGTAATGTGAACCCAGCTTTTCTGTTGTTACTTGTACAATGTTATCAGGCACAGTGTCATCATGCAGGTTACTGCAAATGGGCAAATCAGAACAGTCTCTGGCCCATGGGCAGAACTGACAGAGAGCATATGCTAAGCCATATGTAGCCATCTTTCTATTGTTCCAATAATTTATGCAAAAACATGAACGATCAGAAGAAAACAGAGTAAAGTGGAGCTGCATCACAGATAATATTTTCAAACCTGTCAGACTCCCAAACACACCAATATCCATAATGCAAGGTAAATGGATATTTTTTGGGATTACTGAGCTACCATACATGTACAAATAATTGTAGGAAACTTTGTTTCTGACAATAGTATTGGTATGTGCTTATCAGTAGAGTCACTGACCGGTATATCAGAATAGTAGCCTTATACCTTGTGATGAGGAAAATTGACACATTTTACTACAAAATCACAAACTTTAGCTGAAATTTCTCATAATGCAGAGTCAATAAGGGTTTGTTTTTTAGTCTCACATAGACTCCATTTTATTCAAATAATCTAAATTTTAAAAAACAATTTCCTTTTTCTCTGCAATAATAAAACAGTACATTGTACTTGATCCAAACTAACCAGACTGTTGGGTTTATTTAAAGGACCAGTAACATCAAAAAATGAAATAGTTTTAAAGTAATGAAAATATAATGCAGTGTAGTCCTGCACTAGTAAAACTGTTGTATTTGCTTCAGAAACACTTCAATATGGGCAGCTATTCAAAGGAGAAAAGGCTCAAGTTACACAGCAGATAGCAGATTAGCTCTGTAGAACATAATGCTATCTGTCATCCATTATTTATCCTGTGCCATATAGCCTTTTTTCAGTTTCCGCCATTGCTACTCAGCAGCTTGTTTATATCAATGATAGTAGTGTTTCTGAAGCAAACAGAGCAGTTTTCCCAGTGCAGGGTAACATTATATAATATTTTCATTACTTTAATTTTTTGGTGTTACTGGTTTTTTTTTTTTAACTTTGGGGTTTATTTGAATAATTTTTTAGTAGTAACGGAAAAGTAACATCAAAACATTAAAGTGGTATAAAGTAATACAAATATAATGCAGTGTTGCCGTGTACTGGTAAAGCTGTTGTGTTTGCTTTAGAAACATTACTTTTATTTGTATAAATAAGCTGCTGTGTAGCAATGAGGCAGCCATTCAAAGGAGAGAAAGTTCAGGTTACACAGCAGATAACAGATAGCTCTGTAGAATATAATGGTGTTATCTTTTATTCACTATTAAACCTGTGTCATATAGCCTTTTTTCAGTTTCCACCATTGCTACACAGCAACTTGTTTATATGAACTATAGTGGTGTTTCTGAAGCAAACACATCAGTTTTAATAGTGCATTGCAACACTAAATAATATTTTCATTATTTTAAAATGCTTTTTGGTGCTACTGTTCCTTTTAGGTATGAAGATCTGAATTACATTATCTAGAAGAAACCACGTCCCAAGCATTCTGGATAACAGGTCCCATACCTGTATTCAATCTACTGTATATGTTACAGACTGTTACTAGAGCTAACTCCTAAATTCAACACTGAAATGGAGATATTATACACTATTTGATATTATTCAGAATATTCAGTTTATATCAGTGGGAGTATGTATGTATGGACGATTTTGACTCTTTTCTGAAAATTTTTGAAATGGCAAAACTTGCCAAAACAAATTAAAATACCAGAATCCTATTTTTATGAATTAACAGCAACAGACCTTGCTGCGTGCATCACAAATGGAGACATTCACCTCTTGCACTGACAGCAGACAGCCTGTGAAAAACACCAGAATCCTATTTTTATGAATTAACAGCAGCAGACCTTGCTGCATGCAGCGTTATTTGTCTTGGATGTTAGAGTTCCTTATTCTGAAAAATAATGATGATAGAATATGTATTGTGAGTGCACTGCTTTCCCCTCCCCTCCCATTCTCATTTCTCTTTCCACTAAGCAAAAGTGACAAGGCACTCCATGGAAATCTGTTACCAAATGTGACAGAACTCTGTTTCCTGGGCTGTAAAATCGACATCTTCTGTGCCAAATGAGAGCTGCACCCCTGGTGCCTGGCGAGGCAATTTGGAGCAATTTTAAAAAGCGCGCCGCTCCGTGTGGATACGCGCCGGCGTTTTCAAGCAACGCCGGTGTGCTTAGGTAAGTGGCTGTTCGGGGAGGTTCGGGGGCTACAAGTCGCGGCGAGAAGTCGCCAGGCGATAAAATGCCCCCGAATCTTCCCGTCTGGCCTAGCCCTAAGAGTTGGGTGTTTCCTTAACTGAAAAGGATCTAGGGGTTTTTGTAGATAACAAGTTGTCTAATTTTGGAAAGTTCCATTCTGTGGCTACTAAAGCAAATAAAGTCTGTCTTAAAAAAGGGCATAAACTCAAGGAATGAAAACATAATTTTACCTCTTTATATGTCCCTGGTAAGGCCTCACCTAGAGTATGCAGTGCAATTTTGGGCTCAGGGTCACACCCTCATGGGCACCCGCTGGGCCAGACCCCCCTCTCCCAATTTCAACCCCACCTCAATTTTAAAATAAGAATCTCGCTAGCGCGCAGCGCTGGGTGCTCATGCACAGTGATGCGTGGTGATCGGTGCGCAGCTGAGAGGGGGGGAGGCAGGGAGGTAAGGAGGGGGGAACTAGACAGTCGGCGGGCCCCCCTGTCCGACCCTGTTTGGGCTCCAGTCCTTAACAGGAATATAAATGAGCTGGAGAAAGTGCAGAGATGTGCAATTAAACTGGTTAGAGCGATGGAAAATGCTTGAGAGGGGATATGATTAGACTTTACAAGTACATAAGAGGACATTATAGACAAATAGCAGGGGGTCTTCACATTGAGGGCAGTGAAGTTGTGGAATGTCTGATTCTGAGGGGCTTGGGCATATTATAAAGCATAATATCCAAAGATATTGTGATACTAAGATCTATAGTTAGTATTGGAGTATACATAGTTTATGTGAGTGTATGGAGGGGTGTGTGTATGGATGCTGGGTTTCATTTGGAGGGGATGAACTTGAACCCGATCTAACTATGTAACTATGTACCTATTCATGTATGTATGTATGTATGTATGTATGTATGTATGTATGTATGTGATTTTGCACCCTCTAGTAAGTCTGTAAGTCAGGGAAGTCCAACTTCTATGGTACAGAGGGCTGGAATTTTTCTGGTCTACATGGTGGAGGGTCAAAAAATGGAAGCCAGTGTTAGCCACTCCCTGTTTTTAGACCACAACCACTTTAAACCACACCATGTCAATGTGACAATATCCACATTAATGGCACACACAAAAAACAAAAATAAAAAACAAATGGTTGGTGCTCACTGCAGGGATATCAATCATATGTGAAAAAAGACATACCCTTAAATCCATATGCCTCACAGGTGTGAACAATGCAGT
Source organism: Xenopus borealis (assembly GCA_024363595.1). Lineage (NCBI taxonomy): Eukaryota > Metazoa > Chordata > Amphibia > Anura > Pipidae > Xenopus > Xenopus borealis. The sequence goes on from CM044436.1 coordinate 94,167,868, forward strand.
GGGGATTACATGTTTGAACAATACAGGTCATTACAGTCTGAATTTGAGTTGTAAACAATGCAGGGGGCAGTTAATCTCTGTATTGATACCTTTTAAACTTTTCGCATGGTAAGCAGTCACAGCAGGCAGACTTTCATGTGGGGGGCACACAAGGGAGGGGCTGCAAACCGCCATCTGGACAGCCCTGCTGCATGTGATTGGCTCTTTAACAGAGTGAGTGCCCAATTTATGTGTGTGAAGTTGCAAAGGTCAGCTAAATATGATCTTGGATATTAAAAAGAGATAGATATTAATTGTTACTGTATAATTTATTAACCCTAGTTGGGATCTAACCTTGGTATTGCTACCCAGCTGTCGAAACCAGATCACATATATTATGCAAGTGAAGAGTTTAAAGACTGACATGAATATGAAAATGGATGTTTCTTCGAAAAATACAGTGATCAGTAGTAGTTTACATTAGAAAATTTCCCAAGTGAACCAATTATACACACTTTAATCCTCAAAAAGTATGATAAAATCCTATGTTTTACAACAGGAAATGCTTTATTAATGGCTATTAGCTAGACTTTATGTTGCTAATAACACATTCTGAATGTATTAATTTATTTTGCCAAAGAATCCAAGACTGGACTAAAGTACTTAGGGGATAATAACATTCACAAAGAGCAAATAAAAATTCACCTATCGCAATGTAATATTCTTCATTAGGCTGTTATTGCTGTTTTTGTACTTATGGAACATATTACATTCCCCCATTAGCAATTAATGATAGGTACATTGTCTGCCATGAAAAATTATAAAACTAATCACATCAAAAGATTGTGAAATGCTAATATACATCATATGTCAAACATTTAAAGATGTTTAGAAATGTTAGTTACTACCAAAGATCTGACTAAACTGCTCCATTATTCTTCTATCACAGCTAGTAAAAAATTGATGCCATTGACATATCTGCTAGAATTGAAGAAGAAGTCTTGTTACTCAATCTTTACAAATATTAATTCATAAGCATATTTTATATAGGACCAATGTTTGGATACACACAGGATCCAGTCAAGCTGAATCCCCTCCACCTTTTTAAATTGTACAGAATCCCTGTCTTTACTGAGGAAAACTACCAAATTGGAGTTCCATTAGCTTCAAAAATAAAAGTAATCAATTATACTGATTTTGATTTAAATTCTTACCCTGTATACTTTATACCAAGTCTACCTCTCCCCCACTCTCATAACTGCCACCCATTATGAAGAACAATGAAAGGCAATGCCAGCCACTAATAACACTTTATAACTTACTATGGCAGCTATAAACATCAAAGAAACAGAGATGAGGAAAAAAAAAGTGTAGATTCTTCAAATATAAACTGTTGTAAAAATTAATTTTATATACTGGTGTCATTTTTAGACACCTTACAGCATCATTGTACCATAGTGATTAAAGTTTGTTTGCTCTGCTAAGTTGTTGTTAATGTCACAATCCATTAAACTCTATTGAACAAATACCATACTCACATCTAAATTTTTGTTTAATGGAATGAAATAGATTGGCTGTGTGCTGAACTAAGAATTCAAGGCTGGTGTTTGGTTAGCAGTAGAGTAGATCTAACAACATCACACTTTAATACATCATTCAAACCTGGAAGTTGCCTAACCACAATATTTATGCAAACTTAATTTGTGACATTTTTGCACATTTTAGGAAAAGGGCTACATTATTTTTATTATTATCATTATTATTATGATTATTATTATTATTACTATAATGAGATAGAAAATTAGTTTTCACTGGTTTTTGAAAAGTAACCATATTTGTCTGTTAACAATGTTTCCAATGAGTTTTTAGTTTTAATTCCAATGGGTATTTAGCCTTATCTGTATACACTTAATTTAGCTACAAACAATTCTGATACTAGGTTTTGATGCTAGAATTTAATGGCTGCATATTAAACATGATCATAATAGCAGAGCTAATATTAAAAAAAATAGGTTTGTTTATGTTTTTGAGAAATATCTAAGTGTCAATTACACTTGGTGGTCTGCTTTTCACTAGGGTGAAAATCTAGTTAGGTAGAGACAATTCACGCCTAAAGGGATAAATGTGTAGACACAAAAGGGTGAAAATAGTATGTGTTATGTATTTTATATTTATATGTCTTTTTTTGGTACTATTTTATAGAATTTGCAATTCAATAGATAAGCCACTATTTTTCATTATATCAACATCTACATCTAAATGGCTGAACCGTAAACATTTCATGAAATTAAAAAACTTAAATTTCCTGTATGATTGTGAGCCATCATAATTGGCAGAGTCATTAGTGATGTTGCAAGTAAACATAAGGTTTGTTAAGAGAAGAAGTGCTTACCTGAGAACCAAAGAGTGAATGAAAGCTGTCACTTCAGCAGGTACTTGGAATGATCCAGGCTCCTTGACTTCCCATTCCTTTTCCTCTTCCAAGAATATCACATCCAAGCTCTTGTCATTGCAAGCAGAACTAGTGTACTGCTACCATTCAACACAGCTCCTTCCTTCTCTTACAGAGGCATGCAAGCATTGCTCTGAATATAGAGTGACTCACGCAGGCAGAAAAGAGAGGTGGGAGGGATTATGCTCTGTAATCTCACAGCAAACTACATTATTCGGCAATCCTCTACAGAAATGCATAGCAGTGGCGCTGTATTTAGTCATCTATTAACTATCTTAAATGCATCACAGCGTCTGTCATGGATGCTGTAACCTCATAATGAATGACAATTTTGGCATCCTCATCCAAAATTGACCCTTCTGTGTTTCATTCAAACTGCAGAAAAAAATGAGAGCCTTTTTGTTAAGAAGTAAAACTCAACTGAAGTTAAGTTAACTGCAAATAAAACATATTTTAAGGGTCAAAAAAGATATGCAAACATCTGTACAGTAGTCTAGCAAGACTGTGCAGAAAATACTATAAACAAAATAGAATTGTTTACCTCCTATTCATGTAGAAACCATCTGCACTGACAGCTTTAAGGAGTTGGTTTTGGCATGTGTACAAAGTTAAGCTAAAAACATATTTACCTTTTGCATTAACATTTTTGTTACACTTAAAACACTGATTTAAGTTGATGTTGGAGGGCCTGGGTGAAGGCACAACGTTTAGATGGATATTTGTTTACATTTTGCTTGTTGCTTTATTGAGTTGTAAAAAAACAAACCTGTAGTGTTGAGTTGTAAAACTGGAACCCTGAAACTTTTATTTCAAAGAACTAGAACTTATTCTATAAACTTTAAAAAAAAAGTTGAAAAAGCAGAATTTATTACAGATCCATAGTTTGTATGTGTTGTTTATTGACTTTGTTGTAAGGTGGGCATCCCTATAACAATAGTTTTATAGAATTAAATATAATAGTCAAAAGGTAAGTTTCTTCTTTGACAGTACTTTTTTTTGTAATACCCTTTTTAGGTGTTCTCTTTACAGGGTACAAACAGATGCAAATGGTGAATAGACAATTTTAGGTAAAGTAACATATGCAGTATTGCAGACAGTAGTATTTTTTTCCACACTGTTCCCCAACATGCACATAAATTATGTCAGGTTGTTGTAAGTTTAATGGTAGTTTCACAGCAGAAGAAAGGTTATAGGGTAAAATCTACTGCAGATAAATAACATGTTTTGTATTGGATTGTCACAACATAGGGAAGCCTCAACTTCCTAAACACCTAAACTTCATGACAATAAATAAATTACATTTTGGGGCACAATGATAGTGCCTCTGGCCACCAAATTACTTTTGATATTTCAAACAAAATAAACCATTCCTAGTAGTGTTGCTTCACCCAAATGGGACTGGGCATATAAAACTTTTAAGGCTCTTGAACTGAACGAAATTACGGAAACTATGGAAATCTGCCTCCACTATTTACATTGAGACACCCCTCACAATTTTTAGTCTAGGACGTGCCATCTCTCTTCATTTAGAACATGACAAGTAATTGATATTAGAGGTCTTTTAGTTAGGTATAGGAAAATAGTTTCCCTTTAATGCCTTGCTGCAAAAGGATAGATATGCCAAATTTATTTCTAGATTGCTTAGATAAAATTTGGGAATTAGGTATGTTTTCTGCTTTAGAACAATCACAATTCTTAGTAATCTCCATGAAAACTTTACAGCATGTCACTAGAAACAGTTAAATGTCCACATCAATTAGACTGCAGACACAGGAATAATATTAACAGAATCAAAATTCTATGCATTTTTACATGACTTTGATAGCATCTGACTATTTCATCTACTGCAGACACTGAAATAATGTTTAAATCAATTCTACTTAGCCTTTCATTCTTTGAGAACAATTAGCAAAGAGAGATTTTGTATTTGTTATGAAAAAAGCTAAATATTACAGAACCATTTTCATTGTGCATTTAAAATAGATCATTTGCCTCTGTCAGCCTGATTAGAAGCTTGTTATAAGTCAATTTATTCTAAATTTGCAGGTTCTTTGAAAAACCACTGGTTCCCCTAAACACTATTATTAATGTATTTTGCCAGCAATAAATGTAA
>CM044436.1:94175145-94191471 GCA_024363595.1 Xenopus borealis
GTGAAGAATAACAATTCAAGGAAAACCCTTACCGTAATACTTCCTCTAAGACCTTTTACTACATTTTGTCTGCAGTGATTATACTGTAAGTTACTACAAACCAAAAATAGGGGTTAACTAAAATGGTTCATAAAACAAAAAATCTGCAGAAAAGGTTCAATTAGTTACATAACCCAAAAATAAACACAAGGAAATAATCAATGTCTTGCCATTTTCCCTGCAGCATAACCAGGATTAACTTCACTTTTTTGTTTGTTTTAATTAAACCAAGGGCTCTTAATTGAAAACTAGAGAAAAGAAATAGCAACAGTTGGTGATTTTCAGTTGAAATATTTTCCTTATCAAGTGCACATTTATGAGTTTACCTGAATTAGTCATACAAAACAAGTTTGATCTTTATTTTTAAATAGGTTTTCCTCAAGACTAGGGGGGTTATTAGTAAAATCAGAAAATGTCTCACAATTTTCTTAAAACCACAATGACCAAACTTCCGTCCACCATATTTATCAATAAATTTACTCAAAAAAAGCATATCTTCCAATTGTAACCAGAACATCTGCCATTGACTTCTACATGACCATGGCAAGTTTGAGATGGAGTACTATTTTATTTGGATTTTTAACAGCATGAGGGTTTAATAAATCACAAAAAACTGCCGTTTTCCCCTACTCCAAACCCAACCAGAAAAAATCAGGCTTTAGCAAACATCATATCCTGGTTAAACTAATGGCCTTTCTTTTTATTCAGATATTGGAGCCCAAACTATTTTCAGCTCTAAGGTAAGTAGTTACAGAGCTCAGAAATACCCAAACTTTTGGCTGAATTTCAAAAATTTTTTACTGGAAAGCATTTTTCTTATAAACTAGGGATGAACCAAGTCCACTATTTGGGATTCGGCTGAATCCCAAATTATTGTGCAAAAGGCCCAATCCTGGCCAAATCCTGGATTCGGTGCATCCCTATTATAAACTGTTCTTAGTATATTGGTCTAGTAAATACTGATGCTATGGATTAAATGTTCCATAGCTGATCATTGAACTGTACATATTTAAGGAATTGGTCTCCTTAAAATGTAACATAGCCTGCTAATATTCAGACACATGTAACTGAAATTGAGTCTGTACAAGAATTATTCAATACCAGATTTTCCCAGAGAGCTAATTCCAATTCAATGTGAAAAACGTGAAAAATATGAAAAATCTCTCAGTATATCCCATAAAATCTCTATTGGAGTCAATGGATAAAACACTGAAACAGAAGAAAAGTTTTTTCTCCTCAAATTGAAACTCACCCATAAGTTTCTTTTTGATAAACAATAAAATAATGCTTTCACTTTGATATGTACTTGGCCTGGATCTGCAGATGTTGCCCAAAGGAACCAATCAGATCTTTGCTTTTGTTTTCTAACTTGTAGGTGGCTGTAATCTAATTGCTGATTGGTTGCCATAGGCAATAGATATTTATCTCCACTGTTAGTAAACATGCACATGGTGCTAACCTGGGTGGAGTCTGGGAAATGCCCTGGGTTAGTCAGAAAGATTACATTCTCATATGTGAGATTTTTCTGATGAACAATGAAAGGCAAAGTTTCTTATGTCTGCATATTTTGTGTTCCTGTAACTTCTCTGCATAAGATATCTGGTTGCCTAGCATTACTATAGTTAATTCCCAACCCCTCAAAAAAACTGTGTGTCAATCTGGCCAAATAACACTTACATATTTTGACTGATTCCTGACCATTCTGCATTGATTGTGACTATGCTGACTGCTGACTGCTGCCGGCTGACTGCCCCTGACTTTTACCTTTATTTCAACTTTAAGGGGGTTATTTTTTAAAGTCCTAATGCCAAAAATTTTAAAAATTTGAGTTTTTTTTTTTTAACTATAAAGCCGTTTAAGATATAGTAAACCCAAAGGAAGGAAAAAGTCCAAACCAAAAATCCAGCAATTCTGATTTGCGAGGTTGTATATGTCAATAAGATTGATTCACTAAAACACTAATTGTCGACAGTGACTGCTTTGCGCACTTTGCCAAGTGAAAATTTGTTACTACCATAAGACTGAGGAAGATCTAGCGTAATTTTAGCATTTCTTCTAGTCTGAGGCAGTGAAGTAAATTCTGGTGAAAGAGGTCAATAATATTCACACTTTACTGAATTTGTGGAGTAAGGACCATTCCCCAGAGTGAAAAATTGCCTGGGGATAGAGCGTGAACGAATGCTAGTGATGGTCGCTTTCGATAGTGAATTGTCGTCAGCGTCTGTTGGTGAATTGGTGATGTCCCTGCAGATGGGATTTCTGGTGCAATGTTGCTAGCATTAGCCACTTCACCCTTTAGTGAATCTTCCCCAATGGGAGAGGTCCATATCCTATTTGAAATTTTCTGTGGTTTGCACTGGAATCAGCCCATAAATCTGACTATTTCAGACTTTTCAGGCAAAAATATGAAAAATTATGCATTTTCAGGGAAAAAGTAAAAAAAAAATAGAGGGATTTGTATTTTTGCTCGATTTCTTAGTGTTAGTCCATAATATGATACATTTGTGATTTTTTTAATAACAAATAAGATCCTAGCGAGGATTCTAGTTTCATCAGACTTTTTTCATAAAAATAGTCAGATAAATTCGAACTGATAAATAAGGCCCTAAGCCTCTTAATCCTTTGTGTACCATGTGCTGGACTGTTCTTGCCTGTCTGTATGGCTGCTATCTCCATGGTCCTGACTGCAGAGCTGCTGCAGAGCTGCTGGGCCCTGATATGCAGTCTTCGCTTATTTTCTTAAATGAAGAAATGATTTACTCAGGGATCCTTGCATTTACCTTCATGCTATACTGCCTTATACCAGGACAAATGTCAAAGCAAAAACCAAAATGAGATCATGGAAAAAAGGTTTAGTATTTACAGAAATGCAGTAAGTTTCGTGGGTAAATTGAATTGAAACTCCAGTATGGCACCAGGTCCCAAAAGCTTATGTATAGTGATGGGCGAATTTATTCGCCAGGGGCGAATTCGTGGCGAATTCCCGAAAACGGCGCGACGCGTGACGAAAATGACGCGACGCGTCGGAAACTACGCGCCGCGCGTCAAAAACGACGCGGCGCGCGTCAAAAACGACGCGGCGCGCGACTCGTTTCGCGAATCGTCGAAAAATTCGCGAATTTCTCTGGAAATTCGCGAATTTTTCGGCGAAGCGAAACGCGCCCGTTTCGCCCATCACTACTTATGTACAGTAAAAGTCTGGTGTGGCCTAGTACTTGGGAAGTTGTATCTAAACAATGTCCGGTTAACACCCCTTTGTCGAGCTTGTCAAAGGGGTGTTAGCCTGAATCCCTGAACAGAAGTGGGGGCCTTCGACACCAGCTGTTTGCTACATACAATGCTGTTCTCACATCGGTACCCAAGTGGTTTCAGAAGACTTCACACATCCATTCATGCAACTCTAACACCTATCACAGTAACTACACAGAATCAAATTCAAATGTTACCTCTTTGAAGAGTTACAATGTGCCATTGTGATTGGATTAGTGGAAGAATTATATGCAGAGAACTTTCCATACCAGTCAGTTGAACTGCAGAAGCTGCTCGGATGAGTAGTGAAATTACTCAGCAAGTCCAGTTATTTTAGAATTACTTATATTAGATAAACCATGACCGTGATGAATAAAAATCTTCATAATCATTTCCTGAAATTTTGCTTTCTTCCCATATAAACCACATGGGTTTGGCCCTGCTTGCATTTGCCATGTGTGCCAGTGAATTTTTCAACCTGTTGGATTGGGAGGGTGCCCATCCCTCCATCACTGAGAACCAGGCAAGAGGATGAAATGGTTTTTAAGGATTTGTATATATATATATATGGGGACACTTAAAACTTAAAACAACTGGACGTGCTGAGAAATTTTAATGAAGATGTTTCACTGCTCATTCCGAGCAGCTTCTTCAGTTCAACTGACTGGTGTGGGGAGTTCTCAGCATATAGATCCTTACAACAATCCAATCACAATGGCACATTGTAACTTTCCAGAGAAGTGATATCTGAAATTCACAGAGGTGTTGATTCTGTGTAGTAATTGTGATAGAATTACCAATGCGTCATGCAACTCCTAGAAAACAAGTGTTACTTGTGAGAGTTGCATATATGGGGACCATAACATCCCCCCTAATTCTTTTAATCAGTTGATTTTACAGAGAATGTAAGGACTTCCCTTGAGATTATGATAAATTTAAAAAATCTAATTAGAATTTTTAAAAAACTAAAATTTTAACAATTCCTTAGTTGAATTTCACAGTTTTGGCCATCAAAAAACTGGAAACTTTGAATTTGAAATTCAAATTTGAAAATTCAATTTTCCACTTCGACCCTTAATAAATCTGCCTGAATGCTAAATGTAATACAAACAGTTCTTATGCACCAATGAAAAGCAGCACAAATATTACTGGCATACAAAGGCTTTCTGCTGAATGAGATCCCTTGACTTGGAAAAATGCTTATATATCTAAATGTATGGCAGATAGCTAAGCTATGATATCTGTCACTGCTCCACTTTTTCTGAACACATAAAATATTCTTGCAAATATTTACCTTCCTCTTGATTTGGTATCTTGCAAAACTGACAAGATCAAAAGCAATAAATATTGCTCTTAATGCCATTTTTCAAAACCAGCTCCGCATAATCTGCACATGGATCTATACAATGGGATTGAATGCTATATACTCTGAGACCTTCCTTGCCACCAAACATTACTTGAAAACACATGTAGGGGACTAATAAATGGTATCCTCATTTATATTGCAATCCCCAAAAGTTTTGCCACTTAAAGGAGAATTCAACCCCCATAATTTATATCCCCCTTCCCCCCTACCCTAAATATTATTAATATTATTAACATGTATTTCAATAGCGCCAACTTATTTTATAGTGCTGTAAAGTGAATGTGATTATCGAACTAAATCACATGAATTACATACATAGAAACATAAGGAGTTACATACATCACAATAAATACTGGTACAGAAGGTGAGGAAGGCTCTGTGCAGAAAGAGCTTCTAATCTAAAGGGAAGGGAATGATACACAAGGTGTGGGAATGGGCAAGATCAGAGTAAAGTGGGTAAGAGATGTGGTACTGTACTGTATATGGTATTGCATTGGGTAGTAAAGAGTGAGGGTACACTTCTCTAAAAAAGTGGGTTTTAAGAGATTTCTTGAAAGCTGAAAGGTTGGGAGAAAGTCGGACAGACCATGGGAGAGAATTCCAGAGGAGGGGTGCAGCCCTTGCAAAGTCTTGAATGCGAGCATGTGAGGAGGTAATTAGAGAAGAGTTGAGTGGCAGGTCAGTAGAGGAGCGTAGTAAGCAGTTGGGTGAGTATATGGAGATTAGTTCAGAGATGTAGGGAGGGGCAGAGTTATGAATTGCTTTGAATGTCAGGGTCATTAATTTGAATTTAATTCTGAAGGGCAGTGGACGCCAGTGCAGGGATTGGCAGAATGACATGGCAGAGGAAGCGCGGTTGCTGAGGTGTATAAGCCTAGCAGCAGTGTTCATTATGGACTGGAGAGGTGACAGTCTCTGGAAGGGAAGGCCAATTAAAAGCGAGTTACAATAGTCTAGACGCGATATGACGAGAGAGTGAATAAGAATTTTGGTAGACACGATTTAGGAGTTCTGGGTTTAGATCAGGAGAGGAGAGATAGATCTGAGTATCGTCAGCATAGAGGTGGTAGTGGAAACCATACGAGCTGATTAATTTGCCGAGCTAGGAAGTATATAGAGAAAATAATAAGGGTCCCAGGACAGAGCCTTGAGGAACCCTGACAGACAGAGAGGTGGGGGGTGGGGAGATGCTACTCTGTTGTAAGAGACACTGAAGGAACGATTGTTGAGGTAAGAAGAGAACCAGGACAGGACTGTGTCACGAAGGCCAAGTGAATAGAGGGACTGGAGGAGGAGAGGGTGATCTATAGTGTCAAATGCAGCTGAGAGATCAAGCAGTATCAGTAGTGAGAAATTTTTGTTGGCTTTAGCTGTTAAAGGGTCATTAGTTATCTGGGTCAGAGCAGTTTCAGTGGAGTGTTGTGGTTTAAAACCAGATTGTAGGGGGTCCAGCAGGTAATAGTCAGAGAGGAATGAGGTTAATCGGTTGTAGACTAGGCGCTCTAGTATTTTAGAGATGAAAGGTAGCAGTTTATAGATGAAAGGTAGGGGTCAAGAGAGGGATTTTTTCAGAATGGGGTTGACAAGAGCATGTTTTAGTTGAGACGGAAATAGTCCAGTTGAGAGCGAGATATTAAATAGATGAGTTAAGGCTTTGATTAGACAAGTTATACACACGGTGGAAGTGCTCCAACCTCTGTTACTTATTTTTTTCAATTAGACACTTTCTATATATATGCACAAAAGGATTGATAGATTTCATCAATTTTCAATCAACCGATTAATTAATATGTATAGTACAAACTTCTGATCGCTCACCCACTAAATGTCGTGGTTCGGGTGCTTATGCCCCGAAGCTTCCACTTCATTCAACAGTTGTGTGCATAAATCAAAGGGGTCACTCACCACTCCTGTTCGGTGGCCCGGGTGCTGTGCCCTGAACCCTCAGCAAGGGGAGACTTCCAAGTTTTTTGGTGACGATATATTTGATTAGACAAGGGTTGGTATTGCAGAGAAGTTTTGAAGGCATAGGATCAAGTGGGCAGGTGGTAAGGTGACTAGAGGCCAAAAGTTATGAGACTTCCTCATTAGTAACAGGGGTGAAGGAGCACAGGACAGACTGGGGAGTGTGGAGGGAAGGTGGTGGAAGCCTAGGGGGTTTAGTAGTGTAATGTCCCTTCTGATAGTGTCAATTTTTTTTGTTTTTGAAGTGCTCAGCAATGACTTGAGCAGAGATAGATGTGCATGGAGGAGGTGGAGAAGGGGAAAGGAGAGTGTTAATGGTGGAGAATAGTTGTGCCGGTTTTTTGGAAGGGAGTTAATGAGTGAAGTAAAGTATGTTTGTTTGGCTTGGGAGAGGTTGGTGTTATAGGAGCGCAGGGCAGATTTGTAGCTCCAAAAATCTGATTCTGAGCGGGATTTGCGCCAGCGACGTTCAAGTGTGCGTGCATGTCTTTGGAGTGCTTTAATATGAGCAGTGTGATAAGGTTGAAATGGTTTGGGTCTAGCACATTTAGTTTTTAAAGGAGCAAGCTCATTAAGGGCAGTGGTGAGTGTGCTATAGTAGACAGAGGTAGCTGCATTAGGACAAGAGATAGCTGAGATATTAGAGTGAAGAGAGTCAAAGGAAGAAGAGAGATGCGACACATCCAGAGCTTGCAAGTCACGGTAGGTTCGTGTTTGGGTAATTAGCAGGGGGTGAGGAGGAAGTTAGTGAGAATTGAAATGTGAGCATATTGTGATCAGAGAGGGGAAACGGTGAGTTAGTAAAATAGGTGGTTGAACAGAGTCTGGTAAATATGAAATCCATGGTGTTACCATTGGTGTGAGAGGGGGAGTCTGAGCACAAGGATAGAAGTTTAGAGACTGAAGGCCTGTTAATGTTGTTAACAGGTATATTAAAGTCCCCAAATATGACGGATGGGGTTTTAGAAGAAAGTAAGTAAGGAAGTCAGGCAGCAAAGTTGTCCAGAAATTGAGTAGTTGGTCCAGGTGGTCGATATATGACAGCAATGCAGAGTGACACAGGAAAAAAGAGCCTAATGCAGTGAACCTCAAATGAGGAGAATTATAAGGAAGGAACAGGTGGAAGAACATTAAAAGTACAGCGGGGAGAGAGAAGCAAACCTACCCCACCCCCAGGTCTGTTTCCAGGCCTGGGAGTATGAGTAAGGTGTAATTATGTACCTGAGAAGCTTTTCATCCTGGGTATTTGTCTGAGCCTTCTGGGGTGGGAAAGGGAGGCTTTTTCCACAAATACATCTTGGATTTGGGCCATACCTCCTAAAACACTTATATTTATAATATTCCCCAGTGTTTGTGCATGTTGTCTTTTTTAATTATTTATTTTAGATTTTTTTTTAAATTTTTATTCCATTATATTATGTACATGAAAAGCTTCTCATCCTGGGAATTTGTGTTTTCTGCCCTATATGAAGGCATTTTCTAACATTTTTATTTGAACGGAAGGCTTCTGTATGAAATAATGAATGTTGAAATCTGAGTAAAATCGAGTCGCACACAATCTCTTTTCCAACTCTGCCAAGGAATTTCTCAATCCCTACTTACTAATGAGATAGCTTTCCATTGAGCGTTTATTTTTTCTTAGATTGTGACTGGCAAATAGCTTAAAAAAGGTTTGCATTTAAAGCATAGCTAAAGTCAATTATAAGGTGATTGATGCCTCTTCTCTTCTTGCCAACCATATCTGATAACCCTAAGGACAGCTGCAAGAAAGATCCTGATGAGCCTTATTTAGAATCACTGTTTAGTTGATGAATATGCTTCTATTTTTACAAGATGCTTTGTAGACAATCTGTGAATTGAGGCTAAATTCGAATTGATAAAGTCTGAATATCTCAAATTAACTGATGCACCAATGAGTCAAGAATAAGCAAAATGTATGGAGCAGAGAGGTTAATTGATGTGACTTAAGCTGGCCATAGATGCAAAGATCCATTAGTTTGGCGACATCGCCAAACAAGCTTATCTTTCCCCGATATGCCACTAACACGGCAGGGTTATATCGGGGTAATCCGAACGTTCGTCCATATGGTCAAATGATCGGATTACGATGATGCCACGGGGCTCCGACGGGTTGGTCAGAAGAAAATCAAACCTTCCCAATCAATAACGTGGCCAGATATCGATAGGTAAAACCAGTTGGAAGCCCCCATATACGGCCAGATAAACTGTCAGATTGATCCAAACGACTGATATCGGCAGCTTTATCTGCCCGTGTATGGCTAGTGATGGGCAAATCAACCCTGTTTCGCTTCGCTGAAAAATTTGAGAATTTCCAGCGAAATTCCCGAATTGGCGAAAAAATTTGCAAAACGAGTTGCGTCACGTTTTCGTCGTGTCGCGTCGTTTTCGACGTGTGTCACGTCGTTTTCGTCGCGTCAAAAACAACTCGCGACTCATTTTTTTGGTGTATTTTCTCCAGGCGAATTTTCGCTGACGTTTCGCGAATTTATTTACCAGCGTCGAATCCCGGGAATTCGCTGCGAATTCGCCCTGGCGAATAAATTAGCCCATCACTATGTATGGCCACTATTAGCCTATTGGAAGAGGAATTAACAAGCTGTGCTCCCATATAGAAAAGATCAATTCTCAGTTGGATATTTCAGAAAGAAGACTGCAAAGTAACAAGGGTTTAGCATTTGTTGTTGAATACATATAGGGGCAAATTCATGCTAATGCATGCTATCTTCTTAGCTTTGCAAAGATCCAAAATTGATAAATGTTTGCTTAAATCCCCCTCCCTCCTCCCCCGGCTTACCTGGTACCCTGGGCAAATGTTCTACTAAGCCCTCTTGCAGGTCCTGTCCAACGAAGTTCACAGAAGAAAGTCACGAAAATTTCCAGGTCTTTTTTTCAGAAATTTTTGTGACTTTCTGTGTCTGCGCAATAGCTCGGCACCGGAAGATATCAATGTCAGTGACACCCTGCCTCCACACCATTGCAAAGGCTTAATCCCTGAGAATTAGTGATGGGCGAATTCGCAGCGAATTCCCGCGATTCCCCGCTGGCGAATAAATTCGCGAATCGCCAGTGAAATTTCGCTTAGCAAAAATTTGCTGAAAAAACGAGTCGCGCGTCGTTTGCGACGCGCCAAAAACTACTCGACGCGCACCGAAAACGGCGCGACGCGCCGAGAATGACTCGACGCGCACCGAAAACAACGCGATGCGCGTCGGAAGCGACGCGCGTCAAAAGCGCCCCGCGACTCGTTTCGCTAATTTTTTGCCAATTCGCGAATTTCTTTGGAAATTCTCGGGAGATTCGCCCATCACTACTGAGAATGAAGGTCTCATCTGGTACACCAATTGGGGTAAAGCTAGAAGTTGGAGCAATGGTGCAGCTCATTTTACTGTAAGCGTACACATATCTATTTGAAAGTATTCGCACTGGTGATCCACTCTATGCTTTTTACTCTTTTTTATGTATATAAAAGTTTAGCCTTTAGCAATGATTGTAAAATCCAAGAACAGAGATTAAAATATAAACAATGCAAATTCTACTCACTTGGGGATCTTCTCACATTAGCACTGTGGCTGTTCCATATTGTGGGTTAAGTTTTTGGTTTAGAGAAAAGCTATCATGTATAGTGATGGGCGAATTTATTCGCCTAGCTCGAAGTTGTGGCGAATTCCTGCGATTCGCCGCTGGCGAATAAATTCATGAAATGGCCATGAAAATTTGCCAGAAAAAATTCGCCGGCATCAATTTCCAATTTTGCAAATTTTTCGTGAAAACATTTGAAATTTATGAATTTATAGTGAAAACATTCAAAATTCATGAATTTATTGTGAAAATGTTCGGAATTCACAAATTTATAATGAAAACGTTTGAATTTCACTAATTTTGTGAAATAGTTCAAAATTCACGAATTTATAGTGAAATTTCTTGAAATTCACGAATTTATAGTGAAGTAGTTCAAATTTCCCGAATTTTTCGTGAATTTTCCGATTATGACATTTTCGCGAATTTTTCGGCGAATTGAAATGCCCCAGATTCGCCCATCACTTATTCATGTTATTCTGAAAAGACTTTAGGTTAGGTAAGAATAATCCCTAATAGCAAAAGGCCAGCCATCTTGCTGTTCTCCAACATGTATTGCTAGGTAATTTTGGACAGGTGAAAACAAGGACATCTTATTACTAATTTATTTCACTACTCTAGCAATGTAAGCTTTTTTATTCACAAAAAAATGAAAAGGGGAAATCGCTTTTGTATTGCAAATCATAAATACGATGAATTATATGTTCATCTGTACTTTTTCATTATAGAGAACACTCACCTGAACATGGTGTTCATCGGTCTGTATTGCTTTTGTGTCAGGGCATTCAGATCAATTGTTGTTAACATGAAAGGCCTTGATGCATTGAAAAGAAGCTTCTAACAACTTCTAACATAACTGTTTTTTTTGTAGAACAATATCTCTGTATTGATTGAATCATCTTTTTTCATTTCACTGTTTAAATTTTCCATTTCTCTCTTATCCTTGTCAATATTATAGCATTATTTTGTAGTTATCTTGTAGGCTGTTTGCTATTATGTATCACAATTATTCTCTTCCACAGCATAGCACATAATCAGTAGTTATTGGCTCAATATTTATGTTTTTATTTATTCCCTAACATTCTGAAACAACAACGTTTTAAATATGAACACATGGGGGATGCAATTGTAAGAGTACCTGGTATTCTAATTCCTTCTTTCTTCATGACGTAATCGTGGTTGGCGAAAAAATCAAATATTCAATGCATACCTCCCAACTGACCCTTTTTCGAAGGGACAGTCCCTCTTTTGACAGTTCAACCTGCAGTCCCTCATTTGTACTGGAAAGTCCCTCTTTTCTCTGCACTGTACAGCCAGAAAAAGAAACAAAGTTTTAACTTACAGATGCAGTCACTTTGGATTGTGAGTTAAATGCGTCGTGACTTAACTCATCTATCTCATTTATCCCACTTAGCACAGAATATTGTGTCACAGCATCCCATCCAATTAAAGAGTTTACCATTGAAAACAATGGAGCTTTGGTATGTTAATGAAAAGGTTAAATGCATTAAATGAGTTAAGATAACTTTAGATAACACAGTTTCTTCAATTAGCCCTGAGTCACGACGCATTAAACTTACAAATCCAAGTGACTGCATCTGTAATTGGCTTTTTGGCAGAGAGCCCAGAATAGGTAACAGGTGCAACTAAGATACTTTGTAACAATTTTGAGATAAGAAAATAAGTAATTATAACAGTTTAGATAAGGAAAAATATTTTCAAGCTTTCATAACCTGCCAAATTTTGTAAAATGAACATGGTAATTAGGGAGTGTGGCCAAAAAACTGGGCGTGGTCCAAAAAACTAACTGCGCTACTTGTGGAAAAAATGTTTGTCCCTCTTCTTACTTCCAAAATGTTGGGAGGTATGTTTTATTCAGTTGCCCAATGTAAAGGTCTATTCCTATAGTTCCTGTGTGCTCTTCTCTTGTCTATTTGTGTTCTTGACCCTTGCCTGTTCCTGACTTTGCCATTCTGCCACCTGTACTGATCTCTGCCTGTATTTGACTATACTTGGATCATTCAAGGTACTTTTGGTTCCCTAGCCTGCTCAGAACGCTCTCCTTGTCCTCTCACATTAAGTTCTGGTGGCTTCTAAATAGCAGAGGGCTCCTCCCGAAGCCAAAGGTGGCTGCTATAGGCAGGCACGGATTTGTGGAAAAGCCCCCTAGGACAGCAGGATTTTAGGGGGCAGCATGCTGCCCAACCACACCCACATTTGTTCAGAAACACTGGAGATGCACAGGAGATACCGTAGTTTTTAAAATTTGCTGTGAACCAAACCCCATTGCTCCAGTCCCGATGATGGAAATTTGCCCAAATATAGGAGAGGGGACTGGGGTGATGAACGCCAGTGGGCCTAAGGGCAGAAGGCAGAATAGTCCTGACTGAGTCCTTGGAGTTAGATCGGAGTTTGCTATACATTACAGTAATATTGGTCGCTAACACAATTCATACAGTTACGGAATCTATTATCTGGAATACTTGTGACTAAGATCTTTCTGGATGCAGGAGCACCTTACACTGGCTCGCTTAGTGTATATTCACAGGGATGCACTAAAAAATATTATTTGGTTAGGAAAGGGCTGAATAGATGCTTTGAGTTTGGATTATATTCCTCCTTGAAAACACTGCTTCATTATGAATCCTGA
This sequence comes from Xenopus borealis, assembly GCA_024363595.1. Lineage (NCBI taxonomy): Eukaryota > Metazoa > Chordata > Amphibia > Anura > Pipidae > Xenopus > Xenopus borealis. The sequence goes on from CM044436.1 coordinate 94,188,012, forward strand.
TATAACATGCCTTCTTTTTCATATAACTCTGCTAAAGACTACATTGTGGACCAATTCCTACCTTTGTTTCATTTTTCTTTTGCAATTTTTTTTAATGTTATGTTATCTTTTATTTTGTAGTTTTGTTTTGGATTTTTTCAATAATTTGGGGTACTGTTCCCTAAAACTTCTGAAAACATTGATGGGGTAATGTAATAATGTCTGCTAATGCAAAAATCATTTGCAAAGTAAAAAATGTTGCCTTTGCGAACACAAAGTAGGATAGCAATTGATAACTTTATGATTTGCACCAGTGCAAATTATAAAGTTATCAATTTCTTAAGGAGAAAGTTGTTATGTTTGCGCCAAAGGTTTACTCCACATTCAAGCAGATGTTAGAGGTTTGCAACAAGCAATTAAGATTTGCAATGCAATCAAACTTATTGAAGAATATGACAGCTAATAATTTTTTTTTCGCATATTTGTTCTCTTTGTAAATTTTATTACATTTCCCCCTCAGAGTTGCACATATGAGGGCCATGACTTCTATGATTAAAACACTGATTGGGAAATAATAATGGAAAAACAATATCTATAGCTATCAATATGCTTATATATCAAACGTATCTATATGTGAAAGATGAATAGGAGTGCTATATCCACCTAACCTATCACACTAGATCTAGGAAACAGGCATGACATCAGCTCAGCCAGAGGTAACATGAAACTCCCTGTCCAGTCAAATGGCAGGTTCATGTGTGCAGCGCTCCTGGTTATTTTTCCTATCCAAAACAAACATTTTGAGAAAGTGCAGTTTGCTTATCTCTAACGGAAATATGAAAGCAAATAACTTGTGATCTTCAATTACTTACAGGTTCACTGACTTGTAAGTAAAAGGTGCCCTTTTTTATCCATCCCCTTTTCATCCTGTTTAGCATTTAAATATATTTAGCATACTTTACAAGCAGCAGTACAGTGGGGTTACCGTTAAAGGCTTCAGAAGAGCAGGTGCAAGAATCTTTCAGTTTCGTTTTTCTTTGTGAACAGCAGCTTAAATAATTTCCCTGTGCTTTGCCAGTATCAAAATAAAAAACATTATACAGGGGAAAGAATGCTGTACATAAAAATGTACTTATTTATAATATATGTAATTTAATTTCAAGGTATTTATCCAGTCTGATGCCAAATTATTTAATTAACTGTATTCCACCTAGAGTGTAAGCATTATGGACCAGTGAGTATCTTACCATATGGCATTTCAAGGCCTATTTACTAATTTTCAAGACTGAAAGAAAAATTTTGTATGCAAAAATAGGCAACTTTTGCAAAACTTTTTTCTTCACACACTGACTTGTTTAAGAGAAAAACGGGGCAGAATATTTCTGATCCCTTTTTGGCATAAACAAACTTGTACATTGTTCTATTCATTTTCAATAAGGCTAAATAACTGAATAGGGAAATAAATCAAATAAAGTTTTTCGAGACAATTCATATTGACTTTGCGTTTTTTCCTGGTGATTTTTCTTAAAGAAATACCAACTATGCAATGTTCTGAAGTATATTCTCGAGAATGTATATATATATATATATATATATATATATTTATTTATTTTTTAAATTTAAATCTCTGTTAATTTATACTTTTTATAATAACATAATCCATCATATCAACAGGGATGAGCTACTCTGTCCAATTTGCCATATCATTTGGACGTCTTTTATGTTTTGTAGTATAAAGCAAAATGAGCTACTACTAGCTACACCCAGAAGTTTGCACCTAATCTGTACATAGTGAAATATTTCACTCATCCCTTATTATGAAGACTTAACACTGGTACCTATTGCACAGCGAGAATACAGATATATTTTTAAAAGTACCTTTGTCACTGTCTCCCCAGCTCTCCAAAATTAGCAGCCTAGTTACAAGAGGATCCTCCAGTGCGTAATCTACAATTTTTGTTCTTGGTGACATACCGCTGTCACTGAAGACCCTTATTTTTCTACCACTAAACTTACTAGAGCCATCCTTCTTAATTTTGAGTGTAAAATCTGATTGGTAATCTATAATAGCAGGTTAAAATTTGTAGTGCTAGAATTGCTGAGCTTGGAGAAGCCACCTTAAATAAAAGTCATTTTAAGGCAGGTTTTCCACTTTAAATGAGATGAAGCTTGATAAACCATTTTTTAATAATATCCAGATGATCCTCTAGTGGGACTTACCTTTGCTCTGTTGTTCTCTATTCAACCATTAATCACTGGAGGCACTTTTAAGTTCAAACTTCTACAAAGCATTCTGTGTGCCTATGGTAGTTTCATTACAATTAAATATTGACATGACAAAACAACACCTTAACATCTCACTATATTATATAACAACAAGATGCCTGGCATAGCACTGATAATAACTGGTAATATTCTATTTGGAGATTTATTTTCATTTGACTACCTATAATTAAATTTGCAATGTTTTCTTATGAGAGGTAGAGGTGCATTGAGATGGAAGGTTTATGCCCCATTTAACAGAACCAGAAATAGTCTGTAGATTTAATGTGGTTCCTGAATGATGCTTACAAATCAAATTCCACATTATGCCCTGACATAAGCTCTTAAAGTGGATTTACTATTAGAAAAATCCCATTAGCTAGTGTTAACATCAGGTGATAACTCATTACCAGGTGCTTAAAAGAGATGATTACTCAAAATGCATGAAGTATCTCATGACGATTTATATAGCACATTTTAGCGATTGTATGTAAAGAAATAAATGGATACTTAAATTAGAGACTTCAATTTGATATTCTTTCTAATATAATTTGAGTTTGTTATAGTTATTATTAAGAAAATAAATTAGAATCAATTGAAAACTGATCTTCCTACTGATATTTTCACATGGAATAATGCAAATTAGCTGCAGTCTAATAAAATACATCATTCTACATTTAAATGATTTAAACAGTGGAACAAATTAAAGTCTATTTAAGATATTTTATAAAGAGACAGAAAAGTTATGTACTTCTAAAGTTGAAATTTATGGTGTAAAAATAAAAAATATAATGAAGCTTACCTAAACAAATAGAACAGAACTGTTGTACATTGTGTTTTGGGCTTCTGTACCAGCCCAAGACAACCACAGGTTGTCCTGGTATTTATCCAGTCTGATGCCAAATTATTAATTAACTGTATTCCACTTAGAGTGTAAGCATAATGGACCAGGGATTCTCTTACCATATGGCATTTGAAGGCCTATTCACTAATTCTCAAGAATGAGAGAAAAATTGTGTATGCAAAAATAGGCAACTTTTGCACAACTTTTTTCTTCACACACTAACTTGTTTAAGAGAAAAACGGGGCAGAATATTTCTGATCCCTTTTTGGCAAAAAAAAGTTGTACATTGTTCATTTTCAATAAGGCTAAATAACTGAATAGGGAAATATATCAAATAAAGTTTTTCGAGACAATTCATATTGACTTCTATTGAAC
>CM044436.1:94228165-94238229 GCA_024363595.1 Xenopus borealis
GTATAACTACAACAAACAAGGAAATGTTGTGCTCACCACTAATTTTTAAAACCATTAGGCGGGGGTGCACATGCCCCCCATAGGGGAACTAATGCTTTAAAAAGTAATCCTCATTAACCCAGCAAATAATTGTTGCAAATGGTAACCCAAACCTAGAACAAACCCCAAGGTCCCAGCCTCAGCTCATGCTTCCGCCTATAACAACCGCCTTTCGCTCTGGGACGAGCTCTCCCATACTCAGATGCCACCAGGTCTTAAAGTGATAGGACCAGGGAGACAGTTCTGAGCAGGCAAGGAAACCAAACATTAATAGGGAGAACTGGTAACTAGGAGCATGGTTGTTAAACAGATTGGGTCAATACCAAATGGCAGAGTGGTACCAAATTTGGAAGCAATGGAGTAGCCGGGGTCATAGGCCGGGTCAAACACCAGTAGCACAGTACAAAATTGAAATCGGAGAGAGTAGTCAAAAACACACAAGAGTCAGGACAGGCAGCAAACTAGACCAGATGAAGAACAGGAAAAACACACTTATAGAATCGCACCCAGGAATTATTAAAAATAGATGTTCATTGGGCAGGGATTTACTGCCCGTGGTCCCTTTAAATATTTGAACTCTGCACATTGCTCAATTAAAACCAGGAAGCGTCATTTGTGCATAAGCGCACAAAGAAAGAGGAAAATTCGGTGGGCATCCGTGCACCACTAGACCACCAGGTATTCTTACAAAAAATGTATTTTAAAGTCCTTCAGTACTTGAAGAATTAGTTTCTTTAATACATTTTCCTGATTGTACACTATTTGCTCTCTAGTATTTCTCTTTTTTTCCAAGACTCCTACAGTTTTCAGCCAGTTTTCTACATTAGATGTATTTGCTCAGCAAGCACTATAGTGAACAAAAAGTAAGTTTTGCCAGTTCCCCAGTTCTGTAGTTGATACCCCAAGGGCATTAATTAAGGAGTTAGTTTAGTATTGTGGGAGTTCTTTACAATTTTTCTATTTTCTCCACAATATTCAATTTATCTTGGTCATGACAATTAAATATTTTTCATTCATAACTGATTTTATAGCAATATGCCCAATTTTACAGATAAATGTCAGATTTAATCTAGTTTGTTTTACTCATTTTAATATTCATTATTGAGTCTTGCATTTCATCAAATACTTTGCCAAGTATTAATATATAGCAGCAATTATGCAATTTTAAACTTTATAGTCACTTTTATTGCAATACAGTACATGTAAGATGGTGACCAAGTGTTGGATGAAAAGGTAACTGTGAAGTTTAAAGTGCGAAATGTTGAGTGATTGAAGAATGTTTGTAAAATTCAAGTGTAAATTGTGTCACCACAAGAGGGTAGCAGATGGTAATTTTTGTTTAAGTTGCTGTTTCTCTGTGGGAAAGAAGGTATAAAAGGAGAGGACACACCCAGGGTGGGGTTCTTTTCAGCTTTGGAAGTAGACAGTGACAGGGCACCAAGTTGGAAGTACTAGGTACTTCAGTTAGTTAGGAACATCTAGTAAAGGTAGCTGAGACCCCATCGAGGAGGTAGTGGCGTATGAGCCAAGGCTAAGCCATTGAGGGTGAACGTGATAGTGAGGCTAAGACATCCTGAAGAAGGGGTTAGAAAATTCCTATCCAGAGTAGGACAGAGGGGCATAAAGGTTATGCTGGACTGTTGGGACTGGAAAGTGTCACAGAAATTCCTACCCAGGTTAAGGCAGGACGTAGAGTATACATCAGCTACCAGGACTGGAAGGTGGGTGAGTAACCCTGGAAAGGAATGTCTCGGTGAAGTCTCAGATGGGGTATTAAAGTTTGCTTGGCAAGTGTGGGAGAAACTGGAATTTAATTGTGGTGTGAATGCCTGCATGCCCTGGAGTGTGATTTGAACCAACAGATGTAATGAAGAGACCCAATAAATATTTCTTTATTCGGAACCAGCAGGTGGACTTCTATCCTTTGGGAGGAAATTCTGGTAACCCACTAAGCAACCTGGGAAGGTATCTACGGTAACCATGTTAACACTGGTAATTAACCCTTACATACAGTAGCTCATTCTGCAGGGTCTGGGAAATTTAATAAAAGTAGCAAAGAGAAAAACAATTTGCATGAATAAGAATAAAAAGTTGCACTTAGAAATGTAATATTCTTCATTAGACTGTTATTATACTGCAAGTTGTAATTGTGTGTAATCTTTTGGAGCAAAAATAACTTTTTCAGTAGGAAGTTTTATTAAATACACTACGTACTGGTGCAGACTATAAAATTCTCAAATCTCTTCCACTGTTGAGGCTAGGGCCACACGGGAAGATTAATGGCTATAAATTCGCGAATTTCTCTGGAAATTCGCGAATTTTTCGGCGAAGCGAAACGCAGCCGTTTCGCCCATCACTAACCAGTATCTTTCCTATCTCTAGATATCAGGGCCGCCATCAGAAATGTCTCAGAGATTTGTAAAAATATGAGGGGGTTTGTGTTACTGATTGGCATCTCTTTTTTTTCTACTATGTCTGTACAGGTATGGGACCTGTTATCCAGAATGCCTGGGACCTGGGGCTTTCTGGGTAATGGATCTTTCCATAATTTGGATCTACACACGTGAAATCTACTAAAAAATTTTGCAATCATTAAATAAGCCCAACAGGCTGGTTCTGCTTCCAATAACAATTAATTATATCTTAGTTTGGTTAAGGTACGAGATACTGTTTTATTATTACAGAGAAAAAATAAATCATTTTTAAAAGTTTGAATTATTTGATAAAATGGAGTCTATATAATTCTGAGCTGTCTGGATAATGGGTTTCCAGATAATGGATCCCATTCGTGTACATTTTTTAACTCCACTGTCCTCCACTGGCTGAAGTTTTTGTTTGCTTGGTTAAAGAGATGGTCTTGGGGGCAGCAGAGAGGAAAGATTATGGAGAGATGTAATATAGAAACTGGACATCCTTCAGTAAATAGAATGGCTACATGTGGCCACACAAATAGACCTGAGGTGTCATTTATTACTTTAGATTTCTTGACAGTCATTCAGAAATAATGCACCATGCAGAGGGAAAATGGGATCATTTCTTAGATTGCTTCACTATGGACACCTGCCATTTGCACGGCCCTCTTGAATCTTGACATGGTGGGTACAGCAGAAGTTTCTCTCGTGTGTATATATATATATATATATATATATACATATACAGTATATATAATACAGTATATATATATATATATCACTTTGCAAAAGGTCAGATTGCTAAACGAAACGTCAGGTTTCCCATTGTTTAAATAAACACCGGCTAAATATTTTTAAGTCCTGTGTGTGTGGACCTTTCTCGTATGCTACATAAAGATATATTTATATGTGTCAGCTATTTTAACCTGTTACAGAATTGTAATGATCTTGTTTTTAATGTATGAAATGACCAATGCCTTTTCTCATCCACAGTTGTCAACACAATACCGATCTGATACTTGACATCTAGGGGCACATTTAATAAGGGTCAAAGTGAATTTTCGAATAATAATTGAATTTTTTAAATTTGAATATCAAAGTAATTATGGGCTACTTCGACTATCAAATAGCCCAAAATTCAAACTGAAAAATAAAAAAATAAGAATTTTAAAGTACCGTCTCTTTAAAATCCTTCTAATTTGACACTTTGTCACCTTAATGCTGCCAAATTGCCATTTTAGCCTATGGGGGACCTCCTAGAGTTCTAGGAATTCGAAGGATTTTTTTGAAAATCATTCGAATAGAACGATGCATTCAAACGATTCAAATTAATCAATTCAATCAAAAATATGCCTGTCTGGTAAATTTTTGATCAAAAATAGCCTTTAAAAAAATTTGATGGTCGAATTTTAAAGTTTTTTAACTCAGAAATTCAACCAATAGTAAATCTGCCCCATAATGATGGGCAAATACATTCGGCAGGCATGGATTTGTCTACAATGACTTTAATGCTTTTGGACAAAATAGTTGTGTGTATAAAAATTGTCGCTCAGATCAAAATTATTTTGACACCCATTGACTTGTTATGCAAATTTTTCACAGTTTCACAAATTTTTTTCCTGGCTTGTAATTGATTTGGTGAAGCAAAAAGGGACAGATTTGCCCATCACTATCAACACCTTTAACATACATTTGCAAATCATAGTACTGTATTTAAAGCCATGTTACTGCATCACAGAAGGAGTCCAATTTTTTAAATGTTCTGAAGTATTGGTGCCAAACATTGATAATTCCTATAGCTAGAAAAACAGGTAATTTTCAGTGTATGCAGCGTATTCAGGTTATGCAGTAGGCTCACCTTTCAGAGTTCACACCGCAAAGACCCAGAATTAGCTGACCTTGTGGTCACTAAATTATCTGTTATTGTAAAAGCTTGGGTGAGTCTGAGTTACTGTACCCATATTTTGCTGATGTGCTCTTTTTGATGGGGCATACTGTATTAATTGTAAACAGGAAAAAAGCATTACAAGCTACTTTAAACACCTGCCCTTGTTAGTGCACTTCTGCCCTTTCTGTATTTTTACCTTTTAACTTTTTCATTGCTTTGTTCTGTTGTGTGTGCCGGATTTATTCAGCATGATCTTTTTATGTGGACCCTTATTCATTACTTTCCTGCTAAAATGATTTTTTAGTGGCCAAAAATGAATGTTCTACAGAAGCCTGTGCTGAGTAGTTTTCAGTTTCTTGAAATACATTAGGCTATTGTCCTCATACCTGAGCTGAAAGGTAAAATACATAACATGATAAAGGATAGTATGATTTTATGCAGCTTGTTTAAGTGATAAGACATTTCCTCAGTGATTTCATTGGTTTGATGGAACCCTGTAGAAATGCAAGATGCTCCCAAAAAAATTCTGACAAAAATGTTGTACCTAACATTTCATCCCAGCATCAGAAGAAAATTAAAGCTTGCGTTTTTCTGTTCTCTTAGAAGAGTATGTTGGGTTTATCAGTTTTCCAGTATTAAATTACCCATTTGGAAATTATCCAGCAAAATGATTGTGCCATTAAAGTACAGAAGTAAAATGTAACCTTTTACTTTAAGGTTTGTATTGGCTGGCAGAACCATAAACTCTGAGTTGTTAAACTCTCTTCGGGGGGCAATGCTTCAATGCTCACCTTGCAGCAAAGTGATTTAATCCCCCAAAGACTGAAACAGGAGCAAATTGCGGCCACTTAATAAACTGTTACAGGAACCTTGTTGTGTTTCTTTAGTAAAAAAGCACAAAGGTATAATTGGAACCGCTTGAAAAAGAAACAACGTAAATTGTTGACTATTCATTTTAGTTATTCAATATTTTCTTCTTATAATCTATACTGAAAAATATAAAGAGGGAAAATGCCAAAAATAATATAGAAGCTGGATAAAAAGATATAATTTCTAGATTAAAAATGATTTTGCTTTGTGAACTTCTAATGGGAGTTTCAGAATCAGATTTACATTTTGAAACTCTAATTTTGACATTCAGGCTATAACTGCATACAACAAACCAGTTTTGCACTTCATGGCAAATTCACTATTGATCAGTATGGAATTGCTGATTCTGGTCCATCATAATGATTAGTGCCATAATGAACTGACTTGCTTCAGTAACGTTAGATTGAATTGTAATTTTTTCTTCCTAGAAAGTGTAGTCATTCACCCAAGTGTAAAATTCACCCAAAATCCCTTGAATCTCTTCGAAATAGTTCTAGGCTATCTTTATCCTAGATATTCGATTTCTCGATGAAATCATATGATCGAATACTGATCTTTCGATTTCACAAAAAAATCGTACTTTTGCCTTCGAGCCTCCAAAAAATTAGTACGATTTGCACGATCAAGGTGTTTGCAAAAGAAGCCTATATATATATATATATATATATATATATATATATATATTTCAAAATCATAATACAATATACTAAACACAGAAACACTTGTACTATCATATAATTAATAATTATACATTGTGTATTTAAAACTAATGTTCTTTGTCTCAGTGACTTGACTAATTAATGAATTAACAAATATATTAAAAATATTTAAGGGGCAAATTTACTAAATTTACATGAAGGATTCGAAATTCAATAGAATTTTTATGAAGATTTGAATTTTAGAATAGATTTTGAAGCTACTTCGACCATCGAATTTCAAAAATTCGATCAAATTCTATCGATTCAAATGATTCAAATAAAAATCTATTCGATCATTCGATGGTCGAAGTACTTACCCTTGAATTCATAGTTCGCCAGATTAAACCTACTGAATTGCTGTATAACCCCTCCAAATTAAAACCCAGCATACACACACACACCTCCCTCCACTCTTTCACACAAACCATATATGCCCATACCTATACTAACTGTATAGTTTAGTATCAAAATAGCCTTTGATATTATGTCTGTCCAAACTATCATCCAAGCCTCTTTTAAAAGCATCAATAGACATCACAACATCACCCACCTATGCTGCTTCAAATGAAAGTCCTTTTCTTCTAGTCTGAAGGGGTGGCCTCTGGTGTGGTGATTCTCTTTATGGCTAAAAAGGTCCCCTGATATTTGTCTATAATGTCCTCTAATGTATTTGTAAAGTGTAATCATGTCCCCTCACAAGCAACTTTTTTCCAGAGAAAACAAACCCAACATTGAGAGTCTACCCTCATAATTTAAGTCTTCCATCCCTCGAACCAGTTTAGTTGCACGTGTCTGTACTCTCTCCAGCTCATTTACATCCCTCCTAAGGACTGGAGTCCAAAACTGCACTGCATATTCCAGATGAGGTCTTACTAGGGATCTATAAAGAGGCATAATTAATTTTTCATCCCTTGAATTTATGCCCTTTTTAATGCAGGACAGAACCCTATTTGCTTTAGTAGCTACAGAATGACACTGCCCAGAATTAGACAACTTGTTTTCTATAAAAACCCCAAGATCCTTCTCACTTAAGGAAACCCCCAACACACTGCCATTTAGTTTTTAACTTGCATTTATATTATTTTTGCCAAAGTTCATAACCTTGCATTTATCAACATTGAAACTAATTTTCCACTTTGCTGCACAGTTTCCCAATTTAGACAAATCACTCTGCAAAGTGCCAACATCCTTCATGGAACCTATAGTTCTGCACAATTTAGTATTGTCTGCAAAAATAGAAACTGTACTTTCAATGCCCACATCCAGGTCATTAATAATCAAGTTGAAAAGCAAGGGACCCAGTACAGAGCCCTGTGGTACTCCACTAACAACACTGGTCCAATTAGAAAATGTTCCATTTACCACCACTCTTTGTAGTCTATCTCTTTGCCAGTTTTCTATCCAGTTAAAAATACTATGTTCCAGGCCAAAATTCCTTAATTTAACCAGTAAACTTCTGTGTGGTAGTGATGGGCGAATCTACTCAGTTTCGCTTCGCCGAAAAATTAACGAAACGAGTCACGGCACGTTTTTGACAGGATCCCTTTTTGAAAAGCGGCACCAAATTCGACAGTCTTTCGGCATCATGCCAGACCTCAATTAATCCTGAAAAATTAAGTAGAGAGGTTTGGCAATCACAGAGCTAAGCTCGTTAATTACCCTTGGATGAATCCCATCTTAACATGTTCTAGGGGCAGATTTACTAAATTCACATATATTCACATGAGGGATTCGAATATTCGATCGAATTTTCAAAAAGATTCTAATTCTAATTTTGAATATGCAAATTAGGCAAATTCGACCAAATTCGATGATCGAATATTCAAATTTGAATGATTCGAATATTCAAATTTTATTTTATTTGAATATTCGAAAATTCGATGGTCGAATACTTCCCCTTTAAATTTAAATTCGATCACCTACTTTGCCAGATTAAACCTACCGAAATGGCGATCATTCCCTAAGATCGAATTTGAAAAATTCGATCGATCGCTAAAAATCGTTCAAATATTGTATTCGAATTCGATTCAAATGTTCGATCAATAGATCGAATTTTCCCTATTCGATCGTTCGATTGATCGAATTGCGCTAAAAGAATTTGAATTCGATTTTTAAATTCGAATTTTTTTAATTCCCCACTATTCCCTGTCGAATTTTTTATTTTTTTTTCATTCGAAATTTGACCCTTAGTAAATTTGCCCCCTAGTCTCCTTTGAATTTCAGCATGTGTGAACCATGCATTATTAGATGTATTATTAGAATTGGGACTATTAAGAAGGAAACCTTCATTAGCTGGTTCCTCATTTGTGTAGACAGATGAAATGCATTCAGAATGTGAGCTTTAGGCTTGTTCTCATCAATCAGCTGACCCTCCTCTGATAATAAAGGTCCTACACCTTCCTGTTTCACCCCCACACACACGCACACATAGGGGCAGATTTACTAAATTCGTGTGAAGGATTCGAATACTCACGCCAATAGTCAAGAATAGTCTCAATTCGATCGTGCGACTATTCGAATATGCAAATTAAGTATTTTAGACCATCGAATATAGAATATTCGGGCGCACCGAATAGATCGAATAAATTGAATAAATATATATTCGAGCGCTCGACTATTCGCCTGTCAAAGAACTTGCCCTTTAAATTTTTATTTGACTGCCTACTTCACCAGATTGAAGCTACCAAATTGCAATAGAAGCCTATGGGAAGCCCCCATCGGCTTTTGCCGAATTTCAGTCGTACTATCGAACACTTCGAACATTCAATTCGTACAATTTTGGTGAATATTAGAGCGCTTTTTCTGCGACTTTTGTAGAATCGTTTGATCGTACGATTCTGGCGAATATTTTATTCGATTTTGGCGAATATTTAGTAGCAAAATATTCGGTAGTCGAATATGAGGGCTAAAAACCCTCGACAATTCAACCCTTAGTAAATCTGCCCCGTAATACACTTTTGCAATTTGTATATATATATATATACTTACAAGTCCAAGATGGTGCAATCAATCTCCATATGGTAACTGCCTGGGTGCTGGTAATGATCCAAATATGCACTTACAAAAAGAACCGCACTCACAGGTCTTCTTTGGTGAAAGCAACTTGCTGTTTATTGCAACGTTTCGGCTTTCAAACTCGAGCCGTCGTCAGGAAGTGAAACCCTTACAATCAGACCATCCCTTTAACCCCTGGAATGGCGCCAAAGTGATGTGATAATTTTTGGGGCGGGTATAATCTAGATGCATGTGAAGAGAAATGGGTTATACAATATTATATTGATGTTCCCCCTCCGGTAGCTGCTAAAGATATCTGGGATAGTATAGTGACCAGTCCGTTATGATCTGTAAATAATATATAAGGGGAGGTGTATATATATCTTTCTATCACTTCTGACGATATTTTTCCTCTGGCCTATGAGATTATATAATCTGGTTTTCTTTTTAGTGAGTTATCAGAAATTTGGAGATTAAGTGAACAGCATGGATCATGGGCGGCCCCCCAGCAGTACGACAGACCAGTGCCTAGCTGCTCGACCTCAACAAGCAGATCATGTGACCGAAGTGATATTGTATTGGAATCCCAGTGCTGATTTTTGCAAATTACCCAGCTAACATTTACTAGGTTCCTGACTTAGTCATTATACCCGGAATGGATGTAGTGCGGGAGGGGCACTCAACCCATCCTTGACACATACACCAGGGTTTGTTGGACGTTTATTATGGATTGAAGGAACTCAAAAGAAATGTCTATGCTGAGAGGCAACGAAGCGTTAAATGTGGAGCACTGACAGAGTGAGGCGTGTCCTCCAAAGGCACTGAGAGCCAATCCTAATGGGGGTAGCGGCTCACTGCTAGCTGCTCGCGATCTGCTCATGCTGCGCCGGTTGAGTGTGACAGCTGATAGATACACTGGTCTGACTTCTGCGATCGGGGCGACACAGGGGTAAGAGCGATCTATATGCTGCGATCTTGTATTCCTAACAATGACGACTCGATAATTTTCGCTTTGTGCTGTTTTTTGATTACACCAGCCAGCCACCTGCACATACTCCTTCACGATGTAATTGCACTTGGGTGTGGAAACACAGCAATTTACACAGAGAACAATACGGAGCCACTATAAGTGACACTCTGGCACTAAAGATTATGTATATGTAC
>CM044436.1:94238540-94269466 GCA_024363595.1 Xenopus borealis
GTGTGTGTGTGTATACATATATACCTCAAAAGAATGTATAACAAGATCTGCAGCCAAAATTCTTTTGGTAAAATTATTCTAAAAACTGGACCGGATCCAAACATGTTCTTGAAATAATCTTGATCAGTTTATTTACTCAAAATGTTGTAGACCAAATCATTGCTAATACTGGACTGGAAATGATCCAAGTACTTTTTGACATGCAGAATTATTAAACAGTAAAAATGAACATGTGAAATATGCACTTTTAAAATTTTAGCAATGCTCAGTGCACTTTATCTATCATTATACTGTATATATATATGCAGTGAGAAAGAGCATGGCTGCCTTTTCTCTTATACACTTGTAAATCTTTTTTTATATGCCTCGTCAGAATCAAGCAAGAGAATATGTTTAAGTTCTGTGTTGACACTTTAATATATAAGTACAGTATTTTAAGAACCAATGTGCAGTAACGTTCATATTCACCTGAAAGTGTTTGCATTATTCTTCACATATCTTCATTTGTTTTAAAGAAAATTACTCTCCTCAAAAGAAAAGGAAAGAAAAAAAATACCCCCCAGGTACTGGTTATTCCAAAAATTGATCACTCTTTAATTAATACTAACTTTTACCTTCAATTCATCAAAAGAAATTCTAAATAGTATAGGTAGAATGTGAGAGAAAAAAATCGTGATTTAATATCTAGTTTAAACCACTCAGTAATCAAAAAGCACTGTTTGTTAATATCATTTACCTGTGGTGCTTATACCAAATTGTGCCTGCTCCAAATTAATAAAAGATCACAAGCAGTATTGAATTAATTCATGACCTATAAGTAGTCAAGTTTTTTCAAAAATTAAAAACATTGATTAAAGTGCATTCATGATTTCAATATTCTATAATTAATTCAAAAGTGCAGTGCAATAAATATGTGGATTGAGAAGGCGTGATTAAAATTGAGTAGGCGTGATTAAAATTGATTATAAATTCATTAGAAGGTAAAATATATTTTATCAGGTGATCAACATTAAAAAGAGATAAAAAATATTCTCGTTATATGAGTAGCATTCGCATGTTTAGATTCTTGAAGATAGTTGGGAAGATGAAGAGAAAGAGCGGTGAAGCTTTCCCAATGTTTAACTGCCTGATATTTTCTAACTCAGGGACATCACAAAGCAAAGATAGGCAGAGTGAGCAGGACTGTGGTCACAAAAATTAACTATCACTTGTAGTGATGGGCGAATTTATTCACCAGGGGCGAATTCGCGGCGAATTCCCACGATTCGCGAATCGCCAGCAAAAATTCTTTTTTTTTTTCGGCGAAGCAAATCTCGGGAGATTCGCTCATCACTAATCACTTTTAATAAAGGGCTATTCTAAAAAACCACAAATCCTGGTCCCTTGTGAGTAGGCAGATCAGAGAAGGAGAACACAGAAGAACTGAACAGCCATGCAAACGGGACTACCCTTAAAAGAAACACTTGCTCGATCTCATTCAAAGGAGAAAAATTGTGTAAAAAATTAAAGATTAAAATCCTGGAGAGGGCAAGTAAGAACGCCGACGCGCGTTTTGCAATGTGCTTTATCAAGGCTTTATCAAGGCGAAAAAGGCAAACCGCGTGTAAAGCACATTGCGAAACGTGCATCGGCGTTCTTACTTGCCCTCTCCAGGATTTTAATCTTTAATTGCACACAATAGATGCCGCTGTTTTAATATGTTTAAAAGGAAGTATAATTGACCAAATGTGTTAGCTTGAAAAAAAGCCAGGAAACAACTTGAAACGTTGCTGCATCTGGTCTGAACCATGATTGAATAAAGGCCGTTCAACAATATCGTAAGGTGCTGTTCTTCATTTCATTTTGATGACTGTATGGTGATTGGTGGCCACTACAGAACGTGCACCTAATTTCTGGAGGAGTATTGTGCCGACAAGGACTTTTGGAATTAATGCCATTGGGGACAAACCAAGACAGATACATGCAGCATGCAACAAACATGCAACATTATGCATGTTTTACATTGTGTGCCGTTACTGTGACACCAGTGCAAGTTGCCACTAAAATTTATAAAGTGAGAATAGCATAATTTTTTGTGCCAGGCATTTCTGAATTGCAATTAATTTGGTGAAAGTCAGTAGCTACAGTATAGATGTGCAAGGGGAGGCCTGTAACTATTGCAAGCACTTCTTATCAGAAAAGACAGGGCTGGTCCCAAACACTGTAATTTGTCTGTTTCTCACATCTGTAAAGACATTTTAACCATGTGTTGTACATTACACCCTAACCATTCTTGTTAGTTTATGCCTCTTTAACGTCATTCATTAAAGGTACTTGCTCCTACCCACACTGCTTGCACCTGAGTTGAGTTTGTACCCATTGAGATCATACGTAGATGACCCCTATAATATTTAGTAATGTGTTTGCAATTTTGTGGCCATTTTACTGCAAAATAGTGATGAGCAATTTTTTTTGCCACTTTCACTTCAGAAATGAGGCCCATAGGTGTATATTTATCAAAGAGTGAAGTTAAGAGTGAAGTTCCACCTATAGAGGGAAACTGCACAGCTTTCCATTCATTTCTATAGGATTTTAAAGGTATATTTATCAAAGGGTGAAATTTCACTTTCACCCGTTGATAAATACGCCTTTCAAAATCCCATATAAAGAATTGAGAGTTGCGGAATTTCCCTCTAGAGGCGGAACTTCACTCTGATATATTTGATATATTTACCCCATAGACTCCAATGCATTTTGGCAAATTTTGTCAGTTTCATTAATATTTGGCGCAGTGAAACGGGTCAGATACGCCCATCAATACTGCACAATTTTCGGAACAGAAAGGCTGTATGGAAGAAATTGAATGCTCTGCATCAAACGATTAGTATGTTAAGGTGGTCATAGTTTTCTATGTTCTAAATTTTCATGTCCCATTCTTTTCTTCATAAATATCCAAATTCTATCACTCTCCCAAATCCTTTGTATCCTTATTGTACTCTCACCATAGCTTTTAATGAAATCACTCTTTTGAAACTGTTTTAAATTCTTCTGATATTATCTGAGAACAGACTGTTAGTAACAATTTAATTATTTTGGACAAAGGAAGGTAATTACAGAGTGACAATTTATTCAATATTCTGAAGTGAACTGTAATCATTTCCCCTTGCATATTAAAAAAGTAAGACAGATAACTACAGGAATACTTGTTTTATTCTAACCATTCTCTTCTACCAATAAAAAAATTTAAAAGTTGTGAGTATGCAGAAGAGTTTATTGGAACTCAGCAACTTCTAGTTGGAGATTACGGCCGAATACACTGCTATAGAATCATTTGAATATCTTGTTCCTAAGAAAGCAATTAGCAACTCAATTAACAAGTACAGCTAAATCATATGTTTTGTTTATAAACGGAAGACAGTATAACTCAGATCTGTATATAAAGTCATAATTATGATATTTCCACAGAATGATGGTTTCCCACATGTCAGATGTTTCCTTCATCAAGTCACTTCTACATTTAATCCTCTTTTATGTTCATCATTGTGATAGATATCGCAGTGGTCTGTGGGCTGAGCAGATTATGGCTTGACTCACTTCATACTCTAACTTCTGTTGGGAAGCAGGAAATTCATGGCAAGCCCTTAAAAGCCATAATAAATGGAAAAAGGAATTTATGTTTTGTCTTATGCAGCTTATTATGCTTATAGATTGTATACAAGACTCTACATGAAAAGTACTTTGTAGCATGGTCACCAGATTTTCAGAGTGAAAGTACAAATTTATTTGGAAATGTAAGAAAGGTATCCTTTTTAACACCAACATAATTTGTCTTTCTAACTTGTTCTAGATTTGGTGAATTTTAGGCAGTCTGAGTCTGAGACTGCTTTTAGGCTGGAAAGAATAATTAAATTTTATTAATGTTTAAAAATCTTGGTGATTCACCGTTAGGCAGTCTGAGACTGCACTTTTAATTATTATTAGACCAAACCTTGCAACCAAGCTGATCAACTGTCTGTTCTCCTTATTGTACCTAGCTAATTTAAACTGTTGATATAGTGCAATTTTATTATTAATTAATTGAGTATTTTATTAAACAATATTATTATTAGTACATTGTATTTGGGTAATCTAACAGAATACAGAACTGATATTGTTTAGGCAGTCTGAAACTGCATATTTAAGCCTTATAAGACTTAACCTTATTGATTAATTTTCTGTTCTCCTTTTGGTACCTCTTTCATTTGTATTGCGACTTAGTACATTCTTAATACGTTTTTTTTAATGCAGTAGCACATTATTACTTCTTTCAAATAAACTCTGTAGAAATAAATGATTAATTAATCAAGTGTTTTATTAGACAGTATAATTATTGGTAGATAACCATTGGAGAAATTAAAAATATATCATTGGATTTGTTTGTTATTTCTTTTCCTTTCCTTTTTTAATACAAATGTATTTGGGCCATGACTATTTTTTGATCATTTCACTTTGACCACACCCGCTCAAGGTCATGGACACAAAAGTCCATTAAAGTTGAAGCAGAAGAAAAATAATGTTAGCATGCTGTTATACTATGCTGTCCCATATCTGCTGTCGGCAGAAAAAAAAGAGAACTGCTTTGCAAAATGTGTCAGCTATCAAACGTTCCTACTGATGTTAAAGGGAATGCAAGCATTGTTGTTCAGCCATATTATGTCAGACGTACAACATGTAGCTAAAACAAAATAGGGATTATTCACAAACACTGCCCAAAGAAACCAATCGGCAATCTTTTTAGATCAATCTAATTTCTGTCTGTACAAAATTTAAACTTGCACACCTTCTAGAACATCGCCGTACTTTCATTTAAGCCACTACATAAAAAAATGAGAAAGAGGCAGTTTTGGGATTGATGAAGGCCAAATCTTTAATTAACAATTTGCAACAACTTTACAGTTTAAACATGAATAACAAAACCCATAATTTCTTTATTCAAATAAATTTAGGAAATATTTCTGGGGGTGTTTTGTGGTATTGATTGCCACAAGCCCCGCCAACACCTGTCTTTTTTTTTTTGTGCTACCTATCCACCATCTAACCATGAGGGGTCCAATGGACAAGTTGAAATAGGCAACCGATTCCTCATATAGCAGGACCTGTGCTTGCAGAACTTATAACACATTCTAGTTGACTACAGAGCCTATCTAGACATGAGTCCCCAAACAGCAAGCATTCCCCTGCCAGCTACTGTATGACAGCTACTGGGACTTTGCCTGAAGAAAGTCGTTATGCTGCTTGTGGCTTTCTTCCACTTCCATCTGCCTGCATGCTCTACAAGTTTCCCCCTTCCGAAGAAGCTGCTCTGCCTCCTCTTAGCCCTGTTAGCCCCCCCTACATTACTGTGCTTTGAGCAGCCAATCATGACTAGTAAATCCTCTCCAATCTATAAGTTTGAGACTTAAGGTGACTAGTGATGGACGGATTTATTCGCCAGGTGAATTCACGGCGAATTGCCACGATTTGCTGCTGGCGAGCAAATTCGATAAAATTCACTGGCATCAACATACGAGAAGTGACTCGTTTCACAAATCTTTCACCAATTCGATTTTTTCGGCAAAGTGAAACGGGATAGATTTGCCCATCACTAAAGGTGACTTAAGGCTTGTTATAGTAGAATTTCTGATGCAAACACACCAGTTGTACTAGTGCAGCTCAACAGTACATAATTTTTTTATTTACTTTTTTTGGAATTTATCAAAAGTCTGAATCCGAAAATCTGGCATCTCAGACCTATTGAGGTTGCATATAAGTCAATGGGAAAAGTCCAATTGATTTCTTCATGTGCGCTGGGTTTCATGCGATACCCCAAAGCAAATTTTTGGCAAATCTAATAATAAATAAGCATGAAAAACCTGAGCAGATTTGATCAGAGTTTGTAGCAGAAAATATTGAGATAAATTTGGACTTTGATTAATATGCCCTTGGTGTTACTGTACTACATGCCTTTTAGCTATAACTCGATAGCATAAAATGGGGGTCATTTATCAATACTGGACACATTTGACCGTGAGCAGTAACCCATGGCAACCAATCATATTGTTCCATTCATTGTAATACATTCATAGTTATATTTATTGCTATCTAGTTCTTTAAAAAGGGAAAATGCTGGTTTTATTAAAAAAAATGCCAAAGTGGAAAAATGTTCTCTCTAGCCCACAAAAGTGGCCAGTGAGAACCCTGCACTGCATCTGTCATATTGCTGTTATCTAAAATACTGAGATTACTGTGCAGAACAGCCGCAGCCACTGGCAGTTAATTCTTTCATCTCTAATTGAATGGAACCAGATGTACACAGATCAGACAAGATTTTAATTGGAGGATTCTTGTGTATTCAAAGGGCTGCAGACCCTAGAAAGTGGAAAACAATGATTGAGAAATGTTTACATGCATTGCATTTATTGTAATATCTAAATCCACTTCCTTCTCCTTTTGGCTATCTTTGATTCAAAACGCTCCTATTGCAGGAATGGGCAACACATGTTTCTAAATATAGTACATTTAGATTATATTTTTCAACCAATTAACTCAAGGGATGAAAACATATTTTAGTCTATTTATAGGTCCCTGATAAGGCCTCATCTTGAGCAGAGTCGAACTATAGAAATGGGGGCCCACTGGCACTGCCACATGAAGGGCCCTCCAGGCAGTCACCAGGGGCCCCCTCCCATCTTCCCTCCTTGCGCATGCATGAAAGTCAGTGTGATGCTCACCTGAGCGGATGCCTTCATGCACCTGTGCATTAGCGTATCAGCATGAGCATTTTTTTAAAGGTTTACCCGATCGCAAGAGCAGGTTTGGCCTGGTGGGGGCCATGAGGGGCAGGGGCCCACCAGGTTTTTCCGGGTGTCCAACTGGCCCAGGCCAACACTGACCTTGAGTATGCAGTGCAGTTCTGTGCTCCAGTCCTTAAAGGAGAACTAATCCCTAAAACAACAAAATTTTCAGGCTCCCCCAAACCAGCCCCCAAGCCCCACCCCAGATCCACAGTTAAAACACCACACAGACATCAGCACTAAAAATGGTAAACCACCCCCCCACACACACAAGTTATACAAATTCATTGATGGTCAGGGCTCCCTTTAAGTTAAAAAAAACTGTGGTGTCAGGGCCCCCATAAAAGTGTTTTTAAATCATTGGCACCAATGGTATCACTCATAGCTATGATAATCTATTCATTAGTTACTGAGAACAGTAATATATTTAGTCATGCATATCAGTACTCTAGAAGTAAAGTTCACTATTTGAATGCAACATTGAAAGGACAAGATTAGAATGTATTAGCATTCAAATGCATGTTACACCAACTACAATTAATGAATAACTACATTACTCAAGTACCCATATGGCCACTTTGCTCAATAACATACCAACAAGAACAAGAATTAATTGTATAATAGAAACAATTTAATAAAGAAAAGTAGACACTTCACAAAAAAAATTGCTGTGAAAAAATACCCAATGACTTTAATGCAGAAATGTGTTCTGTTTTGCAAATTTCCCCATGGTTTCACCAAAATATTGGTGAAACCATGGGGAAATTTGCAAAACAGCAACCTCACTCCAAACCCTCTATCTCCTGCTATCCAAATATGTCGTACTGAACTTGTTCTCTTTGAACTCTTATAATCCCACAGCCAACAACTGTGGTAAAAGCAATGACTCTCTGGCTAACAAACAAACATTCCAGCTAAAACTCTAGACCCATAAGGGATGTTGCTCTCCACACCAGATTCACTTGATAAAACACCAGAGGGTTTGAGACAGTGCTGGTAGCTGGGTCATAGCCAATGCTAAATAAAGTTTTGTTTAAGAATATTTTATTGGAGTGTAAAACAGCAAACATTTCTGCAAATTACCCCATGGTTTCACCAAAATATTGGTGAAACCATGGGGAAATTTGCAAAACAGCAACCTCACTCCAAACCCTCTATCTCCTGTAACTCCTATCCAAAGATGTCATACTGAACTTGCTCTCTTTGAACTTTTATAATCCCACAGCCAACAACTGTGGTAAAAGCAATGACTCTCTGGCTGACAAACAAACATTCCAGCTAAAACTCTAGACCCATAAAGGATGTTTCCCCCCACACCAGATTCACGTGATAAAACACCAGATGATTTGAGACAGTGCTGGTAGCTGGGTCATAGCCAATGCTAAAGTTTTTTTTAAGAATATTTTATTGGAGTGCTGTCTACTGTAAACATTTCTGAAGAACTAGGGGAACATTGCCACCATGCGATGTGCACCAAATACTACATTATATCCTGGATGAGTGCTATTATTGAATGATACCACCATGCGTATGGAACTTCACTACCTGTAGGACAAGCCATCTAATTTATTTTCTTTACCTGGCATGGTGATAAAGAGGTACTTATTAAAATGGGTAGGATGAACAATACACTGCATCAAACCCTAAAATTCAAATTAACATTTCAAGATCAAAGGATCAGTCTTTTGGATGGATGTTCTTGCGGACATCTTCCCTTGTGAACTTAATGTTATTGTCCACCAGTCAGTTGAACTGAAGAAACTGCTCGGATGAGTAGTGAAACGTCTTCAATGATTACTCAGCAAATCCAGTTGTTTTAGAATTTTTTTTTTGTGCCAAAAAGGGTTGGCTGTCAAATGTGTTCTGCTAGATCTGCTCTGACCAACTGATCACCTATGTATACTTTACAAAATAGATCCATGTTTAGGGTAGTAATTGTGCATCCGGTACATGTTATGGAAGTCATGTGATCTGTGATGATGTGTAACAGTTACCTGGGTAATACCACAAAATAATGCATTATAATATTGCATGGTTTAAAATAAAATACAACACACAGCTCACCGAAAATTACCAAAAGAAAAACTAGCTTTTTAATTCAGACAACTGAATTATTTTTAAATCATTAATTCTAAAAATATAAGATAACATTTTTAATGCATTCTATTAATAATACTCACTTTTCTGACCTTAGTTAGTTGTTTAAATGATATGGCTGCAATACTGCTTTAATATTGTTTCACGCTGTTAGTTTTCAATAAAATTACATATGGTTTATAGGCATCTTTTCAAAATAAATACATGTTTCCTGGTATTATAACTGTTCATTTACATTTTCCTTTGATAGTAACATTAATGATTTAACTTTTACCTAGTACATCTAGTGCATCTATCTTTGTTAGGAATGAAAAGAATTGTGCCGTACAACACACACTATTTTCTGTAAACCCCTCCGACCAAATCCAAAGGGACTTTTCCCTCTATTTATTAAAACATTTTCATAGTAAAGACTAAATAAAATCATGAAAAAAAATCTAAATTGTACAATTATTTTTATTTGTTGCAGATAACCACAAAATCTTTGGATTATTGAACAAAAACCAGCGCAGATCAGGATATCTTCAACGGGACATTGACTTCCATAACGTTTAATAACACTCTAAAAATTCCAGTTTTATTCCTACAAAAAATAGTTTTTCCCCTTTAAAAATCTGATATTGTATACTGTATTTTCTCCTTCTTTATAAAAATAGTCAAGCCAATGCTGTTATGTTCAAACGATGAACTATATTGTATCAATAGTCAAAATAGTTGTCCTATGAATATACACAGAGCTTCCTTATTTTCCTTTAAACTCATTAACTACATCCACCTTAGATTAATAATAGCTATGAATTAGCTATGTGCACAACAAGGCAAACAGAGTGAATTGTCAAGAAAATTAAACATTTGGTGACCTAATTACAGGCTCTGTGGGAGTAAGCAATATCTGGTCTACAAGGAAGCTTAAATTATTGTTGTAAATGCCATGTATTCTTCTATGATTCCTTAGTGATTCATCTTGCATCTTTCTATTAAGATCATCATCTGCGACCCCTGTGTTTTCCTGGTTAGTTAACGTTTCCTGGTTAGTTCCATTAAAGATGGAAAAGGTTAAATCGGGTGTGTGCTGTAGACTAATTGACTTATTAATTTTATGTGCTTGGGGCTGGACACAAAAATAATATAATTGTTTGAAACTATACTATACTATAGGATATAGTATAGTCTAGGACATTTCAAAACGATGGGGGCACTCCAATTATTGATTGTCACAACAGTGTATCATGTACATATATCTATAACCTAATTTACAATTTAATTGTTCCTATTCCTTATGCAGGGCCAATCTAGTTGGGTACACAAAACCATTTTAATTCTTACCTGAACTGATAAAATGTCTGTTTTTTTGCCCCTATAATAAGCAATGTGATTATTCATTCAAAATTGAAAATCAGGATGGATTTCAAACTGTGAGTTCACAGTTATGTAAGCCAGGCACAGGAAAATCTAACATGTTGCATTTTGACTTCCCGAAATTGATGGTTGTTGTTAGCAAAATTAGGCCCTAATGCACAGACAATCATTAAAATTCCAAGCGGGCTGCTCAACATTTAAAAATAGCATAGGAAAGTAGAAAAATAGGGTCAAAATAATTCTAAATATTATTGTCTATAATATAGAAAATGTTAACTTTATATTGAACTACTGTGTGTTACCTTAAGGAGACTTGCTTGTGTCATATCTTAATTATATACAACAAGGATATATTGTATGTACATATTGTGTGGTGTATTTAAGAATGCTATGTGATTTACATCTTAGATAGTATCAGGACACAGCAGTGACAACCTTCAAAGACATACTATTTAGCACACAATTGCTAAATCCCCTCCCCTTTGTCCAAGACCATCTGAGAATCCAGTCCTTCCTATCTCCAAACTGCCTTGTCCACCTTCCAGTGTCCTGATTCGTGAATGGACTGCCTGAGAAATCCATGCCCTAACTTATTGGTCACTGACCAATCAGAACCTAACACATGTACCTATGAACAGTCTTTTAGCTATTGTAATAGGCTAAGTTAGGCAGAGAGAGTTGGGAGTTCCTGGAGTGAGGACACAGATGCAAGACCAAATGGAAGGATGAGTATCAGGGAGGCAGTGGAGTTAGATCCAACATATTAATAGTTGTAATTGTTCTTGTAAATATTTGTTATACATTCTATGTAGTGTAACTTGTTTTATGTGTATTATTTCTGTAGATATGAGTCTATAGCTTTTGTAAATAAATGTATATTTTGATTGAACTACAGTATCTCTTTCGTTAAAGAACCCTTATAACCAATATTAATTATGTACATGTGTATATGAGAATAAATATACATATTTACTTAAATATATCCTTGGTCAACACTGTGTACCTTTAAATAAACCAGGCAAGGCTGAATTTTTGTTGGTTTTAATACCGAGCCTTAATGAGTCAAACAACCTGGTCTCATTAATAGCATTGTCCCAAAACAAAGCACTTAGCTAAAGTGTTTTACTTAAATGATTCCATAATGCAAGTAGAAATACATACACACACACACACCTTGGACAGAAAATATACTATAAATATATATATATACTATAGTTACTATATATGTAGAAAAACATATAATTTTTATATAAATACTGCAATAACCTGCAGACAATCAAGGCCAGGGGACAATGTGAAGTGTTGCAAGGATTATAAATATCAGCAAAATGTAGTGTGTCGCACATACGCTCAGTATAATCTAAACATTTCAACTGGGATAAATTTGTAATCATCAGTATAAGACAAACAATGAACACTTCAACGGAAGAGTAATCTAATGATGTGCTAAACATGATAAATATCTGCAAAGCTTTTCAGAAAGCTTTATCCCTGCAATCAAGGCACTCATTTCTGCTTCATCAAACAATGTAAATCTAGCACAATCTCTTGATATCACAAACATCTGTGAGACTCAATCAGGTTACTTTTCATGTCAATGTATGAATAATGATAGCAACTGGATACTTTTTTTTTTATTTTACTTCATATTTTTACCACTTTTGATGAGAAAACCCAATAAACAACTTTCCCAAGGTTATAAGAAGATGATACTAGGGTTCATATAAGCAACAAAACTCAAAATTTAAATAAATAAAAACCATTAACTTGAATGTATTTATCCATTGCATGTTCAAATATATTTTTTAGGCTTATTTTCAAATTTTATTGCTTAATACATACTGTATTGGTTTTAAATACACTACAGCATATATTTTATTTTTAGTACTCGCTAACTTTCAGAAAGTGCCAATTACAAAATTATATACTGCAACCTATGGTGTTTCTTTTGATACTAGGGGGGAGATTCATCAAAGAGAGTTAATTTCTATGGGATTTTGAAAGGCCTATTTATCAATGGGTGAAGGGAAATTTCACCCTTTGATAAATACGCCTTTCAAAATCCCATAGAAATTAATGGAGAGCTGCGGAATTTCCCTCTAGTGGCGGAACTTCACTCTTCACTTCACTCTTTAATGAATCTACCCCCAGGTGTTTGCATATGAAATTTATATCCAGACCCACTAGGTTTTTGTTTATTCTAGTGAGTAGTTTGAGGCCAGCATGCCTTCATCTTCCTGCATTATAAAAGAAGATGATCACTGGAATAACATTGGGAAGCAAGGCCCCCCCGGCAGTCCACATCTTACACTGCATGGATGCATCGAAGCAGCCCACACCCTCGGCTGCATGCATTGTAGGGCATTGATAAGGTTGTCTCTATATATAATATTCATATATTATATCCAATATAGAATCATATATCATTTTAAGCTGAAATATCTCTCTTTCAGCACATGTTCATAATCATATTTCAGCATGACACAGTAAAGTATCTAAAAGACATCAGTAAACATACAATGTTTGAGTAGACCTTGGTCAAGGGGACATCTATGTACTCAAGGATTAGGTAAACGGTCACTCATGCTTCCAGAGAGAATACTCTTTTCTAATTGGTTGTGGTAGGGACACCACCCTAAACCACCTTCTAATAATCACTGACTAATTATGTATGTACTCGACCTATAAATAAACGGTCTGTCCACCAATATGGTAAAACAGAACAAATAGATACAACTTGTGTCTCGTGTCTGCTCTCTCCCAATTGCGATCCTTGTCTCCCTCCAGTCGACGTCTGTCCTGGCTCACCATTGACCTCGACAGTATGCATTTTCCCATACATACTAGCGTTATCTGCTTTTCAATAGTAGACATCAATTATTTGCTGTTTAACCAAAAACCACCCATATAGTTTCAAGCACCCTCAACTACCCTTAAACAGCTATTATGAGACCCCAATGTCATTATGCCTCAGCAGTTGGTCTGTTAATGCTAGGTATTGGTGTTACGCAACAATTAAAGAGCTTATAGTTATAAAATAGGGTGAACTGCTACATCAGCCATCTGGTAATGTGTCCTTATCTACTGTAAAATCAGAGGAAGGGAAGATCAAAATGTTACTCCTGTGATAATCATTTTTTTGGCATCATTCAGAAGTGATATAGAGAGGAACACATAAATACTCATACAGAAAACTGAATCAATGTAAAACATTATTTTACATAATTCTTACCTTTTTATAAAGGTAAAGGTTTTATAATGCAATAGAAGTAGTGGTTTATTTTCAAAACATGAGAATGTTTGCCTTTCTTCTATTTAAATTATAAACCTGTGCTTATGTGGACATACCAATACTGTATATATTCTTGGGTACTATTCATTCTCATAGGTACAACAGCCAGAAGATGGAGACCAACAAGTTTCTAATGCCTCTTTCTATCTGGGCAGTTTTTTTAATGGATAGTGACTGGAGTTTTTCCAAGGGACTTAATTAAGGATGGTTGGAACATTTCCATGTAAGTTACATCTTGGCAAAAGGCTAGGAGGGCCATCTCTGGAATGAAACTGCTATTGTGCATTATGTATTAACAACATATTGCTAAATGAACTGTATCAGCAAAGTGCTGCTTACCATAGTTCTAAAATAATTACCATTACATAAACACACTGGATTAAAAGGAGCTAAAATGGCTACAAACTTAACAAACACATCACAACAATTTTCCTCTGCTAAACTGTCCCTCACTCTTTGGCTTCTTTTCCCTGTCCCTGTCTTATACTGAACAACAACTCACTCCCTTTTCCTTTTTCCTCTCTACAAACCCTCAATTTTATTAACACATAACACTTGTAATGTAATAGCAACAGTCATCTCCAACGATCCACTTACATTCTTATGCAATTAAGTGAGGCAATGCTACTACCTAGTGGCAACATCTCCATGTCAATGAAAAACACAAAATCTGAGCTGAACACCCCAGTGCTCTTGCAGGTGCTTCACCGTTTTATTTAGTCAATACAACATCAGTGTTGTCTCTGTCTCCCTCTGTCCCAGATGAAAGCAAATGGAGACCCCAAAAACATTAATAAACTAAATAAACCTGTAAGAAGATTATTGGGGAGTTTTGCTCGAGACTGTAGACACAGTGGCAGCTAAGTAAAAACATTCTGAATTAATGTATAAACTTACTATGGTATTTCAGTAGAAATTTGCTATTTGTTCATACTGGTTATATACAAAAAACTGACTAGTCTATGAGAGACAATCAGTTATTGAACAAAGACTTTGGTATGTCAATAAAACCCTATAGACTTGGCATATAAATGCACATACACTTCTCCGGCATCTGCTTTGATAGTATTTACTCCCTTACATTTTTCTGAAGATACAATTGAGACCTATAATGCAATAGGCAACCAGATTGTTATAAGCAATTTAATTTAACACATACCAGGTTACATGTAAAATGTATTTTAGATAAGGATATTACAGAAACACTGGAATATACTAATCAAAGGGAGATCAATGCAGTGTTTTTTTCTACATCGTCCATTTCTGACATCATTGTGAGGTCAGGACTGGACAAGTCAGAACTCACCTGGCACCTAACTTGAATAAAAGAGATAATGACACCATGAATTCAACTTTTTTTTACATCTATTATAATATTGGCTTTGAAAGCTACTTCTAACTTTGCCATTAAGTATATGCAAGATGCTTTTACATTACTTGTCTGGTGTCCCATGTTCCTTTATAAGGGGCTGCCATATTTGTGCAGCAGGAGTCCATTAGCATTAGAAGCGTTTACTGATAGGCTTTGATGGGACAGTCAGGTTGGCAAAACATTCAGGTATATGAACAATTACATGCAAAACAAACCTCTCAGCAAAAAATTATTAATGTGACCGATAGGCTTTTAGGGCAGATTTACTAAGGGTTGAAGTGAAAATTCAAATTAAAAAACTTTGAATTTCAAAGTAATTTTTGGGTACTTCGACTACTACATAGGCCAAAATTCAAGTCGAATTGAAAAAATTCAATTCTAATTTAAAAATTAGACGGTTTGAAAATCAAAGTACTGTCTCTTTAAACAATTCAAATTTGACCCTTTGCCACCTAAAACCTGCCAAATTGCTATTTTAGCCTATGCAGGACCGCCTATAACCTCCTCCTGTTGAATATTTTTGAAAATCAATTTCTTGGGGGGAAATCATTCGAATTGAACATTTAGAATGATTCAAACTATTTTTATTCCATCGAAAATTGACCTACATTTGATAGAAAAAATCCCATTAAAAAAATTTGATGGTCGAATTTCTAACTTTTTTCACTTTGAAATTCTACCCTTAGTAATTGTGCCCTTACTAAGGGTCGAAGTGAAATCAAGGGAATTTCCAAAGTAAAAAATTTGAAATTCAAAGTAATTTTTTAGATACTTCAACCATTGAATAGTTTACTGCGACTACGACTTCGTTTCGAACGTACAGGCAGGATAGCCAAATTTGATTGGTGCTCGAACTTCAAAGTATTTTCCACTTCAAGCCTTATAAATCAGCCCCTTAATTTTAATAGTACGTTTTTAGTGTCAGTATCACTTTAAGTGCAATCTGTATCTGAAGGGTTAAAAATAACTACACAATGCATATGGAAAAAACAATCCCTTTTTCATATGATAAATATTCAAGTGAATTTTAGGATTCAGATTTAGTTCATACAAAGATCTGGATTGGGCCAAATCCCAATCCTGCTAAAAAGGCAGACTCCCAAATAGAATCCTGGATTTTTTTACTTCTCTGTTTTTATTGTGTGTATTTTTCAGTGAGGGCACTCAGATTTTTGAGAGGATAGAGTACCTGAAGTGTTCTGGAGCTAGCAGTTCTGTCACTTATTCTCTAAAATGTCTCATAATTTGTATTCGTAAAAAAAAAACTCTTCTGTTTAGTGGGAAAATATTGTACAGGTTTTGTTCCAATAGTGTTAGAAAAAAAGGCCACTGCAATGCTACCCTTTGAGATCATATTATTTTAAATATTAGCATATTTTAAAGCAGCACTTTTCAGACCTTTGCTAACCGAAATTCTATTTAAATGCAAATTAGAAGCACTCACCTGAGTACAGCAGTACTCATTTTTTAAAAGGCAATCTTCTGATTAAACATTTGAATATGGAAAATGCAAACTTCCATAGTGTGTTTAAAAACTTACAATTAGAAAGTCAGACAAACCACAACAATTTATGTAAATGACATGAAACAAATCAGAACAACTGGAGTCTGTGATCCAACTCTTGGGGGGGGGGATGTTTAATGTTTAAAAAGAGAAATGGAAAATAGCAAAGAACCAGGAGCCTGCAGGGATAAAATATCAATTAAGTGGCTATTATAATTATCTTAAATATTACATTAATTACATTTGCACATCAAAATACCTTATAAGGCCTACATATTTACATTTTGGATTTCTTTGGGCAAACTATGGTATCAATCAAGGACATCTTGGGATCCCAATTGTTTTCCAGGAGATTTTTCATGACATGTTTCAATATTATATGATAATTTCTGATGAACAGTGTTTGCTAAAAGCTTACAGCCATAAATATTCCTCTTAAAGTCGGTTTCATTATCAAATGCAATTTTATTGATAGTAATCATTTGGGTTATTTTGTCCTTCAACTATCTGATAAGCAAACACTGGGCCAGATAATGCTTTTTTTAATTATACAATTTAAGTACGTTAACAAATTAAACATTTGAAATCTAGAAATAATAAAGTCACATTACATCAAATATAATAACATAAATATGAACAGCAGCATTACTTTTGGGGCCTGATTTACTGAGGGTTGAAGTGAAAATTCAAATAAAATTAGAATTTTTAAAATTAGAATTTCGAAGTAATTTTAGGCTACTTCGACTATCGAATAGCCCAAAATCCAATTCGAATTGAAAACATTTGAATATTCTAATTTTTGAATTTTGAAGTACTAGCCCTTTAAAAATCCTTTGACTTCGACTATTCCGCAGCTTAAAGCTGCCGAATTGCCATTCCACCCAGTAAAAAAATGTGTGATTCCATTTGTATTTGGAAAAAAAAGATAGTATGTTTATTGGCCAAAGTCTAACATGACACTTTATATTCAGGGAGGTGTATAACCAAATCCCTTCCTCACACCTCTTTTTAGTAGAATCCCTATTTTGTTTTTGGCCCAGTTACTAGTAGACCCACACTAAATTTGTTAGGAAGAGGAATATAAACCCTTACATTTGTCAATTTGTAAAAGTAATATTCTGAGACAATTTGCAACTGGCTTTAATTTTTTTATCTGTGGTTTTTGAAATATTTTAATTCAGCATCTCTCCAGTTCAGAATTTCAGTATGTAACTGCTCTGGTACAACCAGCAACCAGACTATTATTTGATTGAAGTTACTGGAACATGATAGGAGAGGGCCTGAATATAAAGACAAGTAATAAAAAGTAGCATTGTAGCCATTCTCCAACATATTAAAAGTTATCGTATGTTGACTCCTTTTAAAGGAGTCAACATAATAATGTAGGTTTACAATGGAGTCAGGAAATACCTAAAATAACTTCTTGTGTATCATTATCCTTGTTTTCATTTTGTGTTTTATTGTATATAACCCTACATATTTTCCCTTGGGAAAACAAACACTTTTATAATAGCCCTTGACTTTTCTAAATGGAAATTTCTGTGAATAAGGAATGACCCGTCCCTGGGTATACAGTATATGTTTTATTCTTGTTCGAACTATACCTCTGTTGAACTGTGACTTCCCTGCACAAATAGCATCAGAAATTTTAACTATTTCCCTACATTTGCTTATGGGAGAAAAATATAGACTTTACAAAATAGCCCACATTTCCCTAACCAAAGAGCTTGTACATCTTTTTTTGATCTGCATCTGCCTAGTAATATCTATACAGAGTGACCATGTTTGTTTTTCTTTGTTCAACTTTTAGGATTCTTTTAAGTATTCTAGGATTCACTGCAGAACTCCAATCTTCTCTAGGAACTAGTGTAAGTGTGATCATATAGGCTACCTTGCTTATCTGGATGCAGTAATCTACTATTATTATATCTCAGCTGGAACATAGCCAGTGCTGTCCTCTTTTGACGATGTAGCCCATTGGAAAACAACATTTTTGAAGTTTTTATAAACAGTATTACGCAATACCTACAGATGATAAATGCCATGTCCATAACATTCTTTTAATAAAATATGTTTCTTCCAATGAGAAATAAAAATAGCTTTAATAAATCAAATCATCTGTTGATAAATGGAAGCATGATGCTGGAGATAATATTTTTAAAGCATAAATGTAAAGGCAGAATTTGTATTTTATAGACCAAAAGAAGCCAGTAAAACATCCAAAAAAATAAAGGAAACAAAAACAAACAAAAAATAGACAGAAAATAAGGTTTAGCTATATAAATAATAGATATTTGGAGATTTTTTTTTTATTATTATTATTTTATATACAAGAAATAAGATCCTGTTTCTGAGAGCCTGTCCCAGACAGGTCCAAGATATTAAGAGCGTGGCTGCTTGAAAGATGATTAAACAGTTCCTGATGCAGTATACACACCAACTAAGGTTTCTTTTGCTAATACAGTCAATATATCAAGGGAGAATACCAGACAGATGTGTGACTTGACTTGATCATGGGCATAACCAAAAGGGGCAGAATTTATAAAGAATACATGAAAAATAATACAAAGTATGAAAAAGGCCATATGGTACAGATTAAGCCACTTGTGTGTTTGACACAGAATAATTTAACTCAGAAATCCCATTTTTCCCACTTAACACAGAATATTGTGTCACAGCATCCCATCCAATTAAAGAGTTCACCATTGAAAACAATGGCGCTTTGGTATGCTAATGAAAAGGTTAAATGCATAAAATGAGTTAAGATGACTTTAGATAACACAGTATCTTCAATTAACCCAGTCATGACGCATTTAACACACAAATCCAAGTGGCTGCATCTGTATATTATACATGCAGGGAAACCATCCTTATGGATTCTATAATAACATATATTAGCAAGTGACTGGTTAGTTAAAGATGTGCAAACATTATTCTAAAGTTCAGAGGTAGGCCAAGCAACCGGCACCCTGGGGAACCCAGCCACCTTGCTTCCCCCTGTGTGTGACCACACAAACCTCAACTAGAGAGAGGCAGCAGGGACAGGAAAGCCTGGACTAGGGGTAGGCAGACAACTGTTTAAAAGGTACGTGCCAGAGCCCCCTCATTGTTGTGCCCTAGCAGTTGCCTACTTTGCCTAATCTAGTTCCGGCCCTGCTAAAGCTGGACTACACAAACACATTTTCTACCAAGCAGCTGATGCACTGATCTGTTTGAAAACCTAGAACAACCAATTATTCAAATATTTTTTTGAAATTTTAGAAAACCTTCTTAGACAAAAAAACACTTTTTACAGTCCTCTGCCAAAGAGACAACTGAGTTCCCATATGATGGACACAATGATAAAAGATATAGATCTGCAGAAAGTTGCAAGAAAAAAAAAAATTTTAAGCCTGGAATGTAGGGGTTTACATGCATGAATTCCCCTACATGAAAGCTATATGAGAAAATGGACAAGATCTCCTTCAATGATTCAATGATAACCAGTGGTGTTTCAAAGTACAGATATAGAGCCAGTTATCATGAATGCATTACTTCATCGCTTAGACTCACCACTCATATGAGGCGTTGAACAGGCAATGTCTGTGAACAAGCTGACCAAGTGTGGATATCCCTTGGTATTCTGTGCCGTACAAGTAGAGAAATATTCGAAATGGATCACTGCAGCACTGGACTTCTTTAAAATCTCATAACTTTATTCTTTTACAGAATTGGTACACCTAACATGTTTCGGGCGCTCCTGCCTGTAATCATAGGCATGACAAGAGCATTGACCCTTCACTTTCAACCATCCAACTGAACTCCATTATTACTTTATATAACTTAATTGGGTTCAATGACAATAGCATTTATTGTAGGGATGCACCGAATCCACTATTTTGAATTCGGCCGAACCCCCGAATCCTTCCTGAAAGATTCGTCCGAATACCGAACCAAATCCGAATCCTAATTTGCATATGCAAATGCATATGCAAATTAGGGCTGGGAAGGGGAAAACATTTTTTATTTCCTTGTTTTGTGACAAAAAGTCACGTGATTTCCCTCCCTAGCCCTAATTTGCATATGTAAATCAGAATTCGGATTCGGTTCAGCCAGGCAGAAGGATTTGGCCGAATCCGACTCCTGCTGAAAAAGGCCGAATCCTGGCCGAATCCCGAACAGAATCCTGGATTCGGTGCATCCCTAATTTATTCACATTTTATCAAATACTGTAAATAGGACCTTGTCAGCCTCTCCTAAGGCAATATTCAAAGCCAGAATTCCATAAGAGATCACAACTATGCTCTGCAGATCCTCACTTGAGATCAGCAATATGGAATTATATCCACTACTGAGTATTAGGCTGCCCCTACCTAAAGAAAGGATGCCCCCCAAACTTGGTAACAGCAGGAGCTGCATCTCCCACCATGAGAGAAGTCCAGCTGCCCTGTTGGTGGCTGAATCTGCAGTGTGTCAATGATAGTAAATCCAAGCAGTCTGTCATGACTGGCTCCCAAAACCCAGAACAGGTGCTAAGCTCCCTGGTCTCGGCTCTGCTTCTGTCTGTAGCAGCCGCCTTTTACTTTGGGAAGAGCCCTCTACTAATTGAATGCTGTCAGGTCTTAAAAAGAGGGGAGCCAAGCAAAAGTTCTGGACGAGCAAAGAGGCATGGTCGTCATCAAGTCTTTGGACGGAAGGCACAGTTCTTGGAATAGGCAATGCATAGTCCTTGCAAAGTCGAACAGGTTGGTGCGGGCAGAGTTCTAGTAAGGTCAGACAAGCCGGGTCCCTGCAGGTGGAGTACAAAAATAGACAGGCAGACAAGGGTCAATACCTTTCAAAGTTGTCAGGCAGGCAAGGGTCTGTACTGCAGAATAGTCGGACAGGCAAAGGGTCAGGAGCAGCGCAGTTCAGAGTAATAAGACAGGCCAAAACCAGGAATCAAATACAAGAAATACACCCAGAATACTAGCAACGGGCAATGACTGCAGTCTAAAGCCCCATTAAATAAAAAGCACCATAACGTCATGATGCCTGTGATGCTTTGCAGCATAAAATCCAAAAGTGCACTCCACGCATGCCCTAGGAGGATCAGTGCTAAGGAGAAAGATCAGCGCACTGGGCATCCCTGCCGGGGCCGCAGTGGCTGTCTGTACACAGTCACCAGCACAAGCAGTAGTCACACTTGTTTCCATCAACCCACTGTGCAGTCACAGGAGATAACTTCCTTTCACTAACTTCTAAACTTACCTGTGCAAAAACCCAGCCTGAAGCAGTGCCAATTATGCCTCAAGAGTGAAAAAAATTCCTCCTGACCCCAGTGGCGATTGGAAACATTCCCTGGATCAGGTCTTTGACACCAATTTAACATGAATAATAACATGCAGACTCTCACATTTATATTGTATAACCATACAAAAAACACAATATAACAATGCATGCAGGAAAACATACACATTTGGTTAAAGAGTAGAGAAAATAAAGAAGAGAAACTCCTGACATTTCACAAAATATGCAAAAAAGAGCAGAATGTGGGTGGGATGTTTCCACCTGCTCAGAAGGACGTGAACTGCTTCTGCCCCTGACATCACATCCTTTTATTTCTCCACCCCCAAGCCCAGCTTTTCACTGGCGTAAAGGACCAGTTCAGTGTAAAAATAAAAACTGGGTAAATAGATAATCTGTGCAAAATAAAAAAGTTCCTAATATAGTTAACAAAAAATATAATCTATAAAAGTTGGAGTGAACAGATGTCTACCATAACAGAACAGAACCCAACTTCCTGCTTTTTAACTAAGTGACTCTAATGGGGGGCCAACATTTTTGCACAGCCTATCTAACAGTTTTTATATTTACACTGAACAATTCCTTTAACTCATTACTTCTCACCCAATCACAGCTACATCTAATTCTGTAATCTTTAAATATAAACCAGTGTAATCTGGCTGCTGATCATTCGGATCCCTTCTCACGCAGCCCCTGCATTTATAGCTTCAGGGCTTTTTTTTCTGGTTATCCATAATTCTTGGAACCTGAGGTTTCTCAGACAATGGATCTTTCTGTAATTTGGATCTTCATACCTTATAGCTACCTGAAAATCATGTAAACATTACATAAACCCAGTGGTCTGTTTTTGCTTCCAAGAAGGATTAACTATTTCAAGTACAAGGTACTGTTTTAATACAGAGAAAAAAGGAAATCATTTTAAAAATGTATATTATTTTGATAAATGGAGTGAAAATGTGAGATGTCCTTACTGTAATTAGATGCATTCTGGATAAAGGGTTTCTGGATAAAAGATCCCATACCTGTACTAGTTAACGGAATGCTGTTGTTACATTACAGAACAAAAAACAAAAAAACATTTCCTACGGACCACTATAAATGCTGGTGTGCACTTTAGTACAATGTCCATAGTTACGTACCTACTTTTGATTAACCTATAAAGCAGTTTACAGTCACATTAGGGTTGGGTGACATTAGCACCCATATCCCCATTGTTTTTGATTCCTTAGCTGCGCATATGCACTAGGACCCTGACAGATAATGAGATCAGTCACCCTGTGATTACTCTCCTCTAGCACTGACAGCCAATCTCCTTCTTTTAGGCTTTGTCAGAAATCCAAAGCAACTCCTAATTTCTTACACCAGTGGCTTACATTATTACCATTGGGAAAGCATTTGGAGAAGATGAGTCACCTGGGCTAGAGGTGATTAAAGGGAGACTGAAGCGAAAATTAAATAAAAGCTTCCTCATACTGAAGTAAGAAACTTTATTAATACAATCAATTAAAAATTCTGCAGTGTTTCTTAAATAATCAAGTTTCTATTCACTATTCCTCTCTCTCAGCATCTGCTTCGCTTCATTTTGTCTTCATTCAGTAGTTGGGTGTATGATGAATGATCCAATTTATCCTATAGGGGGCTTCCCTTCCTAGCAGAGGTTTTAGAGCTAACTCAAATAACTGATTCCAGTACAAACAAAATCTAACAAAAAAACTGACTTTTGCAGAAATCTTACAGGTAGAGAGACATGAAATCTGGTGATTTTTAATAGCGTGAGCTCTAATACAAGATTCAACGCAAAAGGATCCCCCCATAAGATATATTGTATCTGTCAATGACTCTCTGACACCCAACTGCTGCATGAAGAGAGAATTAAAGGAACAGTAACACAAAAAAATGAAAGTGTTTTAAAGTAAAGAAAATATCATGTAGTGTTGCCCTGCTCTGTTAAAACTGATCTGTTTGCTTCAGAAACAGTAGTATAGTTCATATAAACAAGCTGCTAAGTAGCACTGGTTGAAATTGAAAAACCGGCTACTGTATATGGCACAGGATAATTTAATGGATAACAGATAACATTATGTTCTAATGAGCTTATCTGCTATCTGCTGTATAAGTTGAGCCTTTTGTTGAGCCTTTAGTCCTTTGACTAGCTGCCCCCATGGTTACCCAACAGCCTATTTATATAAAAAATAGTAGTGCTTCTGAAGCAAACACTGCCATTTTACCAGTGCAAGGCAACACTGCATTATATTTTTATTACTTTAAAACAATTAAATTGTTACTTTGATGTTACTGGTCCTTTAAGAGAAACAGATGCTGAGAGAGGAATAGTGATGACAAACTTTATTATTTCAGAAATTGTGCAGAAATTATATTTTTTATATTTAGCAAGATTCAGTATGCTGAAACTTTTATTCAATTTTAATTTTTGTGTTCCGATTTACTCTTGGGGTGACTAATCTCCTCATCTGTCAATCTTACATGTATTTCTCATCCATGAAATGTGGAAATGCATTCTCAGTCAGAAAAATTATGGTACAAGTGTAAGTGCATATCTTTAGATACGTTGCAATTGAAAGTGACTTGAGAGGGCTGGTATGAAAGAACAAAGCAATTCTTCTTCAAGAACCATTCTAGCGGTTTGGTTTTATAACAATGTGCTATTTAACTGTGGTGAATTCAAAGAATGCTGTAATATTTAGTATTTTTCTCTTTTTCGAGTAGTAGTACTAACATTTGCCCAGTTCTAACACATCAGTCCAGTTCATTATGGATCCATCTTTACTATAATAAATTCTAACGATGCTTATGGATCAGTCTGAATTGATAGTACAAAAGCAATCATTAGTACATATTTATTTAAGTATATCAACACAATCATTTTACCACAACTGCAGTATTAGCAGCCACTGTATGTAAACACCGCAGTCTTATTTAAAGCAATGGCACAATTATCCACACTATTTTATCAGGTTAAGAAAAAGTATGCCATGTTCAGTACATGTACAGTGTGTGTGTCAGATGGAGAAAGTGACGGGAGCTTCATCTGTATTTTGTTGAACCTAACATTTTGTTTTAGAAACCCATAAATTCAAATGTTAAATTTCTGATTTCTTTGAGGAAATAGCATATTGGTAATTCATTTTACTTAAGCTATTTTCATTTAGCAAATAATCCTCATTTCCTATGCTGTTGTATCATATATCTCAAGTTTTAAAACAATGTATAGATAAATACATTGCACAATACTTATACATTATTTTGTTTCCTGTATTTGTTTTTCATTTGCCAGTTATATAAGTTAAAGGGATACTGTCAAAAGACATCTGTCAATAGTGCTGCTCCACTGAAATCCATTTATCAAAAGAGAGAAATCTGACATGGGGCTAGACATATTGTCAATTTCCTAGCTGCCCCAAGTCATGTGACTTGTTCTCGGATAAACTTCAGTCACTCTTTACTGCTGTACTGCACGTTGGAGTGATATCACCCCCCTCCTTTTCTCCCCCCTCAGCAGCCGAATAGAACAATGGAAAGGTAAGCAGATAGCAGCTCCCTAAAACAAGATAACAGCTGCCTAGTAGATCTAAGAACAGCACTCAATAGTAAAAACCCATGTCCCACTGAGATTCCTTCACTTACATTGTGAAGGAAAAACACCAAATCCAAATACAGTATATGTATGCATGAAGCAAAACAAAGCAAAGAAACAGTAAATCTGCTGGATTTCCTTTTACCTTCACATGTTTTTGGATTACAGTTGGCAGTTGCAGCACAGAGCAACCTTCAATGAATAGGATAGAAGTGTTTGGAAGAAAAAAAAATTGTGATGACCACCATCCCCTCTCAGGGCGGGATTTGTGTTGCTGTTGACCCTAGGCCCACTGCTGTCCGTTGCCCCCATACTCTAGATACCAGAGCAATGGGGATTGGTTTGTGGGAAATTTAAAAAACTATTGTACCTCCTGCATATCCCAGTGTTTCTGGACCAATGTGGGTGTGGCTGGGCAGCATGCCACCCCCTAAAATCCTGCCACCATAGGCCCGGGGATAGGTGGCCTTTCCACAAATCCGGGCCTGTCCCCTCTTCCTTAAGGAAAAACAATGGCCTTCCAAAAAGCAGTTCCCTCCTAAAGTGCTTGACCAGGGGCAGCTGGGAAATTGACAACATTTCTAGCCCTATGTCAAATTTCAAAATTGAATGTAATAAAAACTGTTTTCTCTTTTGAGAAATGGATTTCAGTGCAGAATTCTGCAGGAGCAGCACTATTAACTGATGCATTTTGATGGCTAATGTTTCAAAACATTCTGTCCACAAGCTATTCCTATACTGTAAGTAAGTAAGTTTTTATACCAAAAAACGGCTTATTATTGCTAACAATAGCCATGGTACCAATTTAGTTAAATTTGTTTCTAAATAGAGTTGATAGAATTGTTTTGTCACAAAAAATTATGCCCATAGACTGCAATGCATTGTGCAAAAAATATCTCCATGACATCTTAGTTGCAGAAACATCTTAGTTGCAGAAAACTAGCAAAAGAATGGATGAACACAACAAAAATACCTATTTGCAAGTGATTCACTATTATATCCACAAAAAGCAGATTAAAACTAAGTCACATGAATTTACATTTCTTGTGCATAATCTATTTAACATGGATTTGTATTATATTCAATAGTAAATAAAAGAGATTAGTTTGTCTGTCAGCTCTTGACCTTTGTAAGTGGATGAATATGGGAAAGACTTAGGGAACAAAATATATTTACAAAGACTATACATTCAAAAATATGAATCATTTGTTAAACAGAGAAACTAATGGAATACATACAAGAGAGAGAACGTTTATTCCCATTCTACAAGCTGTCTTTCAGGGTAAGAAAAGACATAATTAGTTGATGCATGGTTTGCTGGAGAGTCAAAAGTCCCTGTGAAAGTAGGAAAGTGTATTAACCTCAAATTAATCTTCATTCCATCAAGTCAAATAAAAACTTATTTATAAAAATCCTGCTATAATTTCAGCAATAGGCATTTCTGTTTCTGTTTATTTTGAAAGCTTTTAACATGTTGAGTAGCTGAACGTGGAGAAACATACAAATAAAGCAGGTTTTGCACTGATAATTAAAGAAATACACACATAAATAGAAAGCCGGTCAGTAAAGGAATTTTATTTAAATATGCATGCAAAATAATTTGTTACTTGACTTTGTCCAATTTACACCAAGTTGGAGGAGGTATAAAGTAATGGTGTTATGTTGCATTTGTCTTACATTAGGAAGTATTCAAACCTTTATATGCCTATTAGTTCTTTGAAATAAAGTATATCTGTGCCTTTCTATGCTTAGGGGCAGATTTATCAAATTCACATGAAGGATTTGGAGTTCGATCGAATTTTAAAAAAGATTTGAATTTTCTAATGTTTTGAAGATCACTTAGACCAGTGAATTTCAAAAATTCGATCGAATCGAATGATTTAAATAATTTGAATAAAAATCTATTTGAATATTCGACTATTCGACAGTCGAATTACTTCCCCTTTAAATTTTTATTTGGCTGCCTAATTCGCCAGATCAAAGCTACAAAATTGGGTTTCATTATTTTTGATCAAATAAAAAAATTTGATTGAATGGTTAAAATCGTTCGAATCGTTCGATTCAAACGATTTTATCAATCGAATGTTTTCTATTCGATCTTTTGACCAATCGATTTGCAGTAAAATCCTTCAAATTCGATATTTGAATTCTAAGGATTTTCATTCCACAACAATTCCCAACTATTCCCATGGTCGAATTTGAGGGTTTTTTAACCCTCGAATTCGACCCTTAGTAAATCTGCCCCCTAGTGTTAATTCACACATAAATGCTGAAAAGGAAATTTATAAAATCTCTTGTAAGAGGGGCTATCCTTGCCTTTATCCCTTCAAATTGCATTTGTCTACAGTTGGTGTAACGATACATTACTGTAGCTTTAGACCAAAAAGGATTTGAGCGTTAATTAGCTTGCTTAAATAAGAGAAGAAACAGTGTTCTTGCAGCAACAGTATTTCTCTAAATTCACTTCTAATGCTTAAAGTTTCATTAGCAATACCTTTTGTGACAATACTTGGAAATAAGTAACAGTTTCAACATGAAAGTTCTTCATTTAAAAATGAAACAATTGCTTTGATGTATCAGACGAAAGTTAAGAATCCATTTACTAAAAATGTGATTTACTGTGCAGTTTACCAGCATTATTATGTGACCTGAGCTGTAGAGAAGTAGTTGTATTTGGATACAACAGGAAACAAAACCTAGAGAAATAGTCTCTTAAAATTATGCTCACTTTTCCCACTGATTATTTTTCATTTAAATAATTTTGTTAATGTATTCATTTATGCATTTGCAACCTACCCAATAGCTAATAAATAGAAATATTTATTCATAGATTCTACTCTTTTCTTTAGGTGTAGCACACAGTAAAGCTAACATAAGCGAAAATGTCAAAAGCCAATGGCTCAATTGCATTAGTGCAAGTAACAAGAGCAGTTAACAGCAATTAGTTAATTAACCCTAGTGTAACATTAGTGGATCCTGAACTGTTGGGCTACTCTTACCCCTGAATGGCAAGAATAGTGATTGGGGGTTACTTGAACGCCTATTAAGTTGCCATACATGGGTTGATAAAAGATAACTATTAAGCCCTTGCAAATCAGTTAGGCCCTTGCCGAGCTTATTTGCCTGTGTATGGGACCCTCAGAGGGACACATATCTATAAAATAAGTTTGAAAATCCTGTGCATATTGGTCGTTGCTTTTTGCAGAGTTCTTTTCTTATACCAAATGTATTAGATACAATGTGTGTTGGAGTAAAGGGGCATGTGACAAAAAACACATTTCCCACCATGAAATAAAATCCATAGCAACATTCTAATGCAGATTTGTACAAATTTTCACTGCTCTTAAAAAACACAAATTTCAATGTGAATCTGTATTACACACAAAACATTAGGTGATTCTTATTCCTGACAGTACCAAAAGCAGGTTTCCTGACACCTAGGAAATAAGGTTGGTGTTGGTAGGTTATGTTTTGAAATTATTTTCCAGACCCTTTTTACCCCTCTGAGGCAAATTGGAGAGGCTTTGGATGGTTTTTTTTGCCTTCCTCTGGATCAACTAGCAGTTAGGCAGTTAAAATAAAAAAAAGAAAAAGTTAAAAAGGTTGAACTTGATGGATGTGAGTCTTTTTTCAGCCTAATGTACTATGTTACTATGTATATTACTATGTTATTCATATTCCAGTCTCTAATTCAAATGAATGGATGGTTGCTCGGGTAAGTTACACCCTAACAACTGAATTGTTGATATGTCAAACTAAAGAGCTTCTGAATAGAAAGCAAAATAAGTTAAAAACCAGAAATTATAAAAAAAAATGAAAACCAGTTGCAAATTGTCTCAGAATATCACTCTCTACATCATAAAAGTTAAATTAAAAGTCAACAACCCCAGTAATTGTGAAGTGCAGAGACTCAAAAGTAAACTAAAATAAAAAAAAAAATAATATTTTTCTGATATTATTCTGTGAGGTCTTGCTGTTGTCACAAGCTATATGTTATCAGCTGAAATATCTAGACTGCTATCCCATTTGGTTAATCTGTATGAGTTGTCAAATTTAATGCATGGTATATTTATCACCTAGATAGCAACCGTAGCATAGCTATTAGTGGG
This sequence comes from Xenopus borealis, assembly GCA_024363595.1. NCBI lineage: Eukaryota > Metazoa > Chordata > Amphibia > Anura > Pipidae > Xenopus > Xenopus borealis. The sequence continues at coordinate 94,267,925 of CM044436.1, forward strand.
GGAGAAATACCTGGCAATCATCACTGTAGAACAGCAAACAAATTACTCATACATAAATGTTTAGAGAACAATGCCATCATTTAAGTGGTTATTGGAAATTGTTTGCCCTTAAAGCATAATTTAAATGCTGCTCATGCATATTTGTATTAGTCAAACTGTTTAATATATTCAGAAGATCATGAGTTGCAACATGAAACTGATAGATATCAGTGTTGCCTAGTAATGACTATATTGACTGCCACTAAAAATGAATTCTTTGCGTATTTATATACAGTAGCTGTTTGTATAAAAACTTCTTAAAATATAATGTGAATGATTATTACACTAGATGGCGATAGTGCAGAGGGTATAAATTACAAGTAGAACTTTTTTCCTGAAAAAACAAATAGACAGGTAGTTGTAATTTTCTACAGAATCATACAAAATAACATACAAGTGTCATGCACATCCCAGATGAATTATGATAGTGAGTTCAGTCTGATTCAGTCTGGCTGAGGTGGAAGGCATGGTTGTGCATTTATTTACATTATTAATGGGGATGGAGGCAATCAAAAAGACTCTCATCAACTTCAATCATTGCAAAATCTAATTTATGATGTTCAAGGAGGCAATCATTCTTAAAATAGTATTTCATTGCTTGCTTTCTATGACTGTTCTTAGCAGCAGTGAAACAATGATGGAGGGGTAAAAGTTATTTTGGTTTCTTAAAAGACAGATAAAGGTGTCTGCGATGTAGCCTTCTCAAAAGCTTGTGTTTTGTTGTGATTGTGTTCTTGCTATTATGTTAGACATCCAGTCACTCGAGTCTTTATACATTACATTTTTGGCTAACTAACTACATTAGAAACATTTTTTATTTTGCACAGTATACATATTTACCCAGTTTTTATTTTTGCACTGAACTTTTCCTTGAAATAATATTCCCCTTTAGATAAGTACAATTATTGTAGAGGCCCTTGCTAACAACTATATTGTGTATATCTGTGTATATCTGTGTACCTATATATATTTATTGGACATATTCTTTCCATAATTAATTTTTTCATAAGGAATATTTGAGGGGAAGCCATTGTGTAAATTCATTCGGAAATGGGGTCCTGACCAAACAGCTGGAGGCAGGAGGGTCTAACAAGGAACCTGGCTTTTCTGGAGATTTTCCTCATAGTGGTGGCAATGGTACTATGGGGGATACTTTCCCTTGGAGTTATCTGGTCAGGGCCGCCATCAGGGGGGGACTAGGAGTACAGTTGTACCGTGATTTTTGTGTCTTGAGGGCACGGCTGAGGTACTCACTCTGTAGCTGGGCCCCCACTGCTGTCAGGAAGCTGCAGAATCGTGTGAGGAGGGCGGAGCTTATTCTACACATCTTTCCCCTCCCCAGCTTCTAAACTATTGGTAATTTCCCTAGAGCTGCATGGTGATAGGATAAGCCTATCCAATCCCTGTGTAGATCTAACAGGACTACTAAGCACTATAGCTCCGCCAACCCTCTCACTGTGAGCGGAGGGGGAACTTAATGTTTTGGTTTTTATAGTTTACCCC
>CM044436.1:94269732-94327276 GCA_024363595.1 Xenopus borealis
TTTTTTTTTTTTTTTATAGTGGAGGGCTGACCACTAACTAACTGAAGTAGTTTTGAAACAATTATCTATACAGAGTAAAAAAAAATTGTATTTATCTAAGCCACCTTGTCATAGTATCCATATAACAGAGTTTATAAGTAACAGGACAGACTGAACTCCTCATTTAAGCCTCTTGGGATTTGTGTTTGTAATAACCAGATACAATAACTTTAACGTTGAAGTTGAACGTTTGTTTGACACTCTGTCCACTATTATCCAGTACTTTCTCTAACACCTGCCATCGCAATTGTGAAATACTGTGGTTTTTTTTTTTTTCAAAAAAATGTTTAGCCAATGTGGTTTCATATTTCTTGTGCTTATTAGATTTATCACTCTCATCAGTAGTGGGTTTGAAATTTCATATGTTTGATTTGTTTTCATTCAAGCGTGTTTTAATTGGTCAAAGGGTAAAATCCCTTTTTGTAGTGATCTTTGCTGGGGTGTGTGACATAGTCACCTTTTGTGATACTTTTGCAATGTCCACAGTTGTGGCAAGGATAGGTCTCCTATGGTGCTTCTTTCACTTGAGTGTCACCTTTTTGTACCTGATCATATCTCCAATGTTTTTACCTCTCCTATAGGAAAAGATTGGAGGGACAGAAACAATATACCAAATTTAGCATCATTTTTGAGTATTATGCAGTTTTTAAGGATAATACTTTTAATCACTTTAGAGTTAGTAACATATGTTGAGACAAATGGTACACGTGCTACTTTATCATTCTCTCTCTCAGTTTTTTGTAGCAAGCTTTCTCTAGGCACTTTACCTACTTCCTCTTTAATTTTTTCAAGTCCCCCTGGTTATAACCTTTTACCAGTAATTTGTTTGTCATTTCAGTGGACTCTTGGGAATACAATTCATCGGTGGAGGTAATTCTCCTAACCCGCAACATTTGGCTTCTGGGTAATCCCTTAAATAACCCAGGAGGGTTGAAGCTAGTAGGTAAGATTATTTCTGTCCGTAGGTTTTATATATAATGAGGTAATTAGAACTAAGTTCTATTCCCATGTGGTTGTTAATCAAGGACATGAAATGCGACTGGCTGCGTTTATGCCGTCGCTTCCCAGGCACCCTATTAGTTTGGACGGACATAGTCAATAGATTCACTTGGTGGGTTTCTAGATCCAATGATGCTTTCAGCAAGGCAAGAATAAAAGTAAACTGGGAAGTCTGGAAGTTTGCAGGGATGACAGGCGGGTTGGCATTAAGGCACATGGCCCTGGAAGAAATGGACAATATCTTGTACAGAAGATGTGGAGTACAAATGAATAGGATTGGTTTAGACATCTTTAATATGATCCTGCAAGATGGCTTAGAAAGGGCCCTGGGGAGCAAAGGATAATAAGGTGTCAGTAGCCTTTGCAGTGGCGGTAATCCTGGGAAAAAAGGTTGAACTATGATGGGTTTTGTAAAAAATTGAGATATACTTTATAACAGCCTACTCGGGCATGGGGTCCCCTGGTGGCAAAAGAAAAGTACCATCCAGTCGGTGTACTGCAGCTGATGGGTAAATAAATAAATAAATAAAATACATGATGTATGCAGTGGTATGGAGGGACCATGCACAGGATGATAATCCCAGGACCATCTGGCCAGGGGAATCAGGACAGGTTAAAAAATAATTTATATGAAATTTTATGGGTGTTAAAATGTTTTTTTAAAACGGTTAATAATTACTACAGATTATTGGTGCTTGAAGGTTTTGTTATGAAAATTAATAAAGAAGCTGCAGCCATCATTATCCAACAAAATGTGGCGTGGTCTGTTTTATTGAGAGTAAGGTGGGTCAAGGTTGCAGAGTGTGTGTTTAGAGGCTGGGTAAGTATAAGGTCCCCTTTCCATGCATTCTCTCCACTCCTGGCCTTTCACATGTTATTAAGCTATGCTTATGACCACCTCCTGTGATAATATTTTATTTTAACAATAGGTGATGAGAAACTTCATAGATGTTTGAAGCCCTAGCTAACAGCATACAGGCCATACTCTCCAATTTCATCCTCAGTCATCCCAATGAGACTGGGGGGGAGCGGTTCACCATGGCAAAAACTACTTGGAGTCAAACAACTGTAAGCACTTACATTGACTGATATTGTATACATGTTGTACAGCTGTGTGGTGAGGATTATTTTGGTAGAACAATAAATGAGTATAATTGTTTAGTTGAAAATATTCTGTGTCACAAACACTGATTAGAACATTTAATAATAAAGACATTTTTGAAAGCTAGAGATAATTACACTGTAAAAATGGAAACGTTACAACAAAATTAATATCTGCACATTACTGCAAAATCATCGCAAATCATCACATGGTAAATGCAGGTCATAATTGTTCAAGGCTGTTTAAATATTCCCTTCTCGCTCTCAGAAGTTTTAAGTCAGAGAAGTTGTTGTGCAGAATGCACCTATAATTACACTGTAGCTTAACATAGCCTTGATGCTATTAACATATGCATTTGTACATCAAATATACATTTAATTAGTAAGGCTGTAGCAACAAAATGCATAAATAGGATTCATGACAGAGCTCTTAATATGGAATATGAAAATAGAACATTTCTATACAAATAGAGCTAGGGGGTTCTGTACTGGTTAACTATGAGGACATATCTGTTCACGCTTTAAAACTTTTAGGCCTCTCGTATTCTTCTGATTGTGAATGTATTTGCCCATCGCTATATATGATGCCAGGTAGCCTCTGAGGAACTACGTCAGAGGGGTACCAATGGGATTAATAGAGTTAGGTTAACTAGTGATAGGCCAGATCTGTGGAGTTCATAGATTTTAGCCAACTAATCAACTAACAGCTGAGTCTTCAACAAGGAAGAACCCTACAGCATCACGTTATGTTTAGGGAGCTAGATCTAGAAAGGTCCTGATGCTGTGCTAAAAATCTAGGTACCATTAAAGCCTCTTGATCTGTAGGCAGAGAGTTAGGAATGTATGCAGCAGGAGAGGGCCAGTTGACCTGGCACTGATTTGCTGTTGATAATCTTTTGGCATCAATATGCATTACCTAGAACTGGAGAAGCTGTGCTTTGAATACAGATGCCACTTACTGTAGTTCATCAGCAAGACCATGTAGATTAGTTTCAGACTGGCCGAAAACACATGCTTGGGCAGGTTTGGGTTGAAATTATGGCTGAAGGTTGCCTTAGACTGAGCTCTTCCTTCAGCTCTCCCCACCCACGACCTTACACTAAAAATTCTTGAAAAAATCCCATAAGCATGCTAGTTTATAGTACATTTTTTTAAAAATGTTCTTAATATTTTTTAATTTTTTTGATATGTATTAATAAAATGTAAAAATGTTACTTTAAATTAGGATGCTTATGGGATTTTTTCAAGAATTTTGAGGCTATACCTCTGTTTGGTCACTAGAGGACCCTAGCATGTAAGCAGATATTTACTGGCCCTACCTCCCAACAATTTTGTTGTCTAAAATATATTGAACCCAACCTTACACAGCCAGCATCCACCTTCAGCAGTCTTTGTTAATGTGCTTGTACTGTACCTGCTCCACCCCTTTTCATTTCATCCAAGATTGGTGGGTCGTGTGCAGGCCAAGAAATAGAGCTGTCAATCCAGGTCATGTTCTGGTTGGGTTGGGTGTGGATCGATTTTTTAGTTAACCCTCAGATCACTAGCGTGGATCACCAGTTTATTCCACTCTAAGGGGCCTATTTTTATGTTGTGAAAAATCAAAACAACAAAAATGCATCAGGTATCACTGTGTAAAAAGCAGCATGTGTATCAAACAGTGTAATGATTTTCAAGGATCACTTACAGTACCTCTGTGTAAAAATCCAGTGTAAACGGAAGCAGTCATTTACAAAAACTATGGAAAAGTGTTGCGAGTGTTTCTTTTATTTCAAAACTTTCATTATGTTTGAATCTTCTCATTGCCTTGGATTACATTAGGTCTGAAAGGTCTGGAGTGTAAAATAACGGCATCAAAAAAATTCGAGAAACAGCAGAACAATTTCGCCTGGTGAAAATTTGCCGTGTCTCATTTTGGACGCTGGTGTTTGTCTTTGGAGATGCGGCAGCGTTTCACAAATTTTTCGCCGTTTCGGCGAAGCGAAAACCCCCAGATTTGCCATCACTATCTATAGCCCTGTATTCCCTCACTTCCCTCACCCCTTCTTAAAGCTATCAAATGTATCAGCCTGTACAATTGATTCAGGGAGATAATTCCACAGCTTCACAGCTCTCACTATAAAAACCCCTTCTGAATATTTAGGTGGAATCTCTTTTTTTCTAATCAGAAAAGGGTGACCTTGCACTTCTTCTCTAGTGAACATCCCTAATTTGGACAGTATTTGGCCAGTCTTTCCACATACAGTAGCTAAGATTTTTCATACCTTTTACCAGCTTAGTTGCCCTTCTCTGTACCCTCTCTAATACAATAATGTCCTGTTTGAGTAATGGAGACCAAAACTGTAGGGCATATGACCAAGAATGTCCCTCTCCTCCCGTGACTCTATATCCCTTTTAAAACAGCTGAAGGCCTTATTTGCCATTGATGCTGCTGACTGGCATTGCTTGCTACAGCCAAGTTTATCATCTACAAGGACTCCAAGGCCCTTTTCCATAATTAATTTGCCTTGTGCAGTCCCATCAAGGGTATAAGTGGCTTGGATATTTTTATATCCCAGGCACATGACTTTACATTTATCAGCATTATATCTCATTTACCACTTAGCTGCCAAGATTTCCAGTTTGTCAAGATCCTGTTGCAAGGATGCCACATCCTGGATGCAATTAAAGGCACTGGGTAGTTTTAGTCATCTGCAAACACTGATACATAACTTACAATACACTCCTCAAAGTCATAATGAACAAATTAAATAAAAGTGGACCCAATACCAAGCCCTGAGGGACCCCACCTAGAACCTTACTCCAAGTACACAATGTACCATTAACAACCACCCTCTGTACCTGATCCTGTACCCAGTTTCCTATCCATGTGCAAACGACTTCATTAAGTCCAACAGACCTTAGTTTAGAAAACAGTTGTTTGTGGGGCACAGTATCAAACGCTTTGGCCAAATAGATCACATCTCCTGCCCCCCCCCACAGTCCAGCATCTTACTTACATCATCAAGCAATCAAATTTATCTGACATGACCTATCCTTCATAAAGCCATGCTTAATAAAGATTGCTGCTCACAATGCTATTCTCTAGTACAAGGATCCCCAACCTTTTGAACCAGTGAGCAACATTCAGAAGTAAAAGGAGTTGAGTGAGCAACACTAGCCTGAAAAATGCTTCTGGGGTGCCAAATAAGGGCTATGATTGGCCATTTAGTAGCCCTTTTGTTGATTGTCAACCTACATGGAGTCTCTGTTTGACAGTGCAACTGTTTTTTTTCAGCCAAAACTTGCCTCCAAGCCAGGAATTCAAAAATAAGCACCTACACTGAGGCAACTGAGAACCACATACAAGGGGTTGGAGGGCAACATGTTAGTAACAAGCTACTGGTTGGGGATCACTGCTTTAGGACAAACTTTTGAATGGGATCCTTTAACAAGCCTTCAAATAATTTGCCCAACACAGATGTCAAATTTACTGGCCTATAATTTCCAGGCTGAGATCGTAATCTCTTTTAAATATTGGAATTACATCATCTTTTCTCCAGTCCATAGGCACCATACCAAATAAAGGTGAATTTGAGAAAATCAGAAATAGGGACTGGTCTAAAACTGAACCAAGCTCTCCTAAAACCTGGGGGTGTATGCTATCAGGCCATGGAGCCTTGTTTACATTTTATGAAAGCTTTTTGAATCATATCCTAAATCAGCCACTGACTATATTGAGCTAAGCCATCAGTGCAGCTATGAAGTGAGCCTGGGAACTCAAACTCCTCTATTTTATACACTGAATAAAAGAACTGATTTAGCACATTTGCCTTTTATGTATATGTTACAACCATACTGGTACCATTATTTAATGGAGAAACACTCTCAACCTGCATCTTTTGGTGAAGAACTCCACTCATAAGCCTTCTGCCCCCTCATTTTCTAACATCACCTTCTCCTTTATATAAGCTTTTAAATCCTGCCTAACAAATAGACATACCAGTCCTCCTTTTCTATTGTCTCTGTCCCTCTGAAACAAGGTATAGCCGCTGATATTAACTGCCCAGTCATGCGACTCATTCAGCCATCTTTCGGCAACACCAACCACATCATATTTTCCCTCTAGTACCAGCACGTCCAGCTCTCCCATTTTACCAGTCAGACTTCTTGCATTTCCAAATCCCCTCCCCCATTTTCCCTTCCTTTGCCCACTATCTCATCTAACGTATCATCCACTGAATCTTTTACTGAACCCTGCCCCCCACGCCTAGTTTAAATTCTCCTCCAATCATCTAGTTCTCCCAAAACTGCTGCACCATCATCATTGAGGTGCAACCCATCCATAGCAAAGAGCCTGTAGCCAACTGAGAAACCAGCCCAGTTCTCCAAAAACCCAAAACCCTCCTCCCTACACCAATCTCTCAGCCATGTATTAATTTCCCTAATCTCTCACTGTCGTCTTAGCATTGCTCGTGGCACAGGTAAAGTCTCTGAGAAAATTACCTTGGAAATCCTCACCCTCAACTTTACACCTAGTTTTTTAAAATCATTCTTGAGGAATTCACCACGGTACCTATGTGTACCAAGACCGCTGGGTCTTCCCCAGCCCCTCGCAATAATCTGTCCACTCATTTCACCACATGTCATGTGACTTATTGCTGCTATTTGTCTGCTATAATGTCCTCTAATGTACTTGTAACACAAATGTTTTTTTTTTCTTTAATTAAAGAATTAAAGTGTTATGTTTTGGTAGCCGAGGATGATCAGAGTATAAACATGCTTTTTTAGCAGGTTCATGCAGCCATTACACATCAGCAGTAACTTGAACTCTAATATTTTAAAACAGCATAGAAGGCACTGTGCATTTACAACACAACTCCTGTGCACAGTAACACCTACAGGCACCCTGCACAAACACCCTATAGTAGGAAAGCATTTAGGCAAATGTAATAAGCATTTTTCACATCACAAAGTCCTTGGTCTATGTAGGTAGTTTTCTGATTCTCTCAGTATACCTCATAGGTTCACTTTCTTCAGGCCTATTGTAGTTGTTATCAGGAGTAGGGAAATGTCCTTCATGAAATGGAATGTCTCCAAAGTCATATCTAGCAGGAGCAAGACGACTTGCATTCCAAATGCGTCCATCAGATGTGTTCATATGTGTATGAATTTCGCTGGCATCTCACTTTAAGTGGTGTAGTAAATTTAGATTGTCCTTGTTTCATTACTCCTGGTTTCTTTATTCTGACTAAAGATCCAGGCTGAAAGTGCACTTCTCTTGCACCACGTTTTCTGTAAGTATGAGCCTTGCATTTGGATTGTAGGTGTTTGACAATGTCAGTAATAATTCAGCCAGAGATGCTTGGGTTGTTGCATGGCACATCTGTAGTTATGTAGGAACTATGTTGTAAATACTTTCCAAAGTTTCCCAGTAAGGTTTGCTATCTGCAGTGCTTCTTTCAGACTTTGGGTTGAATGGCTCGATTTTTCCATTTGCTTGAGGGTAAAACACTGAAGATTTTCAATGCACAATATTCCTCTCTATCTCAGAAACATTTCAAGCTAGGATGAAACAAACAAAATATTAACTCCTTTGGATTACCTTCTCTGCTTAAGACTGTAGACATAAATGTTAAATACACTGAAATTAAAACTTGTAGAAATAATTAGATACAACTTAAAGATTAAACACTTTGGAAAAAGGAGTGTCCATCTTATTGACAATTGCACTACTCAAAATATTTCAGGACTAAACCTCCGAGTTCCAAAGTGTGCATCCAAATCATAAACAACAATATGAGTCTAGTGGTAAAATAAAAGGCAATTTTTATTACCAACCATGCCAATGTGAAAGAAATTAAAATCAAAAAAGTTTAAAACCAAGCAGTACTGTTAAGTTGGAGGGGATCCACCTCGTGAAAAGTTGCAATCACAACCCGATTAAACTAAATCGGGAGTGAAAAATAGCATGCATTAAATATAAACCTGTTCATACAAGGTAAGGGCAAAATTGTAATGCAAGATTCAGATAATGCAAAGCAGTTAGCCCCACTTCCCAGATATTAAATGTCCAAACCCTGAACAGAATAGGATGCAGCAAATATTATTGAAATGTTGTGCCGAAGTTAAATGAAGGTCCGGTCAAGCAATGTGTTTTCCATCAATATTTGCATACAGACAATTGGCTGTAGAAATACTTGAGGCTAATAGTCTATCAGAGTTATAGCTAATCTGCAGTCTATAGGAGCATCTGCAAAAGGACCCACAATATCAATAGCCAGTTTTTCCCATGCTGAATCAGGGAATGGTACTGGCTGAGGTGGTGGTGTATGTGTGATGCAAATGCAACAGTTTTCTCTGTATGATCACCATGGATCAATGTGAGGACTGTACCAAGGCCATAGTCTGAAGCATCTGTAGTAACCATAGTGGGTAGAGCAGGATCAAATAAAGCTAGTGCTGGACTGTTCACAATTAACTATTTTCTATTCACTATTTCAAAGCTATGTTGAGCTGTCTCTGAAGATCAAGGGTGAAAAAGAATTCTGAAAATATTTCCTCTATGTGTTGCAAGGAATGATTATCCATAACAACTGCTTTATAAGTTCCACAGAGAACAACACACAATCAAATGCCTCCAGTTTTCTTCATTGTTACAACATTTGGTGAAAACTATTCAGAGGATTCTGATTTTTCAATTACATCTTGCTCTACTAGTTTCTGGTAGGCTGTGTAGCACCGGTGCTTTAGTAAGGATACCATCAACTAATTGTAAGTTAAATGCAGCAAAATGATCCCTTACAAGCATAGCAGTACTCTTATTCACAATGTAAAAGTGCAGTATTTTGATTCAAATTGTACAGTCACTGGCAAGCAACCAAGCACAGGGATTGGATCCTTTAAGTAACTGACAAGTCTCAGGGCAGGTACAACAAGCGTATCTTTTGCAAAGTATTTCAAGAAAATATCCTTTGGTAGTATAGAAACAGCTGAACATGCAGTGCCTCTTGTCAGCAGAAGCAGTAATGACATTGACAGTGCATATAAACTTGTCTGTAACATTTGTAGTAGTGACTTCATAAACATCTCTAGCAGAACTATGGCAGATTGTAGCAAAATGACCTACTTTTTTGCATTTGTAGCACTGTACAGTTTTTGCCGGACATTTAGCATAATTTGCAGCGTGTTGTGTTGAACCACACAGAAAGCAGTATTTTTTATTTGTATCTGCTGCATGGTTATGCAGTGAATCCATTTCCTTAGCACTGTATTTTGCCTGTGACTGTGCATTATTAGGCCCCAGTGCTGGATTCACAGTCTATACATTCCCAGCAGTTCCCTGATTGAGAGTTCTGGCCTCTGCCACTGCTGTTTCAATTTGGCTGGCAACTGTAATAGCCTTTGAAAGGGTTAAATCATGCTCTAGGAGCATTCTATCTCTAATGCGAGTTCAGTTTGTTTTTTTTCCACTATTTGGTCTCTTAGCATTTCATCTGTTAGATTCCCAAACTCACAGGTAACAGCCAGCTCTCTCAAAGCTGCTATAAATTGTTCTGTGGATTCACCATAACATTGTCCATGTTGGCGGAATTTATATCTTTCAGCAACCACATTTACTCTTGGCACGAAAAAGTTTGTTTTTAGCAGTAAGAGCAGTTTCATAAGTATCAGTATGTATAGAATATACACTCTCCCACTGCTCCCAGACAGTGAATTAGTAAAGACACTTTCCAGCAGCAGAAATCTCCCCTTGGTCAGCAGCAATAATGTTATTGTCAAACATACAGATCCAAGCACTAAAAGGTATGGTAGGGTCACCAGGGTTTGGGAGAAAAGCTGCAGGCTGCTGAAGAGGTAGAAGAAACATCTCATCGCCAATTTGTTTTGGTGGCCCAGGATGAGCAGAGTATAACAGTGTTTTTAAGCAGGTTCATGCAGCCATTACACATCAGCAGTACCTTGATCTCTAATACTTTAAAACAGCATAGAAGGCATTGTGCATGTACAGCACAACTCCTGTGCACAGTGACACCTACAGGCACCTTGCATAAGCACCATATATTGGACTACCCAGAACCTTCTGATGTTGTAAAGGGAAAATTCATAGAGTATATTTTCCCTTCAAACATACACTTTAATAATTCAATAGTGCTCTTAATCTTTATTTAGAACATATTAATAGAGAAGGAAGGTTAAACTACAGACGTAGGTAGATTTTTTTTACATTATATTTGATGAACCCCTGTGAAAAGTGAAAACATGGCATTTTAGCCCTATTCAGTTTTAGGGTTCAGTTATCCTTTAAAAGGGTCAGCAGCCCTTTAAAAGGGTCAGCAACCATGCAAACCCTAGTGATCATAAGTGATCATATGATCATAAGTTTGAGGCTTGTTTGAACAATTTTGGCACTTTGTTCCTAAAATATGTTATATAAAATATGTTATATAATTCTGTTGAATATACATTGCACTACAGATCAAGGAGATGATGTCCAACTAGCCAACCAATTCCAGATAAATGAAATACTTGCTAAGATCTTGATATGGCTGAGAACATGTGGAGTATTAATATCAACAGAAATTACTCAAGCGTGAGAAGCAGTACCAGCTGTACTTTATCAGTATGATTTCACAGGCTAAGTAAACAGATCATTGCGTTTAACCCTGTGTCAAGTTTTGCACTTTATTTTATCTTCAGAGCTAGTTTTTTTTTGTTTCCATTGTATTGTCTTTCATTTTAGGGACATTGCCAAAGGAAATAATAATTTCTGGGGCAATTTAATAAAAAGTCTAAAGATTACCTACATTTAGAAGCCCATAACACCAATAAGATTTAATTTGTTTATACTGTATAAAAATTGTATCTAATAAGCTGAGCTGTAAATGCTGATTCCTTTCCTTGAGTTATTAGACATGTAAGTCCATTTATTACATTACTTTTTCTATATTTTATTCTTTACTTATACAGTATAGCAATTACATATTTCCACAGTGCTTTCCAGAGCGGGAGTATTATATTAAATATTTCAGAAAATGTATAATATTATTAGCTGTCAATCCTGAAATAAATGGAGTAAAATGAATGACTACAATAGGCTTTCAATAGCTACTGTAGCTCAGATTTAACTAGCAGGCACTCTTGGGCCCTTTTCACTGGTAGGGTTGCCACCTTTTCTTGAATAAAATACCGGCCTTCCTATATATTTATCTTTTTTTCCTATTAATAACATTGGAATCAACCATCAAAAATACCGGCCAGGCCGAGTGGCAACCATAGTCTTGGCATGATTGTCCTCCCTTCCACTTTTTCTTACACGTCCCCAGTGCTTTTGACCCACATTAGATGGGGCAGGGCCCATGCCATCCCTAAAATCTTGCTGTCCTAGGCCCAGGTCTTTATGGCCTTTCCACAAATTTGGGTCTGTCAATAGCTGGAAGGGCAGTGTGTAGCATTGGAACTCCAACATGGTGTCCCCTGGTGGCAGTTGACTAAATACCATTGAGTCAATGCATTGTAGATGATGTGTAATAAGACATGTGGGTGGTATTTAAGAAAGACTTATGGCTGCAATCCCAAATCTCTATGTACCTGTTAATACATATACTACCACCATAACATTTCAGGATCATGCAAAATGATCTGCTTAAAAATGGCTGCGCAGACTCAATGCATTCAACAGCACAGCTTTAAATATAATCCAGTACAACTAGTTTGTCTATGGTATAAAATCCTTTCATAGAAATCTGAAGAACAAAAAATGATTGATTTTCCACAACAAAGTAAATCAGCAATTAGAGACTTTGTCCCAGTCTGTGCAGGATTCACAATAAAGTCTCAGTCTGTGCAGGATTCATAATAAGATGCGTGAGTTATCATGTGTATCTTCAAAGGGGAACATGAAAGATCAAGGTGAACATTATTTAATTTTCTGTGTGTTAAAAAAATGATTTAACATTTCTGTCTTTTATATGCACAAGTACATTTTACCAGGAACACAATATGCAGATGTGCCATCTGTACTATAAAGTTCACAGTTGCTTGAGTGAAGTGATAAAGAGCATATCACCTCTGATTAAAGATATAAATACACTGTAAATTGGCAATATAATTTGCCATATATATTAAACATCAGCATTAGCACTAATTAGTTGTTATGCTTACATTTGCCTAAAGTAGAAGTCAGAGGCAACATGGTTTTCTCCAAATAGCTAATAATCATAATAGTCCTGCATTATCCGTATGATAAAAGGCTTTCACTAATATACTGTAAAATACAAAATGCACACAAAATCATTCAGCAATTTAATGTGTTGTAATAAAATATACAATGGCTATTATTACATTGTAGAATGCTAATTTTTATATTTTGATTTTATATTCTGGTTATGCCGTTTATTAAAGATTGCCTTCTATGGTACACAAGGTTCATGTCATCTTTAAATGGGTTTTTGCCGTATTAATTAAGTTTTTTGTATGATGTAAAGGGTGATATTCTGAGACAACTCTCAAATGGTTTTTGAGTTAGTAAGCTTTTTATTCAACAGCTCTCCTGCAATTTAATCAATCTGGTTGCTAGGGTCCAAATTATCCAATCAACCATACATTGATCTGAATAATAACTGGAATATGAATAGGAGAGGGTATGTATATGAAGATGAGTAATAAAAGTAGCAATAAGAATACATTTGTAGCCTTAAGGTGGCCATACACTGAGAGATCCGCTCTTTTGGCGTTGTCGCCAAATGAGCGGATCTCTCCCTGATATGGGCGATATTGGGCTGATCCAATCGTTGGGCCCTAGGACCCAACCATCGGATCATAGCAGAGGCCATATGGGTGGTCGGATCGCGAGACCGCATCAATGAACAGATGCGGCCGTGATCCGATGGGATTTTTAGTCCCGCCTGATCGACATCTGGCTGACTTTCGGCCAGATACCGATCGGGAAAGCCCTTGGAGGCCCGCATACACGGGCCGATAAGCTGCCGACTTGGTCTGTTGGCAGCTTTAATCGGCCCGTGAATGGCCACCTTTACAGAGGATTTGTTTTTTTAGATGGGCTCAGTTTGAAAGCTGTAAACAGTCTGAAGTAGAAGGCAAATAATTAAAATAAAAACCAAAGTCCAATTGAAAGTTATTTAGAACTAGATATTCTATAACATACTAAAAGTTAACTTAAAAGCAAACTTTAAATATTACTGGGCTGGTGAGCAATGCAAAAGTATTTTGTTGTGATTCCATATTACTAACAAATACAGTGTGTGCTGACTGCTAATGATATGTACAACTTATCTCTCAGCTAGTAGCAGCTGCACTTCACTCAGAAGCAGCTGGCTAATTTGTTGCCATGACCAATAATTTAAATGGTGTGATTAACTAAAGGTGATCCTGGTTTTGCCAATAAACTTTGGGAATAAGCTATGATTTTATTTCCCTAAAAAAGCCCAAAAAGACCAATATACTCTATATTTATTAAAGACTTTTGTGTGAGAGAAATTTTGAACCTTTATTCTTTTGCAAGAAAGTTTTTGTGAAACATTAATTTGACAGAATTAAATTTTCCCCTTACCTATACTAATATGTCATTGGCCATCTAATTCAAAGATGACACCACCCCACCTATTAACTCTGGAACAGAATGGTTTACAATTTCTGTGTTTGTATAATATTGGAGGAAACAACTATTAAATATATCAGGGAGACCATTAAAGTTCCAGTGTAGTCAGCTGCAGCAAAATGGATCCAGACTCATTGCAGCACTGACATAAAAGTTACCTCACATAATTTTCTCACATTTTTAAGGACAAGGAAGGGTTACAGGTATTAGCATTGCCCCTCCCCAATCACTAAGATCAAAACTTCCAACTTACATTCTGCAAGTGAAGGGAGTCTCAGTACTCAACTGCATATTACAACATTGTGGCTGACACAGTGGATATTTTCTAACACCCCCCAACATAAACTATGATATGTGCATGTAGAGACCCTAAGGGTTAAGTGTTATTCCCCTCCTATATTATTCTCCTATATTTGGAAAACCAATTGTAATTTTTCATGGGTCTACTGTAATTTGATCTAGTTCAAGGTAGGTTTAAGTATAATTGTGTTTAAAAGGGAGAGCACATGTGCTCAGGGCTTTGTTCTTGTGCAGAAGTAGGTAGAGTACTGGGTCTGAGCCAGTAACAGGCCCTGGTTAGGGAAATTTAGCTAGTGGTAGAAGATTGTGTAATAGTCATTTCAGGAGAGAAAGTTATAGGCTATGCATTGAGCTCAGGATCATGGTAAATGCCAGGTAGCAAAAATACCTAGTGTGAAGGATTTCCACTGACTCTTGAATGTATCTGAAAATCTATACTGCCTGAATGCTGGGATCAAGAGTTACTGTTGTGTCCAGTAAACCGGTTCACTGTTTGAAGAAGCAATACACCTGTACTTCACTTCAACCTGGTTAATCTGCACCAGATGCTTTAAGGACCAGTAAACAGTTCTTGGAGTTGCACATAGCCTAAAGGAGCCCCTGGTACACTGGCAGCAAGTCACACTATTCTAAGGCCCACCTACGGTGTGCTACATGCTGAAGTGAACAGTGTGCTATTCACCAGTGTTTTAAAATTCTCCACCAATAATTAAATGATATCCAACAATGAAAATATAAATGTATTAAAGCAAAACTATACCCCGAAAAATGAACACTTGAGAAAGTGACAACCTGATATATATATATATATATATATATATATATATTTAAGTAAATATTGCCATTTTACATTTCTTGCATTGATCCACCATCAGAGATCACCTGACCAGAAATATTTCAACCCTAACTGCAATAGGAAGAAGTATGGAAAGAAAACACAGAACTCTGTCTTTTAATTGGCTTGTGTGACCTAACTTTATAGTTTATTTTGGTAAGTTTGTGTACATCATTGAATCCTAGGATCCCAGGAGGCTGTCCTTAATTTTTAAAATGGCTATTTTCTATTTATGATTACCCAATGGTACATGCTACTAAAAAAGTATATTATTATGAAAATGGTTTATTTACATGAAGCAGGGTTTTACATATGAGTCGTTTTATGCAATATCTTTTTATAGAGACCTACATTGTTTGGGGGGGTATAGTTTTCCCTTAATTCTGGATCAGTGATGACATGCAGGTCTTCTGCCAATAATTTCCTGGATTGAAAATCTACAAAGTGCATTGCCCACATGGAAGCATTTAGCATGAATCTCTGTGCATGCTGCATGCCAAGGGTCAGAAAATAAAAAATACAGTGCTTTATGGCATTGTAAATAGTGATGGGCAAACCTGCGGCATTTTGCTTTGCCAAATTTTTTGAGAATTGCTCAGGAAATTCACAAAATGGTGAAAAATTCATGAAACACCGCGGGCATCTCGTTTTTGAAGCAGGCGTCCGTTTTTGGATCCCGGTAAACATTGTCGGAGTCGAAGAAATGAATGCCGAATCCAAAAATGGACGCCCGAGTTCAAAACGAGATGCCAGTGAATTTTCGCCAGTTGAATCGTGGGAATTTGCTGTGAATTCATCCATCACTAATTGTAAACTAAGGGCGTTACATAAATTTGCAACTGCACCATTTAATTTGCGTATGGTGCTTGGTGTATAGGAGGACAGCACCTTCACCAATCACTCTGAATAAATGGAATACTCCAGCACACATGCTGCTTAAGGGTTATACCCATGTTTAATGTCAAGACGTTTGTCAGGGGGTGTACCCGTGAAGGTTTTAACCTTTTTTTCGGCTGCCTTACATTCAAAACCTGAAAGGCTGACCTTAGATGCAAAATGCTGGCTTTTTCATTCTGCTTGGAAGAAGGTCCCAGCAGATGGGCCCCTGCAGAAATACCCTAGGCTGTCACACTTTTAACTAAACAGGAACACCAGTCCAGGGTATCACATAAGTGATTATAATCACTGACATCCCCTGTTGATTATACATTTCCTTCTCCTTTAATATAATTTAACTGAGGTTGAGTTTGTGTTGTTGTAGGCAATGGGGGATTGAAAACAGATAACACCTTCCATAGATTCTATGCACATAGGATGCAATCAGAAAATCAACATTTGTATTTCTTGCATGAAAAACAGATAACACCTTCCATAGAGTCTATGCAGATAGGATGCAATCAGCAAACCAGCATGTTTATTTATTGCATGAAATACATCTGGATCAAACAGGTTGCTTGCTGTCTCATTTCCCTTAACCCAGTTGGAACTAAAACTGCCATGTCATCCATTTTGACAAGACCATTAACCACAGGATGCATTGACTGATTCAAATCAGATTGTTTTATCAATTTTTAATCACTTCTGATTGACATCAGTCTTCATACTGTTGCATTCATGTATACATTTAACTGGCACATTGTGGCTCAGATTAACTTTCCGTTATAGATGGTGTGTTTATCTTAAACATGGTCATTATGTTTCCAATTCTCGCTTCTGGCCTATATCTATGTTTCACAGACTGATAGATAATGCTATTATTGTTTACAGGTATGTGATCCCTTATCTTAATTTAAAGTATATACAGTATGAGATTTACAATAAGATTTTTTATTGAGCTTCTCAAGGCCACCAGTCAAGATCTATACACATGTACAGTAGCTCCCCATTTCCTTTTCGGTTAATTCACATCACATACACTGTGCTACTAGTTACATGTGATTTGACTCACAACATGCAATTATATATCAGATAAAACTTAACAATATATGAGGTTACATGACAGATGCACATTATTTTAAAGGAGAAAGATACACAAAGCATGCTCTCATTAAAGAAATACCACATTAGGATAGAGCACAGACACCAAAGCAACATCTTCATCTTTAATTAAATTAATTCCACAACTGACCACCATAGGAGAACTGTAAGGGAATGGATTTTAAAAGGTTCTGCATTCAGGGCAATTAGTTTTGGACAATCCTAGCCTTCAAGTTGTTGCATACTGCATTGTATTTAGGTAGATGCCAACTTTTCCCCTTCCATCACTTAGATTGGAGTACAAAGACATGGTTGTTCTATGCATATGCCAGTTGTGACCAGAAATTGGACAAAGGTGAAGGTAGGAAGATTATGTAGTCCCAAATAAGTGTACAGATGGTGATTGCTTTCAAAGACCATCATAATAGAGGGGGTGCATAATAAAGGGGTTATAAAAGGGGGTTAATAAAAAGTTTTAGTTCTCTTTTAATGGCAAATGCAGTTTCTGATCTCCTAGTTCTGTTAATTCAGGCAAATCTCTTTTTATTCAGGTATCACCTATTTTATGGCTACAATTCCATCTACTATAGTATGTATACACATATAGAGCAGGAACATATTTAGTACTCATCAAGGCATATTGTAATGATAGAACTGGCTAGCAAAGCACAGAGATGGAAGATGCATTGTGTTTTATCTTTAGTGATGAGGGAAATACTCTTTAGCAGCTTCCGTCTTTGATGACACGAAGATGAATGTTCCTCTTCCTATAAGTGAAAGAAAAAAAAGTTGTTGGATGAATGTACTTTTTGCTCTAAACTCTTACTTAAGTTTGAATTGCCATTAAAAGACCTTGAAACATTAATTGTGTTTACTGAGAGCCATGTGCTCATTTTCTCATAGAAACACTTGCCAACCTGTAAACACAGCTCTGTAATATTAAACAGACTAACTGAAGCTGGTGATCTGCCTTTAAAACCAATTTTTACTTTCTACATACAAGTTTTGTGTTGACCAAATTTAACCCCTTACATGCTACATGCTATGCAATGATTTGGACTGTGATTTTCCAGGCATTGAAAGGGTTAATGCCCCCCACGGAGCCTCATCCAATAGCAGAAAAAAAGATACCTGTATTTGGGAACTCCTGTAAGCACAGAAAAAGGAGTTATACTGCATGAAAAAATAAGACCCCTTCAACTGGTCTAATAAAAATAGTGCATTCACTGTTTGCAATGCAATTTGTACATTTGAAATTAATTGTTGATTAAATGTATTACATATATTATATATATAGTATTCCATCTGGAACTGTAATAGTTGCACCAAGTGCATTTGCACATTGAGACTCGCATTGGTGATTTCACTTGAATTTGCACTGCTTTGTGGATGCACGTAAGCTCTGATGTCTTTTAATGGAATCCTATTTTCTGCTATACAATGTTCCACTCACATTGTTTTTTAATTAAATAGAGAGGAGAAATTGAAAAGAACAATTTCAGAAGCCAATCTAACTTAAAGTCTGCATTTGTACTTTTCTAGTCATCAAAATAAGCTAGTGAGGCATTTGCATATCAGTAATTGAACCTTAAACTTTTATCAGCTGCATGATTCCCATAGGAAAACATTCTACACAAGGTCTAATGATGCACAGCGTGTGATTAAAGACAAGCATACAGCCAATTCCAATTTTAGGAATCAATGTGCTCTGTACATATTATCAAAACTCTAGCTTACCCCATCTTTCTTCTACTCATAAAAATCTTTAAAAAATGTCAAAATACCTGAATCAAAGTAAATCAATCTAGTAATCTATTAGTAACATTGCAACATAGTAAGTTAAGTTGAACAGAAGACACACGTCCAAGAAGTTCAACCTTTTAACTCTATATATAACCTGTCTAACTGCTAGTTGATCCAGAGGAAGGTAATGAACTCCATTTGAAACCTCTATAATTTGTCTCAAACTGGGAAAAACTTCTTCCTGACTCCAAGATGACAATCGGACTATTCCCTGGATCAACTTGTACTATCTCCCATAACTCTGTATTCCTACACTTTCTAAAAAGCCATCCAACCCCTTCTTAAAGCTATCTAATGTATCAGCCTGTACCACCGATTCAGGGAGAATTCCACATCTTCACAGCTCTCACTGTAAAAAAATCTTTCCAAATATTTAGGCAGAACCTCCTTTCTTCTAATTGGAATGGGTGACCTCATGTCAGCTAGAAAGACCTACAGTTAAATATGGTGATATTGTGGTTTGCCTTCATAGAGCTATACTCCACAAAGTAAATAAGTAGAAGCTCCCTGTAAAATCCTAATATTTTTAAAGAAACAAACATAATACATAAAACCTTTAAAGAGATTTGTTCAATAGAACTACCCAAGCCTCAAGCCTCAAAAGGCTAGATGAAAGCATTTTTCCATACCCAGAAATGAACTATACAATTAACTCTTTGATACAGTAATTTTAATTTTCAGCATATTGCCAGTATCTTATAAGAATGGCTAACACTTAAATAAGGAATGTTTTCTATGCTAAAAACACATAAAATACAACCAGATAATTCTCTTTATCTAAGTCATTATTTTTATTGGAGCTAAGGACCAGAACTAGGGGTTGGCACAAGCAGGGCAGGATGTGGCTACTGGTGGGGCAGCCCCAGGTAAGTGGGTTATGAATTAGTGAAGGGGGCATGGTGACTGGATAAGCCAGCAAACAGGCTAACTATGGGAAGGTTATGATAGGACCTTGGGTCGCAGTACCTTTTGACATGGATCTACTTTTACCCCTTCAAATGATGCACAGTTTACATAGCTGCTCTGCCACTTTGTACTGTTGCCCTTTATAGCCAAGGCTCTGATCCAAGAAATGCTCCACACATTATTTATCTTCTGCCCAATCCTCTATAAACTTCTGCACCTTCCCCTATAACTCTGTTTTTTTTATTATTTATACACATACTTATTTATATAGTAAGCCATTTTACTCACAAGTTTTCTGTGCAGAGAAGGCATTCATTTTCATAGGAATTGTTGTCACTTCCACAAACTGGGCTTCGTATTCTTGGGCAGCCCTTTAGCATGTAGGATTCACATTTAGGCTGCAAGCAAAACCATATTTTTTAATTCCCTGGCCCATATACATAAACATTGTATTAAAATGAGAGGCAATGTAGGTTACACCAAGTGCTGGCATATGGGTGCTTCTAACAATTAGTCAGCAATACAGTGCTGGTTAGACCGTGCTGGGATTTAAATTAAAACTAGATATTGTTCTATCTGCCCTAAAAGTTTCCCTGCTATTCTCACTTGAATGTCTGAGTTAAAGGTAATTGTACTATTGTCTTACTGTTCAGTCACGTTGCAGCTGGGGGACAATATTTAGCACACAGTGTAGGACAACAAAGGACCTTGTGGTGCAGTACTTGCATCTTTAATAACAAGTATTGAGTTTTTACCTCCCGTCCATTAGAAGATTCTGGAACAGCTTTTATATATCCTGCAAGTAAAAATAAATGACATGCATGTAACTTCAAAGGTAAGATATGGAAAACATGTAGTTCATAGTAGAATTCAGGACTACTATTAGGAGAAACCCTCGATTTGCATTGGCAATTCAAATATTTTATTGTTTATTATATAAAATACTCATAAAACACTCATATGCAAGACTAAAATTACTTTTATGTATCTTATCTCATGCTTCTGTAAAACCCAATAAGTTTCCAACTTATTAGGACAAAAAATATTTGCCACATAACAAACTTTCCTTGTTCAAGGATGAAGGTTGTACTAGTTTACTACTTCCACACAATGGCACGCTAATACTTACTGAATGGCTATATTTTTTGAGTGGTTGGGAGCAAGGGTAGGGGAAGTAATAATTAATAAAAATTAATAAAAAAAAAGTCTCTTGACCCTAACAATTTTGGTAGCTGTATTTACTGGGACTCTAAAATTCTCTATATTTTCTAAAATATAATAGATACAGCAGCATTGAAGTCACTAGAATAAAAACAAGAATGTAACCACCCTTCAAGCTTTTTGTCCATAGTTTTATATTTATAAAATTCAATAATTCCCAAAAGAAAAAAAACATAAACTACCTGTCTCTCAAAACACATCTCTCTTCAGAGAGTAAATTCATAATATTAAGTATTCAAAAGCCATCTGTAATATACAATACCTGCAAGGATGCAAAGAAGGAATGCCAGAAGGACTAGGTTAGTGAGAACTTTCATGTTTGCAGTGTAGCTTCACTTAATCACACCTGTAATGATAGCAGACTCTGAGTATCTGAAAGCAGCTGAAAGTAGGCTAATATATAAACCAATGTAAGTACCACCCCAAATTATCTGCACCTCTGTTATACATTGATAGAACTTTCTTTGCATTGCATGACATTATTGTTTATGAACCTAAAAACCCATGGAAAACATACATATGTGGATGATGTCAGATGTTGGATAACTATAAGAAGAAACAGTGATGTCATACAAAATGTAATGTACACATGGTTTTGAAACACACAAGGTCACCTATGTCGTAAGAGACAAATTTGGTCTGGCACAAGATGCACCATCAACATTTTTTTTAAAGAGTACCTCAAATCAAAAAGTACTTTTTAATTGAAATTGCTTGATCTTATAAAAGGTCTTATTATATCTTATTATTATATGATTAGAGTCAGTTTTGTGCACTCAATATTAGTGTATAATATATATTATAAAATAACCACATAAATTAATACAACAAATAATATATGGTATGATACTAAATCTTAGCGTGTATTTTGTTAGCTTTTATTTAGTTTATTATTTTAGTCCTCTCCCTGCCAAACGATTTGGGGCTTTAAGGGTCTTTCCAGGAGTTGAATAATATACAGTATTTTATAATTTTTTTTACTACAACCTAAGCTTTTTAAAATATGTTTTAATGTTTGTGTAATCCCCTTTCTGTAACAAGATATAGGTTTCTAAATGTCTAAAAAAACATATTTTCCTAAAGACATACAGAATTTCAAAAACATAATTTTTAAGCTCCTAAATACAACTGATTTGCAAAGACCAATGGCTCCAGTTTCAAAAATGTATAGTTTTTTTGAGATTTTTTACTTTTGCTATAAATCTCTCAGGGGTACACTACCCAATTTCCACAGCACTGTTCCACAAATCTGCATACTTTAGATTTAAAGGTCTACAATTCAAAAGTAGGTTTATCCTATAAAACATTTTTGGAAAAAGAACAAATGAGCAGATCTCTCCCCGATATGCCCACATTGAAGTGGGCGATATCGGACTGATCCGATCGTGGGCCCTAGGGCCCAACAATTGGATCATAATGCATCCGAAACGGGTGGTCGCAGCACCGCATACACTTGCAGATGTGGCTACAATCCGATGGGGGATTTTAACATGCCCGATCGAGATCTGGACGACTTTCGGCCAGATATCTATTGGGGAAGCCCGTCAGATGGCCCCACACACCGGCCGATAAGCTGCCGACTCGGTCTGTCGGCAGCTTTTATCGGCCTGTGTATCGGGGCCTTCACACTATTTCAAACTCAATATAACAAAATTAACTGATCATATATCTGCCTCAACCTGGTGCTCCCCCCTCTATCTAAATATAAAGTGAAGACTACCTTTTAAAGCAATAATATGAAATGTGTTCAGGCACTTATGATGCAGTTAGTATCACACTGGGGTGTTCAGAGCCCACCAGGGCCCACATCCTAGTAGCAAACCCCAGGTCCATCCTTTCAAGCGTATTGATGCAACTGTCCAGAGGGCCCCTGGTAGTACCCCCACTGGTGTCTGTTAAGTTACCCATACTCTTTGTAAACTTTACGATAATGACCTCCTTCCTTTCTTTGACACCTAAAAAAACAGACGAGCCCTTTGCAATGCAAATCTTGCTGTGAAAGCCTTCTTTAAACAGAAGATAATCGCGTCTTGCGCTACACACATAGCACTTCTTTAAAACCAATAATAATAGGCTTTAACCCTCACTTAAGAGCAGATACTTGCAAATTACTCTATAAAGGAACAGTAACACCAAAAAATTAAAGTGTTTTAAAGGACATGTAAAGCCTAGATTTTCCTATCCTGTTTATAACTTGGGCATATGTTCCCCATACAAGCCACCTATGTACTGCAGATAACCCCTCCAATTGCAATTTGCTATCATATTTGCCTAATTCAAATAGCAGCTTTCACCCGGCGGCAATTTGGTGGCGCATGCGCAGTAGGACGCATTTGCCGGTTTGTACTACTGCGCATGCACCCTAAGTTTGCCGAGCGCCCCTGTTTGTAAAGCAAACACCCCAGTTTGACCAGTTCATGGCAACAGTGCCTTGCATTGTAATTCCTTTAAAACACTTTTATTTTTTGGTGCTACTGTTGATTAAATCTCCCTATGCCCAAGTATACATCCATAGCATAAAAAGAAAATTTGTAGGCACAGAAAAATGATTGCTATCTGTGCTGCTGCACTTATGAAATGTACTTTTGCATATTTTTGCCAATTATAGATATTCATATTCAGGTATAGATGTAAAATTCCCACCTTGTCCAGTCTCTGGTGTATGTTAATATTTGTAAACAAAAGTAAATATGCTTATTTACTCTCAATTTGGCTTAAAATACATATATATAAGTATGTTTCTATTTTTCAAAGCTCTTTCTCAGTTAGGGGTAGATTCATCAAAGAGTGAAGTTCCACCACTAGAGGGAAATTCCGCAGCTCTCCATTAATTTCTATGGGATTTTGAAAGGCGTATTTATCAATGGGTGAAAGTGAAATTTCACCCTTTGATAAATATGCCTTCAAAAATCTCATAGAAATGAATGGAGAGTTGCGGAATTTCCCGCTAGTGGCGGAACTTCACTCTTAACTTCACTCTTTGTTGAATCTACCCCTTGGATTCATAAGTTAACACTCCTTGTAGT
The DNA here is from genome assembly GCA_024363595.1 of Xenopus borealis. Classification (NCBI taxonomy): domain Eukaryota; kingdom Metazoa; phylum Chordata; class Amphibia; order Anura; family Pipidae; genus Xenopus; species Xenopus borealis. The sequence goes on from CM044436.1 coordinate 94,293,539, forward strand.
CTATAGCAGGACATGAGTTATAAGGGACTCTTTTGCTAACTTATTTGAGTGGGGCATCTGCTAGGAAAGGGAGCCCCCTATAAGAAATATTGGATCATTCACCTGACACCAAACTGCTACATGAAGGCATAATGAAGAGAAACATGCTTATTTCAGAAACAATATAGAATTTTTAATTGATTGTATCTAGAAAGCTTCTTACTTCAGTATAAGGAAGCTTATATTCAATTTTGATTTTTTTTCCCTTTAATGTCTATAACCACCTTAAGACATTTCAATGTGCTTGTTATAATTTCATTTACTAAATGTGACTGAACTTGCAATTCCACATAATGCTGCCTCATAATCCTTTTCATGGCATTTATTCCTCTATTATTATAATATTTGCGCAAAAGATTTATTTTCCAAGTGTGCAGTGAATTTGCAGGAAGTAATTAACACTAAACCTATGTGATAAGATAATATAATGAAACCTCTTCCCATCATTAAAACATTATGCTTTCTTGATTTTTATCCAGGGAGTGCATTTTGCGTTATCACACTAATTCTTGTTTAAATAGTACTCTAGAGACTAAAAGATAAAATTGCGAATCTTTACATATTCCCAAATAACAACTTGTTAACTGCTTTATATTATGAGGTAATAAATAGCGGATTAGTTAAGGTGGACAGAGATTTATTGAAATCTGATAAAATTAAATATTGTTATTTTTTAATTAAATATTTATGTTCCTCAGCATTGTATCTAGATGTGTTTTACTGACAGAGCAGTCCTAAAAGTAGGCAAAAAAAATGTAACTGTACCGAGTGAAACATCTCACCCACCCTCCCCCATTTTGCATATTTTTCCAAATGTCAGGAGTCTTCTTATTTATGTTTTCATATTATCTATTAATAACTGAATATGGATGTTTTCCTGCATGCACTGTTATAGTGTGGTTTAAGTACTATTATACAGTATAATTGAGAGAGTTTGCATTGTATTAATCTATGTTAAATGAATGTCAAATGCTTGATTCAGGGAATGTTTCCGAACGCCATTGGGGTCAAGAAGGGATTTCTTTGCCTCTTGAGGCATAATTGGCATTGGCTTCAGGCTGGGTTTTTTTGTCTTCCACTGGATCAAAACAGTGTTTATATGATAAAGCATTTTCGGTTTTATTTGTCACAGCAGCGGTAGGACTTTGCCAGAGTACTGCACAGGTAAATTTAGAAGAGCGAGAAAGGAGGTTCTCTCCTGTGACTGCACAGTTGATAGTGACATTACAACTGCTTATGCTGGTGACAGCTTGCTTGGATTTCCTATAATCGAGACACTGCAGATGCAGGTCTGCTACAGGTCTGCTGAACTTCTCTCATGTTGGTTGCAGAGAATAGTAGTGATCTCTTGTTAAATTCTGGCTTTAGAATATTGCCCCAGGGTAGGCTGACAGGGTCCTATTTATTTGATAAAATGTGAATAAATGCTGTGGCCATTTTACACCCATCTCTGTCTCCTGTTTTTATTAAGGTATGTAAAAATGGGGTTCCGTGGGTTAACTCAAGGCGAAGGGTCAAATTGAGGAGTCCCCTTGTCATGACCTGAGGGTTCTGTATGTATTGGGCCGGCCTTCACAATCCTAGTACTTGTGATAATTGTGTCTTTCGCTCTAAACTTGATTCAATTCTTAAATTAGGTTCCTTCTAGATCCAGCTTTGATTGGCAAAGGTTTTTATCTAATGCCTTATAGACCTATTTATCAAAATTATTTTTTTTTCAATTTTTTTTCTAAAAATTAACACTGAATTTTACAAAACTCCTTAGTTTATATATTAAAAAATCCATATAATTTTGTAAAAAAGCTTGAATGTGTCAAATTCAGATTCCCATAATTTTGGTCTACAAACTCTCAAACATGTTGTTAAAATCTTTCAAACTTCTTTAAAATCACATAAGGATTACTGGCAGGGAAAATAAAGTTTGTAAGGTTGCTACTTTTTCTGGGGCTGGAAGGGGGATGATGTCATAGGTGGGGGCAGGGCCATTGATGTCAGGGGTGGGGTCTGACTGGTGATGTCTGGACAGGACTGATGACTTGGTAATCATCGATTGGCTGATTGGCAATGCGGCATGTCATTATTTTCAATGTCCTATCCTGATTTGCTAATTTGGAAATCTGGATAGGAAGGTTTCAACTAGCCCTTCCAAACCCTGGGCTGACAGGTGGTAACTCTATGCATAAGTGTGCCAAGGTGATTGTGGCTTCTTCGGACAAGGGTCCCAAGATGGTGGTTTTCTGGTTACCTGCTCTCACTTGTCCACTGACATTATCAAAGAAAAAATATGGAAAAAACTACAAATGAATGGAAATGAAAAAGTAAAACATCACTGCTTAAAGGGCAAGGTAAGTCTAAAATTGAATTCGGCTAGAAATGCGGTATTTTGTATACTAAACATAAACATGAACTTACTGCACCACAAGCCTAATCAAACAAATGATTTATGCTTTCAAAGTTGGCCACAGGGGGCTGTCGTCTTGTAACTTTGTTATACATCTTTGCAAGACTAGACTACATACACATGCTCAGTGTGGTCTGGGCTTCTTAGGGATCGTCATAAATGATCAAAAAACAAAGCTGCTTGAGTTCTGCATGGCTGGTAAGTAAGGCAGGGGATCCCCCTGCTGTTCATAAGTATGATTGTTTCCCTGTCAGAAGTTAGGGACCGTCTGAAAACACAGATCCACAGAAGTAAATGAAGGGAGAATTTCACTGCATACAGTTAGGTTTCTTATAAAAACGGTACACATTTTATAATTAAAGTATATACTTTAGTCTGAAATCCTATCAGTAGGAAAATGCACACTCACTCTTACTTACAAGGGTAAGGCAAGCAAACATGAATTTGCAGTAGTCTCTGGTAATTATTGTCCCTATTAGGTGCACACACATGTGAGAAGTTGGGACTGGTAAACAAATTATTTGTTCTGGAAGAATCACCACAAAGCATCATCGATATAATGTTAAGTGAATAAAAGGATGTTTGCAGGTCTTGGGAAACTGCCAGTTACATACAGTATGACATTTCATTAAAAACTGATGCAAAACCAGTTGTACAAGCCAAAAGGCATGTGCCAGTGGCACTGAGAGAAAGATTTAAATGTTAATTGCAGCGTCTGACTGAGTTACAGTAAATGTATTTGAGCCTAAAATGGACCTTCAGCTTGGGTCCATCCCTTAGTCATTGTAGAGAAATAAGACGGAGTTTGTTCTTGGATACCAAAGAGTTAAATGAAAACATGAGGAAAGAACATTTTCATATACCCACTTGGAATGAAATCCCTCCAAGGATTTTTGGCAGATTCCTCTAACTAAGAGAAACAGAAAATTGTGTACCTTTAATCCACATTTTGGAAGGTATCAGTTCAAGCCTCTGCCAAAGATTTTTCACAGAACAATGCAGCAAATTTTTCTGCTGCTAATTTTTGCAGCAGTTTCGTGAAAATTGCAGATGGCTAAATGGGGAATTTTGCTGCGAATCCATGGTAGGTGAAAAAAATTGCCCATCACTAGATAACAGTGATCCTTTTATAGACAGAATTTAAAGACAGAATTGGGCTGAATACTTATACAGTATATACACTTACATGCTGAATCTTCTCTGTCTGGTCGTGTCCGGAAGCCTTGTGTTGGCTCCGGTGCTAACAGACTCTAACTTAAAGGAGTTATTCACTTAACTATTATCATTTTATAAAATACCCTACTCTTAGCAACATTCAAATTGGTCTTCATTTTTTTATTGATTTTCCTTTTACCTCTTTCCAGCTGTCAGGTGGGGGTCCCTGAAGCCAATTGTAATTGTTAATTAGTATTACTTCTTTTTCTATTCAGGCCTATTCATTTTCCTGTCTCTGACTTAAACACTGATTGTTTGACAGGGTACACTGGGCCCTAGAAACCAGATAGCTACTGAAATTTAACATCCACAGAGCTACTGATCAAAAAAACTAGATAATTCATAAACCAGAAAAAATTAAAGTGCAAACAGTCTTAAAATATACATTATACCAAAAGTTAATAAAAAGGGGAACCTCCCCATTAAGTACAAAACACCATGCATTTTTATCATTTAGAATTATGTAGGCTTTGCAGATCACAATTATAACCATATAGTATACTAGACAAGTCATGTTTTTGTTTTTTAATTCCACTTTTGACACCACAGGTAACTGAGTGATATCACTATTCAGTACAGTGTATTGCATGACTTAGGTATTACTCGATGTCAGTCCCAACCCGCACACAACCAATCAATACTCATAATGACTTGGGTGGCTGCAGCTTGATTGATTGCATCACATTACACAAAAGTCTGATAAATTATTCACCAAACAGACCGACATTATTATGATAACAAATGAATAACATGTTGACATATTTAAACCACTAGCTGCTGCAATTAACAATCAATAATGGCTTATAATAGCTTCCAATAAATGAACAGTATCCCTCTTAAAGGGATCCTGTCATGGGAAAACATTGTTTATTCAAAATGTATCAGTTAATAGTTCTGTTCCAGAAGAATGCTGCATTGAAATCCATTTCTCAAAAGAGCAAACAGATTTTTTTATATTTCATTTTGAAATCTGACATGGGGCTAGACATATTGTCAATTTCCCAGCTGCCCCAAGTCAAGTGACTTGTGCTCTGATAAACTTCAGTCACTCTTTACTGCTGTACTGCAAGTTGGAGTGATATCACCCCCTCCCTTTCCCCCACCCAGCACCCTAACAAAATAACAACGGGAAGGTAACCAAATAACAGCTCCCTACACAAGATAACAGCTGCTTGGTAGATCTAAGAACAGCACTCAATAGTAAAAACCCATGTCCCACTGAGTACTATTCAGTTACATTGAGAAGGAAAAACAACAGCCTGCCAGAAAGCAGTTCCCTCCTAAAGTGCTGGCACAAGTCACATGACCGGGGCAGCTGGGAAATTGGCAAAATGTCTAGCCTCATGTCAGATTTCAAAATGAAATATAAAAAAATCTTTTTGCTCTTTTGAGAAATGGATTTCAGTGCAGACGTCTACTGGAGCAGCACTATGAAATGGTACGTTTAAAAAAAAATGTTTTCCAATGACAGTTTCCCTTTAACCAGCCATTCTCCAGCCAAAGGCTAAGCCTCCTCCACCTACTTGCTCACTTACTGTCCCCAGGCCTATCCAACACCAACCTAACCTTAACCCTACAGCCCCCCTTGGCTATGATGCGACTATATCTCCCAACCATACCTGCGGGGTGGGAGGTTGGGGGAACACTGACTGATCCCATACAGACAAGAGGTAAGCAGGGATTCCCACACATTCTTCCTCTCTATTTAAAGCCCTTCCCCTTTTATTTTCTACCCTTTACACTGTAACTCCCATAATGTCAACCAGTTACCCCCACTAGATTTCCTACTAGTCCCTCAGTCATGTCCTTAGGGCTTCTTTCTTTTTTTTTTTAATGCTGTCATCAACATCTTTCAAGAGTTTTTTTCCTTTAATGAGTATAAATGAGTTCACGTTTAATATACATTTGCCCTAAATACTGATTTCAATGTATAAAAAATTGAAATTCAAAAAACAAATTTAAACTTTTGAAATCTTTTTATTACACATGTATTAATATCACCGTTTTCTAGCTATGTTTGTATATGTGTACAATCAGAAAATATACTGTACTTGCTATGGAATTTGTGGGCATAAAAATGTAGTTCATAAAACATTTAATTTTTGCTGGTGTTTTTTGATATAAGCAGTCTTTGTATGAAGAATGGTTGCCTGTTCATGACAAATGAGGCTCTTATAAATCTTCTACCATCAGATGAGACAATCTGTTATGATTCTGCAGAGATTAAAGTGTTCTGGAATCTTCAGTGGTTAGGTGTCATGTATTGAAAGTTAATTATATCTATGTCATGCCAATAAAAATAGAGGAACAAAAGATAAACAGGGAAATAACCCATAGCAGTGTTTATTAATTAGGGGAAAAATACAATCATTGAAATAAAAAAAAATGTTGATAGAAAACTTTCAGGATAAATGGGATATGATTTCTGGTGTTGCCTAAACAAAAAAATATTAAAAATAAATATTAAAAAATAGAAATATAATAATGGATAGTTATTAATAGAGAAGATATATATTTTTAGGGCAGAAATCCGCAGAGCAATGTCAAAGGGGCCAAATATAATCAAAGTGATTGAAACATCACATGTACAAACTACATGTATCCAACAATTCGTGAATACTGCACGCTAAGCCTTCATCCAACAGTCGCGTTGTGTGTAGTTAGTACATGCAATGTTTCAATTACTTCCATTATATTTGGCGCCTCTGACTGGTCGCCTGCGTTTCCTCGCAGTACGATACATCACACCACATCGCTCAGTGGAGTTCTGCCATAAATTACATTGCTGATTAGTTTATCATAAGTATTTTTAATCACTATCACTGCCTGGAAATGTTGGCAGCATCTTGGTAGTACAGGAAACCCGTTATCCAGAAAGCTCCAAATTATGTAAAAAAATTCCTTCCTTTTTCTCTGTATTAATAAAATATTGCCTTGTACTTGATCCAAACTAAGATTTAATTAATCCTTATTGGAGGCAAAACCAGCCTATTGCATTTATTTTAAGTTTACATGATTTTCTAGTAGACTTGTGGGAAGATCCAAATTATGGAAAGATCTGTTATCTGGAAAACCCCAGGTCCCGAGCATTCTGGATAACAGGTCCCATACCTGCATATTACTAGAGGGCATATTTATTATGCTGTGTAAAAAACAGCTGGATAATGCAAAACAGGTTGCCAGGCTTCACGGTAAAAAACAGTGTACATTTTTTGTGTTTTTTCTTCTTGATGTGTTCTTAGTGACTTCCACCAAAAGAAATGTAAAATAACTGTGGCAAATCTGGTGTTCACATGGCGTAAAATTACACACACCTGGATAAACTTGGGGATTTAACTAAGCAACAAGTTTCATACTGATTGGCTTCAACTGCTCCCATGACTTTAATAATTGTAAGCTTAATGACAATACTGCTGCAACTTTTTTAATTTTAATGAAAATGAATTAACGGATCTGTGAACTTCATTTACTTCTTAATAGTAATAGTGATGAGTGAATCTGATAAAAATTTGCGAAACTGAGAAAAAATAAAGTCAATGTGCATTTTTCTTTTTTCTTTTGGCAACTTCTTTGGGGAAATTCACTAAGCGAAAATTTGCTAGCGTTGGCTTTGCTAACTTTTGCTGCACTTCGCCAGGCGAATTTTCGCCAGCGCTACGCAAATTCACTAAAGAGCGAAGTTACAACAAGGTCAGCGAACAGTAGCGTAGTTGCGCTAGTGTTTCTTTGCCAGGCAAAGCGCATTTACGCATACGGTAAAAAAATTGCAAAGTCTAATAGAATTATATGTTACAGCCACTACATTACATTACACAAGCCCAGGAAACCTTTAATAAAAAAAATAAAGTTGTCCTATTGCCCTACATGTGCCCCCTATATAGTTGTGTTGCCATATGTTAGGAAATGTGGGGGGAAGGAGGGTAACACCCCAAAAAAAATGTCACTCTTTTTCAGACTATCACCCAAGAAAGGTAAAACACGCCAGCGTTTTTTTGGGCCTTTTTTTTTCAAGCTCCTTTCTATTGTATTGAACTTCGCCAGGTCAAACCTGGCGAAGTAACGTCTAGTGTAAGGGGTCACATTCATTAAAATGGTCATCTTAGTGAATTTGAGTAATTACAGTTTCGTGAAAAAATTCGCTGAATCCGAAATGCAGAATTTCACAGCGAATCCATGTCTGGCGAAAAAGTAGCTCATCACTATTTCTTAACTGCAATATAATCACCAAATAAATATTGAAACATAAAATTAGTAATGTTCTGTTGGGTAGAGAACTTTTTTTGTACCTGTATTTATCCTCCAATAAGTCCTCCAAGCAGACCTCCAACATCATTAGTTAGGCAACCAGTAATATCCTGAACTTTTTGAATAAGACCTGGCACAGAACCCACAGTTGAAAGAAGATTACCAACTAAGCCATTCTGAAGGTCAAGAAGATTGCCCTATAGAGATATGAGAGAAAGCAAAATAAAAAAATGTAATTTATATATTCGCTTGTCTTGGAAGTGCAGGTATAGGATCTATTATCCAGAATGTCCAGGACATGAGGTTTTCCAGGTAAGGGATCTTTTCATAATTTGAATCACTATATCTTAAAGGACAAGGAAAGTCAAGAGAACATACAGATTGCTGTAGAAATGTCCCGACTTTGAGAACAGAACTTACCCGTTCTGCAAGCTTTTACTTTTTTGCAGTGCAGATTGATGAAAGTTGTCTACTGCTTCTTCCCTAAATGCCTAAACTACAAGTGCTTTTATCATACTGCACTAAAATATGATCTGAACTGATTGTGCACGAAGTTCATTGTCTCTACCTTATACATTACAAATCTATATTTTATTTAACTTTAAAACAAGTAAATAAATCTGAACTCAAATCAATGGTGGTGTACAGTGTGTAATTAAATAACAAAGTAATTGGATGTGGGCTGTACTCTGCATTCATGCGATGTTTAAATACATACAGTATTAAGTGAGCGAATGATGAAGAATGGTCGAGGAATGGATTTAAATGGCACAAGTGCAGAGACAACGCATTGGCCGTATTGATTAAGTCAGACATGGAAACATGGTGCCGCCATACTCATTCACAGACAGCTCATTAGAGGTAATTATTGTAAGTCGGGGAGGTACATATATTTTATAAAAATAAATCTAGAAATAAGGTTCAATGCCACATAAATTATTACAGGGATAGAAGCTGTAAAATAGGTTTGTTTTCCTTTATGTCTGCTAAATCATTTAGAAATTAAGGTGGTTATTTAGTAAAGTCTGATTTTTTCTGGTTGGAATTTTAAAGGGGAAAACCACAATTTTATCTTCGAAAAAAAAACCTTGAATTTTCTGTGATTTAGTAAACCCTAATGGTGTTAAAAGTCCGAATAAAAAAGTACTCCAACTCAGATCTGCAGAGTTCATGTAGAAGTTCGAAGATTTTGTGGTTTTTGGGCGTCAAATCTGGAAAAGTCACAGGTTTCAGCAACAATTCTGGAAAAGTTTTCAGCAAAAACAAAAATTTTGTACAATTCGGATTTGTTCCCGATATGATGGAATTTTTCCTGCACAAGAAATTTGATTGATAAATATGGGGTAAACCAGTGCAGATTTGGTCAGAGTAGGTTTCAGAAAATAGTGAGAACATTTCAGGTTTAGATAAATAACTAAATAAATTGAGTAGAACAGTCTGACCACTTACTATATACATTATGGATTCATGCAGCTTAGTCACCATTAAGTACAAGGTATTATTTTGAATTTTGTATTGGTGCTGGTACAGAAAACTGGTATGTGTAATCTACTTCACATGATTTCACTAATTAAATGGGAAGATTAGAGATGTAAAAGAAACCTAAGAGAATAGATTGAATAACGGGATTGATTCATGTTTTTACTGTTCATCTTTCATGTGCATTGAAAACTATTTCATACAGTATATAGCATTAAGAAATCTATGCTAACATTGGAACTAGAAAATATTTACTCACAAAAGAAATTTTAGATTATCAAGACTTTCCAGCAGCAAGAATGTATAGGATGCAATCACTTAGTCACTAAAATGATGGTCTTTTTGTGCAAGTATTGTAGATTTAATTGTGTTCATGGGTTAAAGCAGTGGTCCTCAAACTTGGCCCTCCAGCTGTTAAGGAACTACAAGTCCCACAATGCAATGATGGAGTCAGACAGCCACAGTCAGGCAAATGCATTGTGGGACTTGTAGTTCCTTAACAGCTGGAGGGCCAAGTTTGAGGACCACTGGGTTAAAGTATTTTTTTTTTTAAACTGTAATTATAAGTTAAATACATGATAAAATGTCATAAAATGTAATGTATTACCGATCCTATGTTCAGCTCTTTGAGCAAGTCAGAGAGTGTTACACCAACAGGTGCCAAAAGGCAGTTCTGTGAAGAAGAAGAAAAAACAGAAATATGCAATCATTTTTAAGATTACCAGATTTGTTGTCATCATTTACTTGTGCACGTGTTCCCTGTATTTATTACTGCTATTTGTAAAAATAAATACAAAAACTGTTGAATTAAAATGTTACATATGCATCTTTATATCTGTTCTGCTGTGATTGTATCTCACACTGCTGGAACAAAGAGTACATAACACAATGACAAAGTTATTATTAAGCCAACTAGTCTATGAAAAAAGCCCAATAATAGTGCAAATTGTACCTTAGATAAGACAGATCATCTGCTGTAGAGAGACAAGCCTTGACTAGTTTAGGACAATGTAGGTAAAACTACTGAAGCATGGGGAAGGAAGTGACATGGGGGGAGCAAATGGCCTTTTTACAGCCAAAGTACATAAGAGTAACCATTCAGATGTACCAGCTACAGTAGTTTGTGATGGTTGTTGGGGCTCATACAGCACAGTCACCTTCTACTATAGCAATTTTACATAGAAAATGTGCACACTGAATGCCTGTTCGGGGTGTCGGACTGGCCCGTGCTCTGCCTTATCTACACCTGATTGTGGGTGCAAAGGAAAAGAGCAAACACAGCACCTTATATTCTCAGCACCATATACAGTAGTCTCTCACCATTCCTCAATCTGCTGATGTTCTCTACCTTCATTTTGTCTTTTTATTTCCCCTATATTTTCATTTCTTGATTTCTCCCTTGTTCTCTATAACCCTCTCTGATGCCTTTTGCCTTTTATGTACAACACTGCTTCATCTCTTTTTTTTTCTCCTTTTATCTTCTATGTGCTTTTTTAACTGTTCTCCATTTCATTTGCATGCAGCAGTGAGGATGAGCTAAACTAAACACCAATAAAAAATCTCCAGGATTCAAAACTCATCTACCTATCTTTATTTTTTGACCTACCTAATACTGTACATAGATTACAACAACAAAAAGAGATTGACCTTACCACTAAAGACATAAACTTTGGAACAATATATCTGATGTTTTGAGCAATCACTCTGACCGTTCCACCCAATGCTTTGGTTAAGGTACGTATGTCATTTGTCTGAAAGGAAAAATAGAAAATGTGAGTTTCAAGATGTTTGCATGTAATTTTTAATGTTAAAGGGGACTCCACACAAACATAACAAGCTTTTTAAAAGGAAACATAATTTTGAGTAATATTCAATATGCAATATATATCAATTAAAAAATATGCAGACTTTTCATGATGTTTAATGGTTTGGAAGAGTTTCCTAAGCCTAGCCCCCTGCTTTCCTACTGATCTGTCTGACTACTTTGCTGAGCTGGTTGACTACTGTATATTGTATTGTATTGTATCAGCAGCCATTTGTTCTTAGCCTGCATCCTCCAAACCTCACAATTGCCTGCACACGTGATTTCATAAGGAACGGAACATCACAGTGCAATGCATTGTGGGTTATGTAGTTCCTGCATGCTGTCTGTAAACTGTGGAGAAGTTGTTACAGTTTGTAACATCAGTGTTAAGTCCCTCATTCCCTGCCAGGATTTAAAAATTATGCAGAAAGAGAACTGTTGGATTTCAGCATAGACATTTGCATTCATTCATGCATTTACAGCTGTGCTAGGTATATTATGGGTTTCTGTGTATGTGGGCCTCTTTATCAAATTTTGGTTTCGAAGCCAGAGTTCCCCTTTAACTATAAAAAGATACATGTACTTGCTGGAAGACTCCTTATCCCCTCCAATCAAAAATAAGGCAGTACACACAAATGTTTTTTCAGTGAATAGTAAAATGTTTCGGATTCTGACCAATCCTTTACAAGACACTTGCCCACACAGTTGAATTGAAAGTTCTATTACAAAGCAGAAATTATGCTCCAAACATGTCTGTTTAACTCTTTAATCACCTGCCATCTATATGGTTATGTGTATAACTACACAGACTATAGCTAAAATACAGTGCACACACTTTGATCCAAAAGGAATGTTTGAATTAGATAGAAAAAATAAAGATAAATGGGAGGGAACTAGCAATAGATCCATAGATAGACAGATCTTGTCTGCTAATCTACAACCTCAGTATAATTTTCAATAGATCCTGAGCTAACTTCTACTCAAAGCATGTGCCGTGATCATAAGGAACACTGCCAGATCTTTGAAAAAAATATTTTCCCAGTAAGCCTTTAGATTACTGCCTGCTTTATGGCTAGAAGTAGCAACAGGAGGAGCAAGACTAATTAAACTTGCACCCATGATGGGAACACGTTTTTGATCAAGAGAGGGGTGTGCCTGTTTTGTAGGTAGCGTCCTTTTATCATATTGCTGGATTTTGGCAGCCTGCAGCATAGCAAATTTTACATTTGTCAGTTTGTTTGTCTATCATGAATGCATTTATTTATATAGCACCACTAATGCACACAGTGAGGTCCCTGCCTTGAAGAATGTACAATTTATTAAGAAGAGGAGACAGAAACAAAAAAATGTGGAGAGGAATAATTCTGTCTATCTGTATTTTATGTGTGTGTGTGTGTGTGTGTATTTTACACCTTGTTATTTGTTAGTGAAATCTTATGAGATGAATTTTAGAGTTGATTAAATTTAACATTTTCTTACCTTTAGTGCTTCTAGAATTAGAACTTTATCCTTAACGAAGCCAAACTATTAAAAGATAAAGTGAGTCTTATTGTCATTCACAAATACTAAACACTCTGAATTTGTTAACCATATTTTATCATTATTTTATAAAGGTTATTACAGTATATTATGGATGTTACAAAATCACAATATAAATAACCATAAATAAATAAATTACTTGTAGATAGCAAAAAGATGCCCTAATAACCCATCAACAAAAAGTTGAAACTGTATTATTAAACTTCAGTGAAAAAGGTTGGTGCTCACTGAAGTCCATACAAAACAAAGAATGAGAGATAACTAATTTCTTGTATCTTTATAATATGCACTGTGATAAAACATGTGGATATACTCGACCCCCTCCCCCTACCCCTCCTTTCTTTTTTTTGTACCCCCTCCTCCCGTTTTTTTTTCTCTGTCTCTTGAAAATGAAAAATAAAGAATTTATAAAAAAGAAAAAGGTTGGTGCTTAAACAAATGCATACTATATGAAAAAATTTATTCATTAACATGCCAATTATATGTCGTTCAATTGTTCATGTATTAAATGTTTACAAATGAAGTTTGATGCACAATGCTTATTATAAAATATCCAGTATTTCATCAGCAGATATCTGTCTGCAATTGTGTATATTGTGATACTGCTCAAGAGCCAATAAAACAGAAATGCATATACTGATATATATATATATATATATAGTGAATAAAGTACCCCCTCTTGTAAAATATAAGGATATTATAAGTTACCGAGGAGTTCCATGACCATATAAAAACACGAGGCCGAAGGCCGAGTGTTTTAATACAGGTCATGGAACTCCGAGGTAACTTCTAATATCCCCATATTTTGCAACTGGGGGTACTTTATTCATTATAATACACAAGTTTCAGTGAGTCATGTGACAGAAATTACATCAGAACTCATCGTTTATAACTGATGACATCAGAACTCACCGTTTATAAGGATATCATTTACAAGATATTTACGGCTTTTGTGTATTATATATATATTTATATATATATAACTTACCACACAGTAACAAGACAAATAGACCTGTAAGTGGTCACTGAAATCATTAGCCATGGACCTTTTAGGTACAATAATGTCATTTTTATTTTCTCTGCAGTGCAGACTCACCATGCAATCACAAGAGAGGCATACAACTTACTAGCCACTGAAATTATTAGCCATGTACTCACACAGGTACTTTTTTAATTAATTAATTGACTTGTAATGTGAATACTACATTTCCTAAAGTACGGGCTTATTTATTTATAAAACACAAGCGCTACAAATATCCTGTAAATTATATCCTTATAAATGGTGTTTAGTGATGTCATCATTAATAATTGGTGCTTAGTGATGTAATTTCCTTCACATAACTCACTGAAACATGTGTATTATAATAAATAAAGTACCCTCTGATGAAAAGTAAGAGGATAATATAAGTCATCTTGGAGTTCCTTTGGTATCATGCTTTTATATGGTCATGGAACTCCACTGTGACTTATAATATCCTAATATTTTACAATAGGCATACTTTATTTACTATATAAAGTACACAGGATTACCAGTGATTGACTGGGAAAAACCGGTGGAACCACAGCTCTTGTGGGCCCTATTTTGTGGGCCAGATCTGCTCCCACCTGCCTGGTATTCTGTGCTTGCTGATCTCTCCCTGCCCCTACCGACAGAAAACAAATTTGTGAAATGCTTTGAAGTCAATGGGCATTTTTTGTCATGATTTTTTTTTCTCCTGTGCAAAATACATTGTCTATGGGGTTTTTATATGCAGAATACATTGGAGTCTGAATTCATTCCTGTTGAAAATTATGCTCATTACAAGTGATGTACTGTAGTAGGTTGAACTTTTAAGATTTAGTCAGTATGGCCTATACAACTACAATATATTGTCTTTTACAAGGACTATTTGTAAAGGTGAGAAAGATAAAGATAGGAAATCTATATTTATACAGTAATCTATAAACAAATCTTTCTGTTGGTTTCTAGTCTGACATAAAAGCTGCAATGTACTTACCAGTTTATCTACAAGTTCCTCTAGTGGGATTTTCATATCCATTGCCAACATTCTCTGAGGGAAAAAAAGTTTTCAATAGAAATTAGACTGAGATTGTACAAAAGCAGATCAGACCAGATCAGACCATCTTAAATAAGCAAATTATGCTTAAATGTCAGGAAATGCTGTGAAGGGACATTTAATAATAACATCCCTCAATGAAAATCATGGTACCATTGTGACTGGATCACACGTTCATGCAGTACATCTGTGAGTTCAGCCTACACCTTAATGAAGTTCAATTGAACCATTGTGATTGGATGTCTGTGACTTTACTACTCTACTATTTCCAACCCCTTCAGTTGAACTGAATGTTCAGTTGCCTTTGACTTAATTCTACTAGATACTGTATATCAGCCCCAATGTATTTGGTGAACGGAAAATTTATTCCATCAATACAAAATATGTTTGTGACCATATTCTGTCAAAACAAAGGGTAATTTTTGGTAACAATTCCAGTTTTTCCAGATTATAAACATAATTTGTGTATGTAATATCAATTTTGTGTTGACAAATTTAATTTGTCTTCACATAAATTATTTTGTAAACAAAGGTAATTTTGTGACTACAACTTTTTTTTACTACAAAATAATTAATGTTAATTTTTAGAGGTGCCCAGTATGCACAGCCACTCCTGAACTGTTCCCCTTACCAGCCCAGCAACCCACCTGCTCCCCACCCAATGGTTTCTGATGCTTCCCCAACTCACAAATAGGAGAGTGTATGCAGAGGGGAAATTTACAAGTAATTTCAGAGGAGGCAGACCCCATGGTTCAGGGCCCCCCCGTTCCCACCCCCACCCATGAACTGGTCTGCTTCCTCTATAGTTATGCCACTGACTACAATAACATTTTTATGTTTACACACATATAATTTTGTGTTATATGTTGTCTCAACAAAGTACATTTTGTGAATTGAGGATTCATTTGGTGCATGCAAAATTATTTTTTTTGATTACAATGTTTTGTGTTCACAGTGCCTTTTTATTGCCACTATAATGCATATGTTTAGACCTTACAAAATGTATTATATACCTGTCAGACACTGGATTGGTATAGATTGAAAATAATTAAATAACAACACTACTACTGTAGGTATAAGAAATGTAAAATACCACAAATTAGATACAGAGGAGAAAATTGTTAAGTAAGATATACATATAAAGATTGATTTTTCATCTGTATGTACTAATTATACAACAATTTAATTAGGAAATGTAAATTTGTAACAAGTGATGTTTGTCTCCTGTGTTAATAAATACACTCCTAAATATAACTTCCTTGACCTTTCTTTTACTTCAGAAGTTGTTGAAGGGGTTCAGGGTATAATAATTGTGAATTTACCACAGTAATTAGGATGTCTTCCACCAGGCATTTTTCCCTCTCAATCTTTTGCTGGCCAGAACAACCACAATCCTACACACAAAAAAGGCAAAATATAGAAAATTTAGATTTTGCATGTAAATAATCTATACTTTAAAATATTTCAGACACAGTAAATTGTATAAAAATTGCATTATGTTTATGTTTACAATTTATGATTTTAAGATGCCATTCACTACAATGTTTAGTAAGACGATTCCTTTCCACAAATAATGGAAAATTAAAAGCCATGAGGACACTCCACCCCTCCTCCCCAGTGAATTAGGTGGTTCTTTTAGTAAGTCTACAGTGAAGATAAATAAGGAGATTTCCTTGCTGGCTTTGTTGAACTGCATTTAATTTAACGGGGAACCATACTAATGATTCAGCATTGAAGAAACTGGTTTGTGAGGATAGTTTAGAAGCATAAAGTATGAATAATTATTAAGTGTGGATTTAAATTGTTTAATATTGATAAAATGACAGGATTCAGGCATGGGTATTTTGCATCTTGAAATCATGCACTTGTAATCAACTTGTTTTTGTTGCACTGGTTTAGCATGGACTAAATGTAAACAAGGACTTTAGTTGCTGATTGGTCACATTTGAAGTATTGGAACCCCCTTCTGACAGCAAAAAGGACCAGTAGAGAGGGCTCGATTTTGGAATGTATAACTTGTGTCGTACGTGAGTGTCATTCCTTGCCTGAATAAACCTTATATGATTTCTTTATCTCATAAGTCTAGGTGGCATTTCATGGAGGAGATTTCCTTGGTACATAAAGAGACTGGTTGCCCAACAGGTTCCTACTTAGAAAAAAAGAAAAATTATTCTAGCAGTTAAATGGATAGATAGGGTGAAAGGAGTCCGGATGCAGATTAACAGATTAATGCTGTAGTAGGGCCTGAGTACAATGAGGGCATTGACATTTCCCACCATATAGTAGTTTTCAGTAATATCATACTTCCAGAACTAGTAAATGCATGGCTGGGTGGAGCAATTCAATAGTTCTGTGGTCCATGTACAATATTAATTCTAATATATTTTAATTTCAAAATGTAGACTTTTTATTTATATCTAAAATAAATACCTCGATGCTCTGCAGCTTGTAGAGGATATAATGTACTTTTCGGACATAATAATCCTTTTGAGATGTCTGAAAAA
This sequence comes from Xenopus borealis, assembly GCA_024363595.1. Taxonomy (NCBI): domain Eukaryota; kingdom Metazoa; phylum Chordata; class Amphibia; order Anura; family Pipidae; genus Xenopus; species Xenopus borealis. The sequence goes on from CM044436.1 coordinate 94,310,822, forward strand.
ATGTAAAAGGTAAAAAATGGCTAATTAGGCACCAATACATTCAAGAATGTGGTAATCGTATTTCTCTAGCCATGTTAATTAAATAAATATACAATTCTACATTATGAATTTTTAAATGTTGCTCAGTAGCTTTTTAAATGCTGTCAGTAGTAATTTAGTAAAAGTATTGCATATTTTTTTATTTTTAAAACATAAGAAACATTTCTCTTGCATAGTATTTCCATTGTTACATTTTTATTGGATAGTCCATTACACAGTACCAAATAATGTGGGGGGAGACAAATCAGATGTGTGAACTAATTTCATACATGGTACTATGTTCATAAGAGGGTATAACCTCTCATAGACTGCTGTATCATAGACTGCTACATATGGTGAAAGCTACTCCTGCAAGAGCTCAGACATCCACATTCCATGTCTCTGCCATAAAAATTCTTAGCCCACCCAGTAAAATGTATGTAGGCCTCAACAAGGGCCTGAGTTTCCCTTTCCATTTTTATTACATTAACTTAAAATGCAACATTATTTTAATTATTTGCCTTACCATTGTTTTTGAACACTTGTGTACTAGTTTAAAGGGCTGGTATGTGGGATGTTATGTTCTTGATCTATGCTAGGCAGCTATCAACACTGGATTTTGAGGTCTTTGACCAGTGCCCTACTTGTTACACCTTTGTGCTGATTAGGCATATGTTGGTTTTGGGTAAGAGGGGAAATAAGTATATGTTAAAGTACAGGTATAGTATCTCTTATACTCTAATCCTATTATCCAGAAGGTTCTGAAACATAAAAATGTAAGACGTTGGGCATTTTACTCCACTTTTTGAAAAGACACCAGTCGTCATTTATCAACACTGGGCAAATGTGCCCATGGGCAGTAACCCATAGCAACCAATCAGATTGCTGCATTCATTGTTCTACTTGCAGCTGGCTTCAAAAAGCTAATCACTGATTGGTTGCTATAGGTAACTGCCCATGGGCAAATTTGCCCAGTGTTCATAAATGAGCCCCAATTTGTCTAAAATAACTCAAGTCCTCAGCATTCCAGATGGTTCCAAAAATGTATATAAATCTTTTCAGGCAAATTGATAGCACATAAGCAATGCTGTAGTTGAAGAGCTGTTTCTGATTATTTGTGATTATATGTCCTTGATGTGTACTGCTGTGCAATTAATACTTACCAACATCTGTCTATCAGCCATTCTCTGGTCATCAGCAAATACTGTGCAAAAAATACAGATGTCACACATGTCAGACATAATAATTTGGGGACACTAATCTGTTTATTATTAAAAACCAAAGGTCTGTGCTTTTGGTCATCTAAGTGCAAAAGTACTTCACATGAGCGCAAGGGTACCATCAAAATTAACCCTTTCCCGCAAGTATGGAAGGTCTCTATCAAAGAAATTTTTGGAATCCAGAGAGATTTAACAAACAGTGGTCTTGTTGGTCAAATAATTATAGTAATAAGCTTTTAGTAACATAAAAGCAAAAGGAGGAGTTACTGAGTGGCTATACAATTCCTAATTTAGCAGGGTGATGTTGGATAATTAGTAAGTGATCCTTTTGAAACAAAATATGTTTTAATTCATGGGTAAGTATACTGTTTTATGTACTATTGCGATTATGTGTAAAAGGTATTAATACAAAAACAAAAAGAAAATGCAGATCGTTGTAAAAAATTAATGGCAGTAGTATGAATAGGTATTTAAGTTCTGGTCTGAAAGTGAAATTATATTAAAAATAAAGGCCCTAGTAGGAGGCTGAATTGTTCAGGTTGTACATGTGTTAAATATTATTTTTAACTTTCATGTAAGTAGTGATGGGCGAATCTCCCCAGATTCGCTTTGCCGAAAATTCGTGAATTTCCAGAGAAATTCGCGAATTGGCTAAAAATTCACGAAACGAGTAGCGGGACGCCTTTGACGCGCGTTGCGTCAACTTTGGCGCGTCGCGTCGTTTCCGCCGCGAATTCGCCCCTGGCGAATAAATTCGCCCATCACTACATGTAAGCCATTCCTGGGGGTTGTCTATTTTCTATGTTGTTTATGGTTTGCAAACATAAGTCCTACAGTTCTATGGTCAGAAGGCTGTGTAAAAACTCTTTGCTAAAGCTAATGTGAACCCATTTGTCCCCAAACCCATGGTCAAAAGACACAAGGTAAGTGTCTTTAGACACTACTTCGCCTCATGGCTAGGGAGGGTCTAATTTTCCCCAGGTTTTCTGCAGAGCAAAGTAATGTTCAGGAAAGTCCAAAGCCTGATTGCCACAAAGCTAAGTCATTCCCTAGGTCTGCGCATAGTCTTAATGTGTCTACTACACCCTCATATCCCAAAGTGAAAAAAGCATGTTAAAAAAAAGATTAAAGTGATGATTAGGAAGTGCATATTTTTATCAAAAGTACATATTTTTATCAAAATTTTTAAAAAAGCACAAATTAATCGGTTCAGGGGAAAAACCCAGAAAAATTGTACTAAAAATAGTATTGTAAATTTTTTACTTTCCCGAATCATATGATTTTTCCATGATTTTTCCCAAAAAGACTGAAATAGTCAGATTTTCAGGCTAATTCCAGCACAGACCACAGACCGCTCCCATTTACTTATATACAACCTTGACAGGTCTGAGATGCCAGATTTTCGGATTCAAACTTTTTGCAGACTGGGGTTTAATAAATCCAGAAATTTTGAGGGTTTTTTCACTAAAAATTTTAATTTTATAGTATAAAAACATGATTTTTTGCACTCTGACTTAAATAACCCCCTTAATGAATAAATTAATAGCATCCATAAAAGGTGCCATGAATTATGGCTTTACTATTTGCCAAATTTATACAAATTTCTATGCATCATTCAGAAGGCCAGAACAGCGCAGGTAAAAAAGGGCATCAAGCAAAGTACTGAGCCTTAGAGGTGGGCTTCAATTCATAAAGTCCTCAAAACAACTTCTGCTCTCTTATAAAGTTATGTTGCTGATCTAACAATATGATGCCCTCATGAAAGGAAAACTATACCCCCAAAATGAATACTTGAGCAACAGATAGTTTATAACATATCAAGTGGCATATTGAATAATCTTACCAAACAGGTATATATATTTAAGTAAATATTGCTCTTTTGCATCTCTTGCCTTGAACCACCATTTCACGATGGTCTGTGTGCTGCCTCTGAGATCACCTGACCAGAAATATTTCAACTAACTGTAAAAGGAAGAAGTGTGGAGGCAAAAGACACAACTCTGTCTGTTAATTGGCTTGTGTGACCTAACTTTATAGTTTGTTTGTATGTTTGTGTGCACCGTGAATCATACGATCCCAGGAGGCTGTCCTTATTTTTTAAATTTCTATTTATGATTACCCAATGGCACATGCTACTAAAAAAGTATATTATTATGACAATGGTTTATTTAAATGAAGTAAGGTTTTACATATGAGCTGTTTTATGCAATATCTTTTTATAGAGACCTACATTGTTTGGGGGGTATAGTTTTCCTTTAAGATACAGTGTGAAAAGTACTGCAAACTAGATATCTACTGTAGTTGCTGAAGCAATACAACTATCTGCAGAGACAGAACTCTGAGAAAATGTGACTGAATAAACAGTATCCGATTAGGAATCCTAAAGCCAGATGATATTCAAGGTCTACTCTCACAAACATTAACTGCAAAAAGTGCTACATTACCTGGATAGCAGATATAAACAGGAGAAAGATGATAAGAGCAGTTAACCTACAGTGGTCAGCTGCTTGTTGTATGTTGCCTAGAAATTGCTATCACTTTATTTTGTAGATAGGAAAAGGTAAACATGCAGCCTGTCTCAGTATACAAAAAAGTAATTCAGACATTTTTTTCTGGTTGAAGAGTTGAATTAGAGCTGTTGAAACAAATGCAAACTCACTATAGAGGCAAAATACTGTAAAATTCTAGTTTTAGAGCCTGTAAGGTTAACCTAGAGGTAGACAGCTTTCCAATGCACACATTTAATTTAGTCTCCAGTTCATCCAACTACATCAGAGACCTATTTGTGGCATCATGCTGACATAAAAGCAGCCGCCAGTGCTCTCTGCAGCAGGAACCAGTTGGAAGGCAGTAATGATAGCACTATCAGGATTCCTTTCTGATTGATGCAGAGAGGAAAAAAACAACCTCATTTATTACAACTGGATGCCAGGTGCTGTTATCAGATGCAGCTGGACAAACAGGAGCTGATATGTGAAAAAGTAAAAAAAAAAAATGATTATTGTGCAAGTTGACATTTTTCAGGGATACTGTTGGAATGTATCGTATTTTTGTGTTAATATGCACTAACTGAAATAAAGAATTTTATTAGGGCCTAGTAACTACCACCACAATATTACAACTATTACACCCATTAGATGTAGAACATTTTAGAAAGTCTAAATGTTGGCCCACCCTGGGATAATTTGGCAGCCTCAGTTTACTCTCCTGTTAAAGGGGACCTGTCCCCCCAAAAAAATATTCCAAATCCTATCCACATATTCCAAATCCTATTTTATCATGTTAGTCAAGCAAAATAAACTTTAATTATACTATATAAATAATTTTAATCCTGTTTCCTTCAGTCTGGGAATTCATAATTATAGCAAGCAAGCACGAGCTTGTGGACACTTTTATTATGGTAAGACTTGCATCATTTCAAGATCTTGTTTATGCACCAGACGAGGGGGGGGGGCTGATGTCCATCCCCATGCACTGGTTACACAATTAAATGGTAAAGAGAGAGTGGGGAATATGGGGAGTGCAGTGACATCTAGTAAGTGCTGAATGAAAATTGAAAGAAGCAGGAAATATTTGATTGATAGCTGAGATATTTAAATGAGTTTACAACAGATATACATTCTTTAATTAAAAAAAGAATTTGGATTTTGTGCTTAATTTGGAAAGGACTTTTATTACACAGCTTTTATGTCTAAGTGCAAAGTCCCCTTTAAAGAAACAGTAAAAATATACAATTTTACAGAAGCCTTTAGTTTAGTGAATATAGATTATATAGGAATTACTGTTAGTTGTTAAATTTAGGAGGGATTCAACTGGATACTATCACCTCAACTTGCTTTTTTATGTTTAGAGGAATTGTTCGGTATAAAAGTAAAAACTAGGTAAATAGGCTGTGCAAAATAAAAAAATTTCAATATAGTTAGCCAAAAATGTAATGTATAAAGGCTGGAGTGACTGTAAGTCTAACCTAACAGAACACAACACTACTTCTTGCTCTTCAGCTCTCTTGGTTTACACTGCCTGGTTACCCTTGTTACCAGGCAGTAACCAATCAGATACTTGAGGGAGGGCCACATGGATCATAACTGTTGCTTTTGAATCTGAGCTAAATGCTGAGGATCAATTGCAAACTCACTGAACAGTTATGTCCCACGTGGCCACCCTTCAAGTTGCTGTCTAACTCAGATTTAAAGAGCTGAAAAGCAAGAAGTTGTGTTGTATTCTGTTATGTTAGACGTCCAGTCAGTCCAGCCTTTACACATTACATTTTTGGCTAACCAGCTATAGTAGAAACATGTTTAATTTTGCACTGCCTGTATTTACCCAGTTTTTATTTTTACCCTGAACTGTTCTTTTAATACCATTGTGCTGGGAGGGATGGTGCACTGTGACTACAGGACTACATTTGTCTTATTTTGTTTTTGTTGTTTTCATTCTGACACAGACACATTCTTAAGCTCACATATGACTCTGTATCACAGAGCAAAACTGACCATGTCCCTAAATTCGAACTTAATGCTCTCTGCTTTGTTCACTGACAGTGTGTTTACACAAAAGCAGAACAAGTAGGGTAAACAGCAGAAGAGTCTTTCTGACAACAGTACTACTACCTCGAGTGTTGTCCGAAACATGTAGTGCTGTAATAATGAAAATTTAAATTGCACTGAAAAGCTCTCCGGTTCCTATATTCTATTATGCTGCTTTATGGAGTTGGCTTCTCCAATAACCGTTTGATGAGCTGAAAAAACTCGTATTGACTAACAGAGTGGCTCAACAAGGTAAATCTACCTTCAGGGAGATTTAGTCTAATTGCCTCTTCTTTGGGGTGACTGCTTCCCCTGTCTTCCGCGTGATAGAATGAAAAATTGTCTGTGGCATGGCACTTGTGGCGCTTCGTTTTCCACATAAAGTATTTAAATACTAAAAAAATAATACTCTACATCAAACCCTGCTTATAATGTCCATTGTGTATCTGCAATTTTGTACATAAAACTCAAAAACACACAAAGCTATCTGTAAAATGTGTAACAGGTAAACAGAACGTTAAACGATAAGAACCTGACCCCATAAGGCTGTTTCATAATTCTGTATATGAACTGAATATAAAAAACTAAATAAAATGATATTAATTAAATAAAATTAATTCAATTAAAACTAAAAACAAAGTTTTATCCCTTTAAGTTAAAATAGGAAAAGGTTAATATTATGTATTTTAATTTACAGTCTGTACTAAATTGCATTTTTGGGACTTTGCAATAAAAATAATTGACATCTCAAAAGCACAATTTATTGTGCATTTTTAATGCTTCAAATAAAATTACTAGATATTACTAGAAATTCTTTTAGGTTTCAAAATCCATATATGAGCATTAATGTTTATATCTCAAATACAGTACAGATTATTGCTTGGCTATTTGAAAAATGTAGTGTAATAAGAAAGACAATCATTTTCATTTTATATTTTCAAATAACAAATCCATTAAAATCTTGTATAAAATAAATAGATTTTAGTAGATGTTTGATATCAGCGTATTAATACTTACCAAAACAACTGCTGAATCCAAGAAGGAGGAAAGCTAAAGTGGTCTGCATGGCTGCACGAACAGGATCTGAAATGTGATTTCAATTCCCTGCTAAAACTCTTTGAGGAATCGCTGGACACTCACAATTTATACTACAGAATTATTCGTATTGATGCAATCTTCTATATTTCTGACGGAGCCTTCTTCATTTGCTTTTTGGCATTTTAATAGTGTGATCAAATTTCCAACATGTTTTTATATACCAAGCTGATATACTTAGGCTATCCATATCAAATATCATTTAGCTTGTTTGTATTTTTAAGTCTGTTTTTTAGTCATTAAAATGTTTGACTTAAGGCTTTGCAAAATGTGATAGATTCAAAATAATTCTCCCACAAGAGAAGATTTTCAGATAATTATTACTTACATTTTCTGACCGAAATAATTTAGGGCAACAAAATCCAAGCAATAATTGCTAAACCCCTAATAATTAAAAACATGAGAAATGTGCATTGTGAATTTTGCAAAATCAAGCCTTATATTTTAAATAATCCTTTTTAAAACATTTTCAAGTTAAACATTTAAAGATATAATATATGAATATTATATAGAGACGACTTTATCAAAGTCAACCCAATCGGAGCTGAAATCCCTCCCCTGTGTTCCCCCCCTCCCCCCGTGCAAATGTTGCGTGACTTTCGGCGCATGCGCAGTAGAGCTGATCCAGCAAATGCCTCCTACTGTGCATGTGCCAGAAGACACAGCTGGATCCAGGAAGAAGACCGCATGGGAGAAGATGGCGCCTGTGAACTCCATAATCAGGACCTGTGCCAAGGGGTAAGTAGAAAGTTAGGAGCATTTGCCCAGGGGGAGGTAGGCACAGGGGGAGGAGGGGCAGAAATTCGGCCAGATGACGATTGGATGGGACTAAACATCCCGTCGGATCTGTTCGTTGATGCAGTCCCGCGACCACCTGTATCTCCACCATTGTGATCCGATCATTGGGCCCTAAGCAGTTCAAATCTCAGCATGCTACATCTCTGCTCATCTTTAGATAATCACAAAAACTGCTTCTTACTAGGGATGCACCGAATCCACAATTTTGTGAAAGATTCGGGCAAATACCGAATCGCATCCGAACCCTAATTTGCATATGCAAATTAGCGAGAGGAAGGGTGAAAGCATGCCATAGCCACTTGTTTTGTGATGAATAGTCACATGGTTTTTTGGATTCAGATTCAGTTCGGCCAGGCACAAGGATTCGGACGAATCCAAATCCTGTTGAAAATGGACGAATCCTGGCCGAATACCAAACCGAATCCTGCATTCGGTGCATCCCTACTTGTTACTCTCCTCCACTGACCTGCTCCTCAACTCTTCTCTCATCACCTCCTAGCATAATTGCATTCTAGACTTTACTCAGACTGAACACCTTCTCTGGAATCTCTTGCATGTTTTTAGAAAAGCTTGCCCTACACTGCTGCTAAATCCAATGCTCAATGCCACATCAATTACCTTTTTATTATTAATATTATTATCATTATTGCTGTCTTCTGATCTTGTGACCTTGTGTTTCAGCCCCTTTTCCTCTTAGATTGTAAGCTCTATTATTTTCTTTGGCTGTTGTTTTGGTATTTGATGGTTTTTGTATGTATTATATTCCGGTATGTTTCATGTAAATATACATTTATTGTATGATGCAATGGTGCAAAATATGTTAATGTATAAATACTGTACATGCTAATGTTTTTGCCATAAAATTCTTTGCTTTCCTATTTGGATCACATTAAGACCTTAATGCTTTGAACATACTAGTTCATTGTTCCCATTTGGGTTATTTTAATAACCTCTCTTGATCCCTTATTTGTTATGCTTTTGCACATGTAATTTATATACATTTTCTTTGTTCTCATTTAATCACTGATGTACTCATACTTGTTTGTATGCTTTACTACTCATACTCAAACGTGTTTGTATGCTTTTGATTTTTACATTGTATATCTGTAAGGGCCAAAGGCTCTTGGTGAAGTAGCGGACCAAGGAGGAAACAACAGTCCGTAGACCAGTCCGAGGTACAAGGTGCAGACAAGGATCAGGAAGAAAGGAGTAGTCGAAATCCAGGCAATGGTCAAATGCAGGCAGCGAAGAGTCGAAAGTCCGGGAACAAAGCAGGGTCATACACGATCAGTAGTCGGCGTGATGACGTCAAGACGCGCAACTTCCGACGCGACAACTTTGACGCGCGCCGACTTTGACGAGCGCCGACTTTGACGCTGGCAGCGATTAACAGGAACCCTTACAATATCAAATCACACAAGATTTATGCTCATTTATTCTACTATACATTCTAGTGGCCTAAGTATGGCAGCACTACTATACAATGTGATAAGAAGATAACCTAATAATAAGAACTACACAAACTGGAGCTTTAACAAGGGTTAACAAAGATCCATTGATCTCACATATAACTCTCTTGGTATTAGCAAAATGATTTGTAGGGAGAATGATTCAGCACAACAGATAGTCTAATCCCACAAATTTCATAAGGTGAGCTTACAAAAACATTTCTTTATTTGGATGCATTTACTTGGTGTAAAAATGCAAAGTCTTGAATTACCTATACAGAATAAACAATTATTTTAAGGAAGAAAAAGGAGATTAGAAAATATCTCTTAATACTGTAGATAAGACTCTTAAGAATATCTGATTGCAGAAATAGACACTAAACCTTGATCCAATGTGTGCTGTGCTTAGTGTTTATTGGACATTATCTCACCTAATTAGTACCAGTAAAAATGAGGGTAAGTGAACATATGTATGTTGGTGTGTACATGTCTGTAGCACTTCTTTCCAATACTATGCTTTCTTCTCCATTTAGCATTCATGCAAAAATAATTGTAGCAAAAAAGAGAAAGTCTACAGTTGCCTTTGCAAGATAGTGAAACATATATATATATTTCAATGTAAATACTTTAGATGGTTTTTAGTTGGTCAGTAGGTGGTAGTAATTGGGAGAAGACCCTAGCAGTTTTGCACCAGTTATAGGAGCTGAGTGTAAAAGGAGAACTAAAGCTTAAATAAAAAGTAGGCTAGCAATGTTGAACAATAGGGGGAGATTTATTAAAAATGTGACATTAGAGCTCAATACAAAAAAACTCAATCACTTTCTATTCATTCCTCTGGAATTTTTAGAAAGAGCATTGCCTCCCCTAATAACCCTCTAGCTTCTCATTTTCTTTCAGTGCACATGCTCTGTGCTTCTGTCACTTACTAAGCTTAAAAGGCAAGGAACAGCAAAGAAATAAAATCACATTTTTACTTTCTAAAAAATCTATCTCCAATATAATTTAATTAAAAACTGTGTACCGTTTTTATAAGAAACCTGACTGTATGCAGTGTAATTCTCCCTTTTAGTGCTGTGGATAGGAATTGTCAGACAGTCCCTACCTTCTGGCAGAATACAATCATACTTATGAACAGCAGGGGGAGCCCCTGCCTTACTTACCAGCCATGCAGAACTCAAGCAGCTTTGTTTTTTTGATCATTTATGACGATCCCTAAGAAGCCTAGACCACACTGAGCATGTGTATGTAGTCTAGTCTTGCAAAGATGTATAACAAAGTTACAAGATGGCAGCCCACTCTAGCCAACTTTGAAAGCATAAATCATTAGTTTGATTAGGCGTATGGTGCAGTAAGTTCATGTTTATGTTTAGTAAACAAAAAACAGCATTTCTAAACTTATTCTATTTTAGATTTTCCTTTCCCTTTAAGGATGACACAAAATATACCAATAAATATATTGCAGTCTTCTAAATATAAAGAATGTACAAAAATTCTAATCCACATACAGAGAATTCAGTTGCATTTGTGTAACCCTTTGAGTTGATACTGCCATTGTATGTGTGGTATAGTAGTACGTGCTATAGAAAATTGCCATTCTAAAAAATAAGGGCTGCCCCCTGGGATCCTATGATTCACAGTGCACACAATCAAAGCAAACAAACCAAACATGTTAGGTCACATGAGCCAATGAACAGACAGAGTTCTGTCTTTTGCTTCCACATTTCTTCCGGTTACAGTTAGTGCTAGAGTTTTTCTGGTCAGGTGATCTCTGATGCATCATAGAGACCATCACAAAGTTGTTGATCAAGGGAACAGATATAAAAGGGCAATATATACTTAAATATATATACCAGTTTGGTAAGATTCTTTAATATGCCACTTAATTTGATATAAACTATAGGTTGCTTAAGTCCTCATTTTGGGGATATAGTTTTCTTTTAAAATATATACTTGCAAGACCTCCATTGAATCCATTAGTTTTAGGATTCAGCCCAATTCCGATTCATTCATGCAAGATCATGCCGAATCCTTAAACTAATTTGAACCCAAATTTGCACATGCAAATCAGTGCCAGGAAGGGCTAAAGAGAACCATGTAGTTTGTGCACAGTTAACAAAAACTCAATTCCTTGTATTTGTGACGAAAAATCAAGTAATTTTAAGGATTTTGTAAAGAAAATATGTGGCAGGCATGCTGCCATCTTGCCTGCTGGGACACCCACGTCCACCTGTTTAATCCGTGCCCTAGGTTCTGGTGCTTCCAGTTGCATTGCACTCGGTATATACGCCCTTATTCGGATCACTGTTTGTCGTCATCGCGCAGTGGCGAGAAGTTCAGATATTTAAAGGACCTCTTGCCTAATGTGGATTGCTCAACGTAAAGGTTATTTCCTGGTTCCTGATATTCAGTGTTTCCCGTGCCTGTCCCTGACCACATGCTTGTTGTCTGAACTGACCCCTGCCTTTGTTTGACTATTCTACAGATCCTGATTTGGTGCTGCACTATTTCTCTGTGTTTGACTTTAGTGTGTGATTCTGACTTTGCTTCTGTTTTCTGCATGGTACCGCATTTCCCATTTGGTTTGACCCAGCCTGTTATTTGACTTTGCTGACTGAGCTTGCTGGTTCTCCCTGGTTCTCCCACAATAAGCCCTGGCGGCATCTGAGTAGCAGAGGGCTCCACCCAAAGCCAAAGGTGGTTGCTATAGGCAGAAGAGTGGACGGAGACCGGAACCTTGAAGTTAGTTATGGGTTTGGGATACCATACATTACAGATTCATTTCAGTTCAACCGAATCTGAATCCTGCTGAAAAAGGATGAATCATGGAAGAATTCCAACCTGAATCCTGGATTCAGTGCATCCCTACCCATGACTAGCCAGCTTGTGTTACAGGAGTGGGTCATTAAACATTTACTGTCAGTCATGGAAGCCAAGCAACCCAAAGATCCAGCAGGAGGTTAGTGGTATGTGCATGTACACAGGTAGATGCCCGAAAACCCAGCATAGAGAGGCTGCTATTTTAGGGAAAGTAATGATAATGGGTGATTTTAATTACTCAGATATTGACTGGAACAACAGTACTGCCAGGACAGTTAATAGGAACAAGATATAAACTTTTTATGGCATAAGTTGTTGAGAAGCCAACCAGAAGCCATGCTATACTAGATCTAATGATCTTACATGACCTAAGATCTAATAATCTTAAGTGACTCAAATACTACACAAAGATCCATAAGATGGCAACCGGGAGCTCTGCTGCACTTTTCAATATTAAAGGGCCACGTGATAGGTAAGTAAGATGCTGGACAATAGGCAAGTAGTGTGATCTATTTGGATTTTGCCAAAACACTTTTTATACGTTTGCCCACAAACAATTGCTTTCTAAATAAAGGTCTGTTGAGCACATGGATACAGGATAGGTGGGCGGTTGTTAATGGTACATTCTCTACTTGGAGTAAGATTCTTAGTGGGGTCCCTCAGGGGTCTAAATTAAGGTCTCTTTGGCACATGTATACAGGATAGGGAACAGAGGGTGGTTGTTAATGGTACATTCTCTACTTGGAGTACTATTCATAGTGGGGTCCCTCAGGGGGACCACTTTTATTTGTTAAATTAAAGACTTAGGGGAGGGTATTGTAAGTAATGTATCTGGGTTTATAGATGATACAAAACTATGCACTGGTAAACCCCCATCTAGAATATGCAGTACAGTTTTGGTCTCCAGTGTTCAAACAGTACAGTATTGAATTATAGAGGGTACAGAGAAGGGCAACTAAGCTGATAAAAGGTATGGAAAATCTAAGGGGTGATATGATTAACATGTAAAAATATATATAAGGGGAACTTATAATAATCTCTGTAATGCTTTATTTACCAGTAGTTCAGTTTTTTGCAGTAGGAGCTGTGAAGATGTGGAATTATCTCCCTGAATCAGTTGTACAGGCTGATACATTAGATAGTTTTAAGAAGGTTAATGATGGGCAAATTTATTCGCCAGGCGCGAATTCATGGCGAAAACGGGATAGATTCGCCCATCACTAAAGAAGGTTTGAATGGTTTTTAGCAAGTGAGGGAATACAGGGTTATGGGATATAGCTCATAGTACAGTAGCTCATAGTACATAATAGCCATCTTGGATTCAGGAAGAATTTTTTTCCCTCTGAGGCAATTTTGAGAGGCTTAAAAAATATATTTTTGCCTTCCTCCAGATTAACGAGCATTTAGGCAGGCTATATTTAGACTAAAAAGTTTGAACTTGATAGATGTGTGTCTTTGTTCAACCTAACTTGTTACTATTTTACTATGTAGCAGTGCCACTTAGCAAGCCTGAGTGGACCTATTTTCAATTATACTTTTGTCTGATTGCCCATTTTAAGGTATCATGTCTATATTAATCATACCTCATAGTTGACTTTTACATTTCACTTGATGGATAAATATATATATGTTCTAAAGAAATACCGACACCATTTAATTTGGATGTTTGAAACACAATACTTTTTGGTGATATTCTCACTATTAACAGAGGGACCAGCCCCCCAATGGACTTGTATCTTCATAATAGTGCTACATTTGATGTGACGCCAACTAAACAATAAAATAAAATATATTTAGTGCAGATCATACTTATTAATTTAATGTAAAACCATTAGCCAACGGTTACTTATAGACGTCAGAAGGGTAATAAGTATAAAGATATTCAGGTGCCAAACTTTTGCTCAAACATATCTCATCCCGATAACAATAGCTAATGATTAAAATACTGAAAAGTATTTACCGGGGCACAAATAGGGTTGCCATCTCTCACGGGCAAATGGTCTAGACAGGCAGGATGAGTGGGTAACAAAGGGGCAGAATGCAGACATTTGGCAAATCTTCAGGTGTAGCTTCTACATATATTTAGGATTCAACAAGAACGTAATGTTGAGGTTAACAAGTTTTTATGCAGCTTCACTTCACAGGTGATTGCTGTTTTTTCAGAATGCAATCTTTAAAGTCACTAACAGACCTCAAAATGTCATGAAAACAACTGATGTGAGAAACATGCAGACATAAAGCTACAGTTCTCAGAATTTCCAGCAGGTGTCACTGGTTAACCACAAGACACCACATTTTTAAAAGGACAGCATCAACTTCCAAACACATCTGTGAAAAGTACATTTTGTGATGTACACTTATATAAACAGGACACTTAGACAATACTTTGGTCTGACTATAATAATTATTTGGGGGGGAAATAATGCAATATTAAAAATTCCTTTCACTGTAAATGATAACATAAAATAAAATCTTAAAACGGCATGGAGTGGATCTTTATCTCCCTCATGACATGGCATTGTATGTCAGATGTGTATATCCACAAGTTTGGACTAAAGTGCCATGGCTATACATTTGGGAAAGTACAAGTTTGAATCTGGTGAGTATGATTCTTCAATATCGATTGTGTGTTTGAAATGCTCAGTACACTGGCAAACATGAGTGGGACAGCTGATTTTGACAGCTCAAGCCTCAGTCCCTGATTTGTTACTGAAATATCCCGACTTTCTCTTCAATCTCCAGCACTGAACAGCCAGAAAAAGATACAAAGTTTCTAACTTTATTGGCTTTGGCAGAGAGCCCAAAATAGATACTTTTGGAACAATTTAAGATACATGTCTCTTGGGGAAACTGTGATTTGCAACTTAAAGGGCAACTCACCTTCAGTAGCAAAACAGCTACCCCCCCCAGTGTTTCAGTGTTTGGCACACAATGCTGGTTTTTAATATGAGCATTGGCATGCATGACTGCTGTCTTTTATTGTGGTGCATGGCTCACATGACTAGCTGCTTATTATGACCCATGGAACAGGCCTTTTAATATGGCCCTTGACTCATATGGTCACAAGTATTTTTATTATGACTGCTGACTTTTGCTATGGCCAGTGGCTCTCATGGCTGCTGGTTTTGGCTATTGTCCTTGGCAGGTGTGACTGCTGGCATGTACTATGATATCTTTATGAATATATATACTGTATGTAAAACTGTGCATTTTGTTATGAAACTGTATCAGGTAAAAATAAATTTGCTAATTCCTATCTATAAAAGATTTGTACTTCAATAACCTTGGTGTAAATGTGTATGTTTGTACATTAGCCATAATTAGATTCTGTGCAGCTGTTGTCTGGGCCAGTGTTTGTTGCTTTTATATCTGCTGTTTGCTTCAGTCTTATGTGCACTGTTTATGGTCTTTTATGCCACAACTTACTAGCAATAGGCTAGCTTGTGGACCTGTGTTTTGCAGATGCAGTAGCTGGCTTGCACCTCAGGGTTTGCAAGTATGGGTTCTGGCTTGTGCACTTGTTCACAAAGTACTTGAATGCACAATATTTTGTTTTGGCACCAGCAATTTTCTGGTTTGGTAGCCTGTTGGTGTCAGCATGTGTTTCAATTCAGTTTCAATTTACATTAGCAGCCAGCTTTATTCAGGAAAACAATCATGGAAATCTAATAATGCTGGCTGCATTTTGCATATTAAACAGATCTAGCACAGATTTATGAATACTGTATATCCGACACCTGTAAAAAACCTTGCATTTTGTTATGAAACTGTATCAGGTAAAAAAAAATTGCTCATCCCTATTTATAAAATATTTGTACTTAAATAACCTTGGCGTAACCCTGTATGTTTGTATATTAACCAAGGTCTTTTAGCCCTACAAAATGCTCCTTTATTAGTCTTTTTGCATTTAACATTAAGGGGTCAATTAATCACGCTGTGTACAACAGTTAGAAAATAAAAGCAAAGCTCTCATTGGTTGCTGTGAGCAACACCACCGATAATATTATGCTCCTCTTTTTACACAGCAGGATAAATAGACCCCCTTATGTTGCCAAAATCATCCGTATAAATCAACAAAAGCACACTGATTGCAAATAGAAGGCAGGTAGCATCTTTAAATGGACAGTATACAATCCTTTCTCAACATAAATTCAATGAACAGGGCTTATTCTGAACTGTTTCTTACTGTTTTCTTTATTCTATTTTATTTTTAATTATTATATTTTATTACTTCCTGAGCTAACCAACAGAGAAACTGAAGCTGATCCATGTTTAGTCCTTGCGAGGTAGATAATTAAAAGAGCACAGATATTTCATATTGCATAATGGATCTGTGCACCCTATGGGGTGGATTTACTAAAGGGTGAAGTGACTAAGACTGATTTACTAAGGAGTTCAGGCGCCCCTTCGCTAGCGCTGCTTCGGACTCTAAAGCCAGGCGAATGTTTACTCAGGCGAATGAAAGTAACTCCACCAATTCACTAAGATGCGGATTTTACTGAACGTTACCTCTTGCACCAGACTTGCCTTTGC
>CM044436.1:94336206-94352160 GCA_024363595.1 Xenopus borealis
ACCATTTACTGGAGAAATTGGCCACTGGAGCCAGGCAGGGGTTGAACAGCACACACATGAATTTAGAATTGCTGCCTCTGCTCTGCTTCTCATACACACACATCAAGATGCCTTTTGTTCTGCCCTCTCTACTATGATTGGCCATCTGCTACACCAGGCCCCTCTCATTGGGCAGTAAAGGGGTTAGGAGAATACAGTTGCGACGGAGGGTGTGTGTGTGTCTGCATGTGTCTGTGTGTGTGTTTCTCTGTGTGTGCATGTGTGTCTGTGTGTCTCAGTGAGTGTTTCTCAGTGTGTGTGTCTCTGTATGTGTGTGTCTCTGTGTGTGTGTGACTATGTATGTGTGTCCACGTGCGCTTGCCTGGGCTGTTTTTTACTCCCAGTCCGGCTTTGCCTGTGGCTTACAACTAGAACAATGTTGGGATGCTTGCCTTGGGGTTCTGGTCAGGGTTGATAGAGCTGAATAGCCTACTGGTAGTGAAACAGGTTCTTGACAGGCAGGGGTCCTGCAGGAATGATGACAATTGGCTGCCTGGTTACACTTGTTATTGGTAAGCATTCTCTCTGGGAAAAGGGGTAATATTTGTATAAAATCCACAGCGCCTGCAAAAATACCATACATGTAGCACAATGTCACTTGCAGTTTCACACCACTCAATTCGGGGTTAGATGCAATTTCACTACATCTGTGTAATTATATAGAATTAATAGCTCACAATATTATACCATACGGACCTGCTTATTGTAGCTTCCCTTTGTGAACCAGGGTTAGAGCTAAGTTTACTATATTTATATATTTAAGCTGATCACTAGACTCCCCAGCACAATACTAGCCTTCATTTTCATAGAGCCTAGTTTTTATATATCTGGGCAGACAGCAGTTCCCCATTGTCAATATAACATTTGAGTAAGGGTACAAGCAAGTAAGAAACTAATTGTCCCCATCCCAGTCATAACATCAGCTGTTTCTTTCTGTGGCTAGCTGTCACAACAGTGACTATAATATCAAAGCTTAAGCAAAAGTGGTTGGTTGACCTTTCCCTCTGAGTTGGGCTCTTATGAGCTAGGATTGTTCAGGTGGAGGGAGGTCTCTACAGAGGATGGGGAGCAGCATGGAAAAGTCTTAGAGAGGGTCTCTACATCGTGGAAGGGCTGTCTGAGTGGGTCTCCACAGAAAGGAAGGACTGTTGGAGCAGGTCTCTATATATACCATATATACCATGTCCATCCCAGATGCATATATATATATATATATATATATATATATATATATATATATAGATTTGTAGAAGGATCAGCACACTCTCAGCAAGATTTGTTCATAAAGTGTTCTTTTATTCAGTAACACAGCATGTATCCGACGTTTCGGTCCCTCCTGGATGTTTGATAAAGGTCCCCAGGAGGGCCCGAAACGTCAGATATATGCTGTGTTATATATATATATATATATATATATATATATATATATATATATATATATATATAGCTAATGCTATCAGTACCAGTATACAGTAATTGAGTTACCAATCGAGAAAAATTAGGAGCATGTTACATGATGTTCTGGTGGCCTAGTGGATGCTTTTGACCAGTGTGTTTAGTGTTCAATCCCCACTGAATGTTGCTTTTTTCCAGCTCTAATTTATATTAAAATGTTAAATCTTCATTTTAATAGAAATTTTGCCCTGTACTTTTATTTAAAACATAAGGACCAAAAAGACATACAGTAGTGGAACCCTCAATGTAAATTATCAGGGTAACTTAAGCAACTTCATGTCATTTAGCCCACTTATAAAATGTCTTTCTCTTCCCCCACCCCCCAAATTTCCTCTGCCTGGTGTCTTTCTTTCCTCCACATTTTTTCCCTCCATCTTTGTCTCTCTCCATGATTTTTCCTCTGCCCCTGTAACTGCACCTATGATTTAGTGCTAAGATAAGAAAAAATGTCTAGTAGGAATCACAAATCTTGAACACATGACCCTCTCTTTTAAAGTCATGCACCTTAGGCAGTAGGCTATAGTAGGCAGAAGTGAATTGAAGTATAATGAAATAATGGGAGCACCATAAATGTTCAGTAGCTTTTGGAAGTTCACTTATTCTTTTAGCAGCACACAGTATGCCTTAATTTTAGACTCAGTTATCTAAAAAGTATTTAAAGGTTGAAAAAGTATGTACCTAAAGCAATTAATTTATGCATATTTCTGTTTTAGTATACTGGTTTTAATCTTTAAACTTTAAAGGGCAAGGAAAGTAAATTAGAATAAGGCTAGAAATGCTGTATTTTGTATAATAAACATGAACTTACTGCACCACAAGCCTAATCAAACAAATTATTTATGCTTCAAAGTTGTGAAACATCTTTGCCTGACACTGGCACTGCACATGCTTAGTATGGTCTGTGCTGCATAGGGATCGTCATAAATGATAAAAAAAACAAAGCTGTTTGAGTTCTGCATGGCTGGTAAGTAAGGCAGGGGCTCCCCTTGCTGTTCATAAGTATGATTGTTTCCCTTCCAGAAGTTAGGACCGTCTGACAATTCCTATCCACAGCACTAAATGAAGGGAGAATTTTACTGCATACAGTCAAGTTTCTTACGGTACACATTTTTAAATTAAAGTATATTGGAGATAGATTTCTTTTTCGTTAAAGAAAGTAAAAATGGGATTTTATTTCTTTGCCTTTCCTTGCCCTTTAAGGGGCAGCAAAAGGTTGTGAAACTCTCAAATCAATTGGCATTTTTTTACTGCATAACGTATCAGACAACTTTTTTCTCCCTCCCCTAATTTTCCCTCTGCCTCTCTCCTCCAGCCATTTTTCATCTGCCTCTGTGTCTGTCTCCTCTACCCCATTTTCCATCTGCCTCTGTGTCTCTCTCCTCCCCCATTTTCCATCTGCCACCATGTATCTATCCCTATCCTGATTTTCCCTCTGCCCCCTTGTCTGCACCTTACTATAACTTATAGGAAAGTAAAAAACAAAAGTAGATATGAATCCATTAACTCATGAACCCAGGACCTTCAGTTTCAAAAACATGCACCTTATCTATTAGGCTATAGGAGACTGCCACTGTCTTGGTATTCAAATTTGCACAACATAAGAATCTCAGACCCAAAGGCATAAAGCCTATTATAACGATTTATAGCTCAACCTGATTGTAACAAAAATATGGTTTAAAGGTCTAGGATTGATTTGGCAGGTTTCCCAGACCCCTTGTCACGGTCGGCACCCAACACCAGACCAAATGCCAAGCACCCTGGTCTCAGCTCATGCTTCACCAGTAGTGAACGCCTTTGGTTTCGGAAGGAGCCCTCAGTTTACTCAGATGCCACCTGGACTTTTACGAGAGGTGCAATGCAAAAGGTTCTGGCAACCAATGGGGCACAGCTGTTTTCTAGAGTCTTTTGGGCGAAAAAGAACAGGAACCAGAATCATAATCAGAAAGTTAATGCATAGATACATTTATAAGAGAGAGAAAGGAGGTTATATATAGGTTTATATTGTGACTGCACAGTGGGCTGATTGATACAGACTCTACTACTGCTTAATTATTTGCCAGCACTATTCCTCACATTTTCAAAATGAATTACAAACATAGCAAATGTATGAAAACCATTTTTGGTTTTCATCTTGCTAAAATATCTGTCAATTACTATTGTGCTGCTGACAGGGCAGTTAAAAATGTAATAATATTTCAGCATTACTGAGGAATTTATCATAGAGTGACTAAACTAAAATCAAGCCTTACATTCATGTCTGTCGGGTCTATAATGTTTTAGTCTTACATGTACAGTCATCTTCAGAATAATAGCCATGCATTTAAAAAAAAATGAATAAATCTTCAAATCCTTATAATAGCTTTTCCAAACACACACATGAATTTAGAACACTGCACATTCTATTCCAAATTAAAACATGAAGGAAATGTATCAAATTTGTGTAATTCTTTTACAAAAGTGAAAAAAAATTAATATTAGTCTGTTCAAGTGAAAAAAAAATTAATATTAGTCTGTTCAAGTGAAAAAAAAAAAGAATATTAGACTGTTCAAACATTTGCTGTGTAAACTGAAAAATGTTTCAAGATTTTTGGAATCATTTTGATTCCTTTCACCGAACTAATATTTAGTTGTACAGTTTAAGCACTGTTTCTGAGAATTGCTGCCCATCTGTGTTGCATGTCGGCCAACATCTAAAACCTGTTAAATTCTACAATTCTTCTGCATTTCTTTCTTTTGCCTCAGAACAGCATTTTTGATTACCCCAAAAGTTTTCTGTTGGATTAAGGTCCAGGTATTAGGCTGGTTGGTCTAGAACATAGATGTTACTTTTTACTGGTTTGTTTGGGGTCCTTATTTTGCTGAAACACCCATTTCAATGGCATTTCCACTTCTGCATATAGCAACATGACCTCTTCAAGTATTTTGATGTACTTTAACTGATCCATGATCCCTGGTATGTATTAAATAAGGCCAACACCACAGTATGAGAAAAATCCCCAAATCATGATGCACCATCATGCTTCACTGTCTTCACAGAGGCTTATGCCTTGAATTTAGTGTTTGGGGGGTTGTCTAACAAACTGTTTGCAGCCCCTAAACCCCCCCAAAAAAACAAACTTGCTTTCATCACCCAACAAAATGTTGGGGTGTTTCTCTTTAGGCCAGTAAAATTGTAAACTCTTCAGCACATCTTTTTTTCAACGCTGGGACTTCTTGCCAAAACTTGGCTTCGCATAGGCGCCTTCTTATTGTAACATTAGTCACCTTGTGATGGGCAAATCCCATTGCATATCGCTGAAAATTCACAAAATTGTGAAAAAATCGCCAAATGCCTTGAAGTCTAATAGGGGAATGTAATATAAGTCGGTAACGCAAAAACTATTCGCAATGCGAAAAGTTAATTCCTTTGCACGAACAAATTTTGCTTTGCGCGAATGCAATATACCTTTTGCGAACCCGGAAACTGTTTAGCGACCACTTCCGAAAGCGGAAAGCCGTTTGCAAATTTCATACTTTGCGCTAAAGCGCTGTCAATGTAATAAAACTTCTTACTGAAAAAGTCGCAATGTTTGCTCCAAGAGATTACGACACCTTCAAGCACTTCTTAAGTGTGCGCAATTACAATTTGTAATGCACAATAATGATTCGCAATGCAATAACCGTTTAAGGATCTATATTACATTGTGAAATGTGGATTTACTCTTATTGGTGGCAATATTTTGCTCTTTGCCACTTTAATTACATTCCCCCTATGTGCATCTTTTTCTAATCAAAACCTGGGGATACATTTCTCTCATCACTACTCACAGGTAATTTCATATCTTCTTTGATCGTCCTATAGCTGATCATTGGCCTTGAGTTTTTGCCTTTTTGGCTATTCTTATATCCATTCGCATGGTAGTTTTCTATTTTCTTTCACATCTTTCAGGTTTTGGTTGCCATTTTATAGTTTAATTTCTTTAATGGTCCTACCATCTACTGGGTGTCTTCGCAAACTAGTAAGATATTTTTCATGCTGCAGTTATCTTTTTCAAAATGAAATTTGAAATAAATTAAGGACCAATAACAGAAAGATATAATCAAAGTTGTTGTCTGTCTACAAAATAAATATTGGGATTTACAGTTGTATTCAGAATAATAGCAGTGTGTTTAAAAAAGTGAATAAAGGTCAAAATCCTTACAAAGTTTTTAATTCTATACAAACAAATGCATTGGGTATCCTGCATATTCTATTCCAATTCAAGAAATTTAGAAAAAATTATCAAATTTGTGTTATTCCTTTAGAGAAAACGAAGAAAAGGGAATATAATTTTTTAAAAAAAAAATAGCAGTGTCTGCATTCTTCTTGTTTTTTACTGTATAAACTGAAAAAAGTTTCAAGATTTTGCTTTCCTTTGAAACACAGAACTAATATTTAGTTTTATAACCACTGTTTCTGAGAATTGTTGTGATCTGTGTTGCTTTGAGTTGACCAACTTCAGGCATCTGTTACATTCCACAGTTCTTCTGCATTCCTTGGTTTTGCCTCAGCATCAATATTTTTTATGTCACCCCACAAGTTTTCAGAGGATTGGACTGGCCACTCCATAATGTAGAACCAATATGTTGCTGGTTTACTGGTGTGTTTGGGGTTGTTTTTCTGAAAGAGTATTTCCTCGTAAGCATAAGGCAACATTACCTAAGTATTTTGATGTATTGAAATTGATCCATGATCCCTGGTATGTGATATATAGGCACAACACCATAGTATAAAAAACCTCCCCATATAAAGATGCTTGCACTATGTTTCACTGCCATATGAGTGTCTGACAAACTGTCTGTGGCCCTAGACCCAAAAGGATCAATCTTGCTTTCATCAGTCCACAACGTTTCTCTATTTCTCTTTAGGTCAGCCAATGTGTTCTTTGCCAAATTGTAACCTCTTCAGCATGTCTTTTTTTCAAAAAAGAGACTTTGTGGGGACTTCTGGCCAATAGCTTGGCTTTACATAGGCATCTGCTAATTGTAACAGTACTCACATTGGCTGAATCTTTGCCATTTTGGCTATTTTTCTATGAATGGAAGTTTCCATTAAATGGTTGCCATTTAAATCATTTGAGATCACTTAAGCTTAGCAGCCTATCATTTTCTGTACTTCTTGATATGTTTGACCTCGCCAATTAACTTTTTAATCAGAGTATGCTGTTCTTCTGAATTATGTCTGGATCAATCTATAGAGAAATGCACTGTAACCAGTATGCAAAACATTTTCTGCCATCCTTCCTTAAATAAGGGCTGAAATTGACACCTGTTTTTCAAAGAAAGCATTACCTCACTAATTGCTATTAGTGCTATTATTTGGAACAAGCTATTACTATTTTGAACACTTCCATTATTTTGAATAAGCCTCAATTAATGGTTCAGTTACACAGAATCAGCAGTATGCATGGGATGACTGTTGGGTGTGTTGGTTTTCTATTATTCTACTACAACTACTAGTAAATGATTTGACATATAGAAATATAATTTCTTTTAAAGCCTGTAATTGATCAGGTTAGTGATGTTGAACTACAATTATTCTGAATAAAACTCTAGGTTGTCAGTGAACTTTTATATATTTATTATATACTTATTGTCAAATACAATTTTTAAATGTAATCTAAACAATAATGCAATTTCATGTTGGTGAAAGTATTTGAAAATAAAAATAGCAGATTTAAATTATGATCAGTGGTAATTTCACACACAACAACCTCTCACAGTGGCCTCACTCAAGCAAATACCCATCCCATTTGAGAGCCATTGTGAATATTTTTGCAAAAAAATATGGGCACAGCAATATTTCAGCATTCAGGGAAAACTTTGGCAATGCAACATTCAAATTACTATTGAGGTTAATTTACTTGATGTGGATTTTGTGGCTTTTCAGAAATTTAATTATATGAATATATTTTTTATTGATTATATGTTTTTTGTTTACTTTTGTGAAAATTGTGTTCTTTAAATGTGGTATATGGATTTTAATGTAATAAGTTGCAAAAGATAAAATTAGGTGCATATGTTACCCACAGTTTATTATCTGCAATGTTGTGCAAATATCAAACAAAATGGAAATAAAACACATATGACTAAATGAATAAGACAATCTGCCAAATCAAGTCATAAACGTTTAACAGAATATTACCAACATGGAAAGTACTGGGCTCTCATTTTGTTAAAAATGGCATGATGCCAGCAGCAGAATAAAAAAGTGAAAGTACAAACAATCTCTCTGAACAAATTTATATTCATGAGCAAACAAGAAGACTAATGAGAAGATCAGAACACCCTCAGGCATAATGACAAATTGTCCTAAGTGGAACATTCTGTATGACATACTGTATTGTACCCAAATTTGTGATTGTGATTCTTCTGCTAGTTTGCTAAATGTTTTTAAAATGGAAAGCTTCAGTGGTTGCAGATCTTCAAATTGGTACTCAACAGGAAATCTAAGTGAAAGGCACAAGTATGATAATGCAGTATTCAATTAAATATATTATCATCCAAAGAGTGCACTCTTACTGCTGAGAAGGAGAAAGAACGTTTCTCATGTAGCAATGCTCGGCCACGAAAACTCATATGAAATGATCAAATGAATGTCTAAAGATATTAGGAGATCTATGGATCCATTAAACTACGCTTTATGTAGCTTTGCTGCATTATATTTTGAAAATGAACAGCAGTTAAACAGTTAAATGCTTTATGATATCTTCCTAGGTTACAAGCATGAGTACAGTTATGGAATCTAATACCTGGAGTGCTTGATACTTTGATTTTCTGGATATGGGATTTATCAATAATTTGTTCCCTAAAACTTCTAAAACATTTAACATTTTTCTTTCTATTCTTTATTTTATAATTTTCACAAAATAGCAAGAAAAGAAGAAAATTGGGGGGGGTACAGAAGACAAGAAAGGAAATGGGATAACGAATAATCTAGATACAATAAATAACAGATAGAGAACATTGTAACATTGTAAACAACATGATTTATCCCAAAGATAGATGTACATATTCTCTCTCACTAGTTTCACACATAGGGGCAGATTTACTAATGGTCTAATTTGGGGGGGGGTAATTTTTGATCTAAAATTGCCATTTTCAATTGAATTAAAGTCGTTTAAATCAAAGATCACATTGTTCGAATTGATAGATTCGAATGATTTCCTCCAAAATCCTTCGATTTCTCAGAACTTTTTTAGGATAAGGTCTAGGAGGTCCTCCGAAGGTTAAAATTGCAATCCAGCAGCTTTAAAATTGCGAATAGTCAAAGTCAAAGGAATTCAAAATTCGAAAATGTAAATTTTTCCAATTCAAATCATATTTTGGGGTATTCAATAGTTGAAGTAGCCCAAAATTACTTCAAATTCAAATTTTAAAAATTAGAATTTTCACTTCAACTTAGTAAATCTGCCCCTATATAATCAATAATTACCAGTGGAATATTCAAGCATTATTTTACTTGGAGAGTTAAGGATTCCAAGAAATGTATCCAAGGAAATCATCGAATTCAATCGAAAATATACTATTCAATTGCATATTCTCATCCTTCACACAAATTTAGTAAATCTGCCCCTTAGACTTCACTAAAGCCTTTGGTACAGTGCCACATAGGTTACTGGTTAAATTAAGGAATGTTGGCCTGAAACATAGTATGTGTACCTGGATAGAGAACTGGCTAGAATATAGACTACAAAGAGTGGTGGTAAATGGAACATTTTCTAATTTGACCAGTGTTGTTAGTGGTGTACCGTAGGGCTCTGTACTGGGGCCCTTGCTTTTCATCTTGTTTATTAATGACCTGGATGTGGGCATTGAAAGCATTGTGTCTATTTTTGCAGATGATACTAAATTGTGCAGAACTATAGGTTCATGCAAGATGCTGCCACTTTGAAGACTGATTTGTCTAAGTTGGAAAACTGGGCAGCAAACTGGAAAATGAGGTTCAATGTTGATAAATGCAAGATTATGCACTTTGGCAAAAATAATATAAATGCAAGTTATACACTAAATGGCAGGGTGTTGGGAGTTTCCTTAAGTGAGATGGACCTTGGGGTTTTTATAGATAACAAGTTGTTTGGGCATTTTCATTCTGTAGCTACTAAAGCAAATAAAGATATGTGTAACAAACAAGTAGTAGGTAGCACCTTCCATTGTATGAGATATGGAAACAGGATAGTTGTTTGCAGGGTCACATAGTATATAAATCAATGCAGAAGAAAAAGTATTTCCCATTAGTTGCACCTTCCCTCTAAATCAAATCTGAGGGTCCCAAATTAAAAGAATAACATTAAAATTAAACTGAAAAATATAAAAAATATTGATTTAGGAGAGAAAAGCTGTTAAGACTCTAGGTCAGGGATCTGCAACCTTGGCTCTCCAGCTGTTAAGAAACTACAAGTCCCAGAATGCAATGAAGTAGTATGTCATGATTCATAAAGGCAAATGCATTGTGGGACTTGTAGTTCCTTAACAGCTGGAGAGCCAAGGTTGCAGATCCCTGCTCTAGGTCATCAGCTTATAAACGGTAGTGATCATTCTGGGTTGCATATGGCAGATAAGGGGGTCACTGCTACATCAATTAATGGTGGGGGCAACTGTATATATATACATAATTACATGAACTTCTTATGAAATATATTCTTGTGAAACTGGAGGTTAAGTCCAAGCCATGGAAACCAAATAGTGGTAATGGAGAGAATAACAGTGCAGGAAACCTGCTTGTTCTAGCACCAACCGACTTCTTTGTAAATAGTAGGCAGTGGAAAAGTTAGTCTTGTACCGGTAAGGAAGAAAGCAATTAGTCTTACGTTGACAAGGGGGAGAGCAGGGACGTGGGAGCGACTGCTCCCTCCTGCACCCCCTAATCTGGCAGTTCTGTCGACACTAGACTAATGGAGTGGCTACTTGTGGCACTGAGAGAGCAGCTGCTTGCGGTACATATCATAACAGTAAGGGGGGAATGTAATTAAATGGTCAAAGAGCAAAAGAATGCGCATCAATAAGAGTAAAAAACCACATCTCGCAATGTAATATTGTTCCTTAAACTGTTACTGCATTGCGAATTTTAATTGCGCATTGCGACTTTTCATTCATTACATTGACTGCACTTTGGCACAAGCTGTAAAATTCGCAAACTCTCTTCCACTGTCGGAAGTGGTCGCTAAACAGTTTCCGGTTTCGCAAAAGCTATATTAAATTTGCGCAAAGCAAAAATTATTCACACAGAGGCATAACTTTTCGCATTGCGAGTAGTTTTTGCCTTACCAACTTATATTACATTCCCCTATAAGGGAGAAAACACTGGCGGGCATCTATTAGTATCCGCACTTCCCTTCTTTAATAGCTCCGCTAATGCCAGCGAGTTAACAGTTGCTTGCGCAGCACAAAACACTATATACACGCCAGCCCTTCCCGTCTTCACCCCTTCCGCCCTTCCACCCTTCAGCACTTTAAACCCAGACAGATGAATCCGTTTCCCTGCCTAATGATTAAAAATTTAATGCTCTTGACACGTGTTTCGCTCGCTAAGGCATGAGCTTTGTCAAAGGCTTTGAAACTGATTCTACTATCTGGGTTTAAAGGGCTGAAGGGTGGAAGCATTTTGGTATCAGCTGCTGTTTTAACTTAAAACAACTGTTGCCATCTAACAACTTTATTTTATCATGTATCATGTACCACAAATATAAATGCTGAGTTTTATGTTACATTAACTCATATATTGCATGTATTTCCTTTATCAAAAGGGTTTAAGTTGACCAGAAGAAGTAAGATTTACATTAAATAAAATTTATATTGGATCAGCTTGGAGGCTGCATGTTGCCAGAACAGGTCTTATCTTCATTCTAACATGATTGTAATCCTTTTCAACCAGTTTTTGGGTTTGTGTCAATAACTTGTGCCTCAAAAATCAGGCAGTTGTGTCATTCTGATACCAACAACATCCTGAGAGCTAAAATGTTTGTCTGATACTTGTAGAAGTGCACAAACAATTACATTTTTAAAGCATTGCAATTCTTGTGTCAGACACAACTCCTGCTCACTATTGCACTGGAATAATGGTGAAAAGTATTGCACTGGGGCTTTGTGTGGCACACTTTACCTTGGTGAGTAAATCACCCTTTTATGTCTTAAAAGCTACACTACAAACAAATGATTAAATGGAAACACATAAATATATAAAGAGTAGAAAACTTTTAGGATATCAAAGTGCTTAAAAATTAGGGGATTTCCTAACCCAGTCTTAATGATTTCAGAAGTTCTTGTAGCTGAAGTAAAACATACACAGTTTTACTCTTTACAACTGAAAACATCTATAAGTAGAACAGGTTATAAGGTATGTTTTACTTGACAGGGATAAAAGCATGAGTATAACACCAGTGGACAGCCACCCAGCTCTTTATCAGCAACTGCCTGATTTATTGCCCATGAAACATAGTAACATAGTGAGTTGGGTTGAATAAAGAAATGCCAATCAAAGTCAACTTCTTGGGTCTATATAGATATAACCTATTTAACAGCTAGTTGATCCAGAGGTAGGCAAAAAAAAAAACAGTTTGAAGCCTCTCGAATTTTTCTGCTTGATTCCAAGTCGGAACTTTACTAAAGAGAGCAATTTCGTCAACGATGGCTTCGCAGCCATCACAACACTTCGCCAGCCTTAAATTGACTCAGACAACGCTAATTCACTAAGTTGTGTCCCAGACGATGAAAGCTGGCAAATTTTCACCAGTGTAAAGGCAGGGCGAGCAAATCAAAGCAAAGATGCGCTAGTGTTCAATTCTGGCTAGTGCAACTTCTCTAGAGTTGTTGAGCTCAAGCTAATTTGCCAAGGGAACCTATAATAAACACTCACCCTGGTGGTCTAGTTATGCCGCGCGTATGCCTACTGTGCCATCGACGGGGGGTGCCCGCCACGCCATCTTCCTCATGCTGTGCCGGTTTTTGTAGATGCATGTGCACTGGCGTGCTGATGCCAGCGCGGGTTACCGCAAAATTCATAGGGTATTCAAACGGGCCTTTTGCTTGTGATCACTGTCCGTTATAGGTTTACCTCCTTGTGAGTTCCTGGTGTCTTTGTGCTTTTGAATTCTGCTATCTGATTCCTGTTGTGACCCCTGCCTTTGTATTGATGATTCTGACTTCTGTGACCCTGACCTTGCCTGGTAATCGACTATTCTGTACCCGAATCCCTTCTGATTGATCTCCTGGTTTGACCCCTACCTGTTTCACTCTGCCTCGACCCAGCTTTTCTGTCTACGCCTTGTACCACAACCTTCTGTCCAAAACACTTTTGCTTTACATTTGTGCCCCTTTGCTCATCCAGAACCCTTCGCTTTGCACCTCTCTTATTAAGACCTGGCGGGATCCGATTAGCTGAGGGCTCCTCCTGAGGTGAAAGGCAACTGTTACAGGCAGAAGCAAGAGCCTGGAACAGGGTGCTTAACATTGGTTCTGATTTTAGGGTGCTGACCATGACAGAACCTTAATAAAGACAATGGAGCCCTAGACATAAGACCACTGTAAAATGACGTGCCATATGGTAGAAAATGTATGGGGGAAACTGGGTGTCTGAGAAAATGCCTTGAGTCCTACATCCCTTTAACTATCTTAGTTTCATGTCTCTGCACTCGGACCAGTTCACTTACAGTATATCTCTTTTAAAGACTGAAGCCCACAACTGCACTGGGGACATACAGATGAAGCCACTTTAGTTCATGTGTTTAACACAGAATTTCTAAACCTATTTAACCCATTTATCCCATTTAACACAGAAAATTGCATCATGGAATCCCATCTAATTACAGGATTACACAATGGTGAAAGCTTTAATTAGATGGGATTCTGTGATGCAATTTTCCCTGTGATACTCTACTAACAACACTGGTCCAATTTATCACCATTCTTTGTAATCTATCTTTTAGCTAGTTCTCTGTCAAAGTACAAATACAACGTTTTAGGTCAACATTCCTTAATTAAACAAGTAATCTTCTGTGGGGTACTGTATCAAATGCTTTATCAAAGTCTAAGTACAGTAGATTACAACTGACATCCCAGAGTCAGGATCCCTGCTCACCATCTATTATACATAAAACATGCTAGCACAAACTCATAATATTATTATTTTCAATACAGTCCATGGAATTATCCCTTTAAACCCCTTTGAAAAGCTTTCCTAAGACTGATGTCAGACTAACTGGATTATAGTTTTGAAGCTGAGAACGGAATTTAGTTGCACCACATTAGCAATTTTACAGTCTTTTGGCACAGTACCATACCTCAGTGAATCCTGAAAAATTAAGTAAAGAGGTTTGGCAATCACAAAGCTTAGCTCATTTAGTACCCTGGGATGAATACCATCCAGTCCTGACTCACTGGGGTATATTCATCAAAGAGCGAAGTTAAGAGTGAAGTTCCGCCACTAGAGGGAAATTCCACAGCTCTCCATTCATTTCTTTGGGATTTTTAACGGCGTATTCATCAAAGGGTGAACTTTCACTTCACCCATTGATGAATACGCCTTGCAAAATCCCATAGAAATGAATTGAGAGCTGTGTAATATCCCTCTAGTGGCGGAACTTCACTCTTTGATGAATCTACCCCTTTATCTTTACATGTTCTTGTGTCTTTTGAATTCTCTCTTATGTGAACCATGCATCATTTGTATTACTTGAACTGGGGATATTAAGAAGGAAACATTAGTTGGTTACTCATTTGTTAAGACACATGTAAATTAACAGTTCAGAATATCTGCTTTTTCTCTCTTCTCATTAACCAGCTGACCCCCCCTTCTGATATTAAGGTCCCCACCACTTCCTGATTCATATTTTTTCTATGTAAATATTTAAAAACAATTTAAGATTTTTTTTTACTCATTGCTAAAATACTTTTCTATCTCTAGCTTGTCTGAAAGTTTTTTTTTTGTATGAATTATTGGCCTGACAAATGTTTTGGCTGGAATGTCTTTTCTTACCCACCACAACACCAATACTTCTATAGAATCATAAAGTTTTATGACAACATTCCTTGCTTGCATGGGAATTGTTCTAAAAATAATACACTGTAGTAGTAAGGATCCTTTGCATTGTGTAGTGTGTTTTGTTGTCAGAACTGGCATGCTGTAAGTGCAAGTCCATGCTTCCCAGTGCAAATTTAAATGTGGGGAGAAAAGTTCTAAAACCACAGAACTCATTTCTAAATATTACCAAATGATAATAATGTGTCTCCCTCAAACAATTTGATCTCTATTTGGGATCCCAACATATATGTAGGAATACCTTTGTATCTGCTACTACAAACCCCTATGGAATTAACAAAGAGATGCCAATGTGCACAAATTCTGAACCCCATGTCAAATCAAATCCTATTCAACTGGGAGGAGGATTTAGAAAAGTATTCTCTTTTTCAAGACTGGATTAAAGCATTCCACTTCCTCAGAATACATTCAACCTATTCAAAATGCATTACCTCTTAAAAAAGTAAGATAGGTATAATATAACATATTGTTATATCTGACTCCAGATAATCCACAGTACTTGAATGAGGCTTGGATGATTTTTCAATATGACATTATTGTATCTAATCTAAAACAATTGGCCTTTTTCTCTAAAATTTGTTCAACTAAAATGTACTCTAATTACATGAGACTATATATCTCATATCTTTTCTCATTTAGGTATTGGGAGCATTCCTTGCATATCTATTAACAATATCTTATTGTAACTGTGCATCTGTTTTGGTGAAATGTTTATCTGTGTACTGTTAGGTATTTTATTTGTACCATTTTACTCTGTAAAGTACTGCAGGGAATGATGACACTACATAAATTTTAACCATAAATAAAAATTCTTCACATAGTATAATATTTACAACTAATAATATACATAGCACATAATCTTGAAAAAAATCAGTCTATTTTTTTGCACATGCTGTTTATTTGTCATTTTTAAGAAAATACAATTTTGCAAGCAGTCATTATGAAGTATGCAGCATTGTGTAGCTGCCTACACTAGACTTCGAAAAAATTCAGGTCACCAATTAGTAGATTAGCCACGTTTAGCACTTGTACCTCTGTAAGTAAAAGATGAAAAATAAAAGAGAATAATTTAGTTTTCAACCTATTAAAATGATCCACTTTACTACTGTGTGCATTTTTCTAGCCATAAATAAAAAACATTTTTTTAACCATAGTAATACTAAAAGTATATTTTAAATAAATTACATAACAAGAACTAATTTTTATTTAGGTCTACTTACATGGAGAATTCTGGAGAGTTATAAGCCCTAAAAAATATAACAAAATCAGTTATGATCAAATGTTTTGCTCTAGGAAAATGAGTACACTTTGTAGTAGGTAAGTAAAAAACACATATTACAATCTGAAACTCAATATACACTTTAAATGATTTCACAGTTTTTATTATTCAGAATACAAAGCTTTCT
>CM044436.1:94352260-94410250 GCA_024363595.1 Xenopus borealis
AGTTGAATTCAATCAAAAATTTCAGCAGCATACAGAGCATAGACCTTAGTGTTCTCTTATATATTGCCTTTTACAAATTTTTACTTTCTATCTGCTGTACTTCATTTACTTCTCACACAGAAAATGCTACAAAAGATTATGTACTATTTTAACATTTTACCACTGTTCACTAAAGCATTTGGAGGCCAATTTATCAAAAATGTACTTTTAGTTTTTAGTTGTGTTTTCTAATTTTCTAACTTCAAAAATTTCCAAACTCGAAAGTTTGCTTATTTACAAAAACCTAACATCTTGAAAACTCATCATGATTTTACACTTAATACAGTAAATCTCAAAATTTCACATTTCAGTAACTGCAATTCAATATTGCATTTTTAATGCACAAAACTCAAAGTTGAGTAAAATTGAAAGATGATACATCTCTCATAAAGTGATAGAATCCCAAGTCTACTGTATAATGATCATTTTATGTAACATTATATAACATCCATATCTATAGCTATCATTTGTAAGGCTTTCATTTTCTATAGATTGATGCATATAATTGAACATATAAGTATGAGTTGTTGTGTTGCTATAAACTCAACACTGATAAAACTGAAGGGATAATTTATTAATCTTCAAGATGTTATTGTGCAAAACTGCCTGTTAATTTAAAAAGAAAAAGGTATTACCACTATATATATACATATATACTCAATACTGCTTTACACCAACACTTCTTATTTTATGTCCATTCTCTTGAACCATTTGAAAAAGATAGATGACAATACCTTGTCTACTGCAAATGTGGGGTCCCAATCTTTATTCCATGCTGCTCATGACACTTCACTCAAAAGTTTCAGGACCACATAGCCCTTCCTCAGTGACAATCAGAAAATATAAATAGGTCTACTGTAAGACACAACACAATGGTAACTTACACCAAATATTAAACTGACCACAAAGATGATTGAGGGGCCCCTGTAGTAAATGCCTGCCTTCCTGTTTCTGAAGCAAACACACCTGTTTTAGAACTGCAGTGCAATCAGTATATTCGATTTTCATCACTTTAATGAGCTGATGTTACTGTTACTTTAAGTAGTAGAAGACTCCTGCTATGCATTATGCCTCCTGATGGTCAAACTATCTACTGGGTGTCTTTGCAAGCTGGTTAGATATTTTTCATGCGTGGAATGGTAAAAGGAAGGTTATCTGATTCCAGTCTTATGAAGATACAAGGAGAGAGTCTGACTGCCGTCAGTATAGGAAAATCGATCAATTGTATAGATAAAAAAGAAAACCCCCCTTATATCAATAGAGCCAATTTATGTGATAAACTGGATTACCAGGACCTCAAAAACACTAATTGGATTATAAATATAAAGTGCTAGTGCGTATCAAGTTTATCAAAAATTAATTTCGTATTAGATGTAAGAAAATTGTGCTGAGTGTTAATTCATTATTTTATATATACTATATACCAATTAATTGTGATAATAAAAAATAAATTACTAATAAATTATTAATACATGATTTTACAAGAATTAATTAGTGAATTAAATCAATATAATTCCTTGTGATTCTCGTGACAATATACTCTAAATTAACTATTAGAATTATAAGTTAGACCTGGATTGCAGTATGGATGATAAAGGAAATTAATAGAAGGTTGGAGAAGTCCCGTGAGAACTATCTGTTGTTTGGCTATCTTCGGGACCCCACAAGATTGAGAAGGCTGCTACAGAAGGACTGTGGTCTCAAATTTTAACTACCACTTTATCCATCCAGAACTATGCTAAAAAACCACAAATCCCTGTGTGTGTGGAAAAGAAAACAGATTCAAAGATAAAAGCGTTAAGAACCAGGTAGATCTTGGTTTAACCACAGCGATTGTATTAAAAAAGTTCCCCCAATTGTAATTCTAAAAGTAAGATCAGTTAAAAGATCAAGATCTACCTGGTTCTTAACGCTTTTATCTTTTATCACAGCCGTCGCCGCAACCACGTGGCGGGCTGGCGGCCCTGGGCGCCGCCATCTTGGATCCGCCGCCGCCGAGAGAAGACGCGCCGCCCGGAGCTCCTGGAAAGGCTCCGGGCGGCGTTCATGACAAGACCCTTGCCAAATAAGTGTATTACAAAAAGGCTTTAAATTTGCACCCTCAAATCAAATCAATAAATTTCAAACATACATAGATACACATAAATTTGTCAGAAAACTAAGTTTAAAAAAGTTTTTTGCTAAAAAAGAAATTGCAGAGATTAATACTACAAACACACAATCACATACAGAACTTAAACCCAAATCAGATTTTAACCCTTCACAAGCAAATAGCCATTTTATAAACACTTTTAAAGAACTAGTTCTAGAAGATATTGAAATTATGGATAATAGGAACCATTACAAACCCAATCTGACTAGAAGTGAAAAAAGAGCTCTGAAAGAATTACAAAGTGACAAGACCATTGTGATTAAACCCACTGATAAAGGAGGAGGAATAGTTATTATGACCAGGGACAATTACATTAAAGAGATTGATAAACAACTTTCAGATGAACATATGTATAAAAAATTAAAAAACAATCCGATTAACAACTATAAAAAAGAAATTAGTACCTTGTTAAATGCGGCAAAAAGAGAAGGGATATTAAACAAAAACGAATATAAATATTTAACAATTAATCACCCGAATATTACCAAAAATTCATAAAGATACTGATAATCCACCAGGCCGGCCCAATCATATCTGGTTGTGGCTCACTAACATCCAACCTACAGAAATATGTGGTAAACTTACCTTCTTATTTGAAAGATACAATAGCAACCATACAATTCATTAATAACATTCCGTGGGAACAAGGCTACATATTAGGTACATGTGATGTAACTTCGTTATACACAATTATAGACCACAAAGTTGACATTTCAGCGGTGAATTATTATTTAAAACAAGATCCCACATTGGAGATACGACATAAAGAATTACTACTAAAGAGTATAGAATTCATTCTAACAAAAAACTATTTCTGGTTTGAAAATGGTTACTATTTGTAAGTTAAAGGGACAGCGATGGGAACTCGATTCGCACCAAGTTATGCGAATCTTTTTATGGGAAATTGGGAAAACTAAATCATCACATCTGCCTTAAATACAAACAAGGATGAAGATTGGTAGCTTGGAAACGCTACATAGATGATTGTATATTTATATGGAAAGGACCAGAGGAATCCCTAAAAATTTTTTCTAAATAGCCTAAATAAAAATAGCTATAACATCCATTTGACTAGTAATTACAGTAGCAGTAACAATATTGGTGGAAAATGGACAACTCGAGACCACACTTTATAAAAAACCCACAGACTGTAATGGATTTATTTTGAAAAAGAGCTGTCACTACAGAAAATGGCTGGATAATATACCTTACAGCCAATTCAACAGAGTGAAGAGAAACTGCAGTAGAATAAAAGATTACGAGAATGAATGCCAAATTTTAAGTACTCAATTTTTAGATAAAGGATACAATGAAAATGAAATAAAAGAAGCAAAATCTTTATGTGATAAAAGAGATAGAAATGAATTATTGAACAATTCCAAACGAAAAAGCAAATTTAATAATCATATCTCTTTTATTACAACATGCAACAGCTCATACAAAAAATTTGAGAATATCATAAAAAAAATTGGCACATAATACAGAAAGACAAAGACCTTAAAGAACAGCTTACGAAAAACCCAAAAGTTATATATAGAAAACCAAATACAGTCAAACAAATATTGGCACCAAGTTGTCGTTTGTAAAATCTCCCTTGCAAACATCGTTTTTGGACAAACCGAATGGCTTTTATGCATGCAAATATTGTAAAGGATGTAAATCAAGCAAAATAAATGAAACAAAAATAAAGTTTGTATCGAATGTAACCAATGAAGAATACAATATAAAATCTTTTATTTCCTGCAATAGTAAAAATTTTATTTATTTATTACAATGTCCATGCAAATTACAATATATAGGCAGGACAAGCAGGCTTTTAAAAACCAGAATTAGAGAACATATGAATAATATCAAAAAAGGTTTGATGACACATAGTGTATCTGAACATTTTAAAACCCACCATAATGCTGATCCTTCCTTGTTAAAATTTACGGGCATTATGCAAAAGAAAATACACTGGAGAGGGAGTGATATTTTACAGGACTTATCTCGAGAGGAAACCTTCTGGATATATAAATTGAAAACAATGACTCCTAATGGTCTTAACATAGACATCGATTTAAAATGTTTTTTAACCTGATTAATGTCTTTTAATTGGAGTAATCAATTCCTTTTTAGTTTATTGAACTATATATGTATTTACAATTGAAAACATTTATTTAATTAATTTTTTTCTATTTAAAACATTTCTAATTGGCTTATTAATTATGTTAATGAATTAGCCGAGCCACCTATTTAAATGATGATGTAACTGCATACGTGTGATGCCCCTGATGAAGTATTATACGAAACCCGTTGGGCTTTTATATTACCAATAAAACTTGAAAATTGTAACTTCTATTTAGTATTTGGAAATATTTTTAACCTGAATTAAAGCGCTAAAGTTATATCGGACTGTTAGACCAAAACCCTGCAGAGTGAAACGAAGGAGAAATTGCAGCTCAGGACACCGCCGCCCTGACTCCCGCCAGGGAGACATACATGAGGAAAGCGGAACCAGAATCCGGAGCGATACAATCTCCCAGCGCATCGCAATCACGGTGAGAGAGAACTGCCGCCCTGCGCATCTGAACCCTGCCGCTTCTACTCTGCCGGGGAGAGATCAAGCGCACAGAGAGAAAACTTCGTTCTCGGGTCTGTTACTGCGCATAAATCCTTCGAGTTCGCCAGAAAAGAGGTGATGTGATTCCCTTGTGTCCTGGCTAATCTGCTTTCCTGAAACACGTGGAACGCTAGAGATAACCGCTACATGCCTTCTATTTGCAATAAACCTGGTAAGTGCAAATTATTTGCAGGGTTCTACGCTTCAGTCTGATAATATTACACCATTTGAGGCTTTATTTATTATAGCTTGGACATATCTCGTACGGAAAATCGTTATATGCCTTCTATCAAGAGATGCACATGTGAGTAGAACTTACTTTGTCATCTATCGGCATACCAAGCATAATACACTATATAGCACTCCTTTCTTTCAAGCAATTGGAAAATCGACGAATACACATATGTTAGCGCACCACCTTTTTTGACATTTAAACGATTATAGTGGACTCGTGGGTCTACATTTTATAGTGGTACTGCATCCTTGAAGAAATTTTCCTGCAGCACTGAGCTTAACCTTTTTCCTAGGCCAGCAAATGTGTTCTTTGCACAACATTTGCTGCTTTTCTTCCTTCCTTAAATAATGGTTGTCATTGATTGATTGATTGTATTATTTGGAAATAGGTTATTATTATTCTGAACACTTCCATTAATTTGCCATGTAGAAATATAATGTATTTCAAAGCCTGTGATTGATCCGGTTAATGATGTTGGACTGCTAGTATTCTGAGCACAGCTGTAGGTTTTCAGTGAACTTTTATATCTTTATTATATATTTATTTTTAAATCTAATTTAAACAATAATGTAGTATCTTTAAAATCACACTTAGCAGGACCCAAATTCTCTATGATGCTAAAAAAAGTCAGTGCAGAATAGTTGACAAAGTGAACATATTTGCTCTGCGCATGTTAATATCTAGAATGCTTGATAAGAGTAGTGTATATAATATACCAACAGAATTGCAAATTGTTATTTGCACTGCTAATGTTCATACATTTTTTGAAATATGGTGTAATAGCAAACTGTGAATATTTTTGAGCATACACCAGCCTGTGTTATGCCACAACTTTCATGATTGTGAAAGTATTTGAAAACAGTTTTGCAGGTAAACTTGCTGTACCGTGTTAGCCAGTAAAAATGTTATTTGTCAAACTGGACGACTTCTGGCACAAAAGTTGAAAGCAGAATAAAGTAAACACTGAATTCTTAACATTAAAACTCCTGAAGTTACTCTTCTTACTAACCCCCTACACATAGCTCAGGAATTTGCAAAATTTTACACTAATTTGTATCATTTACAGAAAGACAACTCTATAACACAACCAGATATATTTAATATCCTTTCTGTCAAAGATTTCCTTAACACAACCAACTGAAGAACAATTCATTAAATTAAATCTCCCCATTACAGTTGAAGAGGTCATAAACACTACCAAAACACTTAAAATCAATAAAGCTCCAGGACCTGACGTTTTTTTAAATAATTTTTATAAACCATTAGTAACAACACTGGCACCTAAACTCTCTACCCTTTTTAATGACTTACGTTTACAACAATCCCCCAAACAGGAACTATTTTAAGCCAACATTACAACTATACCTAAGATTAATAAAGATCCTAGCTTAGTACAGAATTATCGTCCATTATCCCTCCTGAATTCTGACCTTAAATTATATGCAAAAATTTTAGCCAACCGTTTAAATCCCATACTAAAACATCTTATTTGTAATGACCAAGTTCGATTTGTTCCATCTAGACAAGCCCCAGATAACACTAGGAAAATTATTAATATTGCTATTCACCCTAATCAAAATAAAATACCAACATTATTAGTTGCCTTGGATGCAGAAAAGGCCTTTGATAGGGTCTCTTGGTCATATTTATAACAGGCATTGGAAGCATATGGTTTTCAAGGACCGATACTGGACAACATTTTGACCCTTCATAAAAGCCCATCTGCTAGGATAGTGATGAATGGATATACATCTCCATTTTACCCTTTAATAAATGGTACAAGCCAAGTATGTCCATTATCTCCATTAATTTTTGTTTTACTTTTATAACCTTTAGCTCAAACAATTCGAGATAACTCCCTTATCCATGGATATACAGTTAAAGACTTTTCCTCTAAAATTTAACTTTTCGCAGACAATATTATTTTATCATTGACAGAACCCTCTATTTCTTTACCGGCAGTATTCCAAACATTGAATCAATTTTCCAATATATCCTATTACAAAATGAATCAAACTAAATCAGAAGCACTTCCTATATGGATTCTTCAAAATATTTTATCCAATCTAAAAACTGCTTTCAACTTTGAGTGGCAGAAGTAGGTTGTTCCAGTAAAGTTTTATATAAGGCAAATTATCATCCATTACTAGAGAAATGTGACTTACTCACTCAAGATTGGATGAAAATAGAAACATCCTGGATGGGGAAAACAGCTATTGTTAAGCTTATGTTACTACTAAAGATAATATATCTCTGACTATTCCTATAACTCTTCCAATCAAATTTTTTTCCACGCTTGATCAGTGATTTTGAAACTTATATGGAATAAATCGAAGGCAAGGATTGCTACCAACATATTAACAAAACATAAATCTAAAGGAGACCTTGGTCTCCCTGACTTTAAAAAATATTATAAAGCCACGCATCTTAACTTTTTGCAAAAGTTATTTTCTACAGTCAACCACAATGGGTACTACAAGAAGAAAGGATAACAATTAAAGCAGGTCATCAACTACAACATACACTATGGACTCCTCCAAGAAGGCACAAGTTGTTCTATACTCCCTTTAAGACCACACAAGCATCAATACAAGCATGGGACCATATTATGCATAAAGACTGTAATAAACTGCTTTGACCCAAACTTTCCATTGGAAGCTTTAAAAGGATTTATTCCTAACGTCAACCCTCAATATTGGTCACTAGCTGGCACACAATATCTGGACGATATAATACCTAACAACAACTTATTATCTTTCGACGAGCTCAAATTAAAATGGAACATCCCAACATCAACCTTTCTTACATATCTGCAATTAGCAAGTTATATAAGAAGGAACAAACACTGTAAAATTAAACTACCATCAACACAACAAAAGAAAATACTAATCCTTATGCAATCAACAAGTAAGATTTCGCAGTATTATGCCACATTAAACAACTCAGATCAAGAGTTAGTAGATCACCATCTAATACATTGGCAGCAGGAAATTCCAGCTATATTTGATCTCCAAGACTGGAACTATGCAATCTGGTTGATTGTGAAAACCACCAAATCTGTGAGATTACTGGAAACCTAGATAAAACGAATGTACCGGTGGCATATGGTTCCAACCAAAGTGCATAAGATCTACCCACAATATACTTCTAATATGTGCTGGCGTAAATGTGATCAGATCGGCTCAATGTTACATATTTGGTGGTCATGTCCAAGACTCAACTCTTATTGGAATCAAATATTTAACTTGCTATCTAATATTATTCCAGAATACCATATACTACCAAATGCATTACTTGCTCTGCTCAATTTAGAATTAGGTCCATTAAGATTACAACAAAAATGTCTAGTAGTCCATATCTTGGCTGCAGACCGACTTATTATTGCACAACATTGGAAATCAATCTACTCAGATGGTTGGAGAAAATGGAATATTATGAAGCCAAGAACAATCACACTCTTGCTAAACATTATTTCTATTCTTTAAAAAAAATTCTCTATATTTTTATTTACTCTGTTTCTATTTTTTACAACATTTTTCATTGATAATTCTTCAATGACATATGTAAATTTATAATCGTGATTTATACATATTCTGTCGAGTTTAAACCTGTCATTACATACTTTGTGATGTTTAAACCTGTCATTGCAATAAAACACTAAATACATTTTTTAAAATTTGTCAACCCTTTTGAAATAAAAAATAATAAAATGGTATAAAGGTGATACCTTTATTGGCTAACTAATATAACCATAGCAAACTTTCAGAACATTTTAGTTCCTTTTTCAAGGTAATCAGCTTGAAAAAGTTACTAAAATGTTCTGAAAGCTTGCTATGATTATATTAGTTAGCCAATAAAGGTATCACCTTTATACCATTTTGTTATTTTTTATTTCAAAATGGTAAAACACCCATCTCATTTGAGAGCCATTATGAATATGTGTATGCAATGCAAATTCACAACATTTAAATACAGGCACAGTAGTGCAATATTGCAGGGTTCAGGAAAAACTTGGGCAAGAAAACAATTTGTAAATAAATATTCTCTGCACAATCTTTGTAAATGACCCCCATTATTTTAGAAAAGACAGATACTGGACCAATAAGAAGATTCTCTGGTCTGCCTGTCTATGCATATATTTTGTAGGGATGTTCCAATGGAAATTGGTTGGTATTAAAGTTTTGGTCTCCCTCACTCAAACAGGACATGATTGTATTAGAGAGGGTACAGAGAAGGGCAACTAAGCTGGTAAAAGGTATGGAAAATCTTAGCTATGAGGAAAGACTGGCCAAATTGGGGATGTTCACACTGGAGAAGAGGCACTTAAGGGGTGATATGATAACTATGTATAAATATATAAGGGGGTCATATAATAATCTCTTTAATGCTTTATTCACCAGTAGGTCTTTCCAGCTGACACGAGGTCACCCATTCCGTTTAGAAGAAAAGAGGTTCCACCTAAATATTCGGAAGGGTTTTTTTTACAGTGAGAGCTGTGAAGATGTGGAATTCTCTCCCTGAAACTGTTGTACAGGCTGATACATTAGATAGCTTTAAGAAGGGGTTGGATGGCTTTTTAGCAAATGAGGGAATACAGGGTTATGGAAGATAGCTCATTATACAAGTTGATCCAGGGACTAGTCCGATTATACAAGTTGATCCAGGGACTAGTCCAATTTTTCCCCCTCTGAGGCAAATTGGAGAGGATGGGGTGTTTTGCCTTCTTCTGGATCAACTAGCAGTTAGGCAGTTAAAAAAAAAAAAAAGTTAAAAAAAAGTTGAACTTGATTGACGTGAGTCTTTTTTCAGCCTAACTTACTATGTTACTATGTAAAGCAATATATTGATCAGCTAAAATATACACATAGGGACAGATTTACTAAGGGTCAAATTTCAAAGTTAAAAAAAGTTGAAATTCGAACATCGAATTTGTTTTAAGGGCATTATCAATTGTAAATGGACAGAATAAGTAACTTTTCTATTGAGTTAAAAACATTTGAGTTGTTCTAATGCATCGTTCGTTTGAGAGATTCGAACGATTTTGGGAAACATCCTTGGAATTTCCAATGCTTTGAAAAATATCGCTGTAAAGGTTCCAGGAGGTCCCCCATAGGCTAAAATGGCAATTCGGCAGCTTTAAGTGCCAAAGTGTTGAATTCAAAGTTTTTTTAAAGAGACAGTACTTCAAAATTCGAATTTTCAATTTTTCTTCAATTGTAATTGAATTTTGGGCTATACGATGGTCGAAGCAGCCAAAAATTACTTTTTTGAAATTCTAATTTGATTTAAATTTTCACTTCTACCCTTAATAAATATGCCCCATAGAAATTATATTAAATAAACTCATAGAATTACTATTGAGGTTCATCTACTTGAGGTTGATTTTGTGGCTTTTCAGAAATTTGATTATATGAATGCATTTTTATTGATTATATATTGTGTTAACATTTGTGAAAAGTGTGTTCTTTAAATGTGGTATTACAAATTAATGTAACAAGTTGCAAAAGATAAAATTAGGTGATAGATGCATATGCTATGTACAGTTAATTATCTGCAATGCTGAGCAAATATCTAAACAAAATGGAAATAAAACACACATGAAACAGAGGTTTCAAGCCTAAATTAATAAGACAATCTGCCAAATCAAGTTATTAACTTGTTATTAAAAGTTATTAAAAGTACTGAAATCTCATTTTGTTAAAAATGGCATGGTGTCAGCAGCACAATAAATATATGAAAGTACAAACAAACACTCTGTACATATTTATATTCATGAGCAAACAAGAAGGCTAATGGGAAGATCAGAACACCCTCAGGCATAAAGAAATACTGTCCAAAGTAGATCATTCTGTATGACACATTGTACCCACAGCTGCGATGACATTTTTCTGCTAGTTTGCTAAAATGTTTTAAAAATGGAAAGCTGCAGTGGTTGCAGATCTTCAAATTGGCACTCAACAGAAAATCTAAGTAAAAGGCACCAGTATGAAAATGCAGTATTCAATTCAATTCAATATATTATGTACCTTCCAAAGAGTGCACATTTACTGCTGAGAAAGAGAAATAACAGGTCTCATGATAAAATGATCAAATTAATTTTTAAAGATATTAGGAAATCTTTGAATCCATTTCATAACTCTTTATGTAGCTTTGCTGCATTATATTTGGAAAATGAATATGATATATTTCTAGGATACAAACACGAGTACTGTTATGGAATATAGTATCTAGAGTGCTTGTTCTAAGATTTTTCTAGCTCTGGGATTTATCAATAATTTGTTCCCTAAAGCTTCTAAAAACATTTTGCTGCAGCCCTATCCCTGCTTAATACAATAAAATAAAATATTCCTGTGTTAATCTGAGAGACTTATAAAACAATTCTGAATCAACTCTGCATTATACAATTGTACATATGTATTACTGTGTTAAGTTGCCTCATCATGTTTATCGCATTTGCCAGCATGTAATACCAGTTGCACCAATCGCTAGCTAATGCTATTGGTACAAGTATACAGTACAAGTAACCAAGGGAGAAGAGAAACAGTTGAATAATATGCTGTAATGGTGGCCTAGTGGATAAAGTGCTTTTAGTTTTCAAAGTTTGTTTAGTTTTCAATCCCCATTACATATAATTTCCCCCACCCTCTAATTTATATTAAAAAGTAATCTCAATAGAAATTTAGCCAAATCGTATTATGTTAAAGGGAAACTGTCATGGGAAAACATCGGTTAAAAGTGCTTCTCCAGTAGACTTCTGAACTTAAATCCATTTCTCAAAAGAGCCAACAGATTTTTTTATATTTTATTTTTTAAATCTGATATGGGGCTAGACATTTTGTCAATTTCCCAGCTGCCCCAAGTCATCTGACTTGTGCCTTCACTTTAGTAGGGAACTGCTTTCTGGCAGGCTGTTGTTTTTCCTTCTCAATGTAACTGAATAGTACGCAGTGGGACATGGGTTTTTACTATTGAGTGCTGTTCTTAGATCTACCAGGCAGCTGTTATCTTGTATTAGGGAGCTGTTATCTGGTTACCTTTCCATTGTTCTTTTGTTAGGCTGCTGGGGGGGGGGAGGGAGGGGGTGATATCACTCCAACTTGCAGTACAGCAGTAAA
Organism: Xenopus borealis; assembly: GCA_024363595.1. Taxonomy (NCBI): domain Eukaryota; kingdom Metazoa; phylum Chordata; class Amphibia; order Anura; family Pipidae; genus Xenopus; species Xenopus borealis. Next base: position 94,364,404 of record CM044436.1, read on the forward strand.
GAGTGATTGAAGTTTATCAGAGCACAAGTCACATGACTTGGGGCAGCTGGGAAATTGACAAAATGGCTTGCCCCATGTCAGATTTCAAAATGAAATGAAAAAAATATGTTTTCTCTTTTAAGAAATGGATTTCAATGCAAAATTCTTCTGGAACAGCACAATTAACTGATGCATTTTGAAAAAAAAAATGTTTCTCATGACAGGATCCCATTAATGTACACAATCCTATTTTTTACCTGACAGGGATGAAAGTATGAGGCTGACATCAGTGGACAGCCTCCCAGCTTTTGTAGGCTTGCTTTTATAGACTTGCTTTAAAGGGAAACATCGGGAAAATTAAAATGGAATATAAGCTTTATCTTACTAAAATACTTACTAAAATAAAAAACGTTCTAAGCATCATCAACCAACAGATTCTGTACCATTTATGAATAATGTAAAGTTACTCTTCAGTATGTCCCTTTCAGCAACCTTTTCATGCTGAAGTCTGGGCCAGGCTTTGATTGATTAGTAGATCTAACATCTTTTAAGGGACTTCCTTGAAGTGCTCAATGAAATAACTGATTCCAGAACAAACCAAAGCTAACAAAATTACTGACTCTGGCATACACACTGCATACTCCATCAAAGCTGGTTATTTTGAAAAACTGAGTGAAGAGTTATTTCATTTCAACAGTACAGAATGTAGAATGATTACAATTCAGGGCAATAAAGCTTACATTATATTTTTATTTTCGCAACAGATCCCCTTTAAAGCTGAAGAGTTGCAAGCTTAGAAAAAATTAGACATGCCAAAGATATGATGGTGTTATATTTATTCAAGGGTTCCATTTTAGAGAGAGATATTTGATAATTTAAATGTGGCCCATACTTTAATTCTGGTGCTGCAAGATAGAGTCATGCCAGACAGAAATGTACAGTAGTTTCAAACTTATTTGATAACAAATCAAAAAAGTATTGTAGAAGTGATACCTATATTGGCTAACCATAAAAATATATTGCAAGCTTTAGAGGCACCAATGTCCCTTTGTCAGGCAAAATACAAATGAAATCTTAAAAGCCTCAGCACATATAATGTTAAATTACTGAAAAATATTCATGGGCAATACATTAGATAGGTCTGAATCCAGATCCCTGGACTATTTACAACCCACCTAAATTACTTTAATTATCTCTACAAGTTATCTATATCAGTAATTGCCTTATTTATTGCCCATAAAACCTAGTAACATAGTAAGTTGGTTTGAAAAAAAAAGACACATGTCCATCAAGTTCAACCTTTTAGCTCTATATATAACCTACCTGCTAGTTTATCCAGAGGAAGGCAAAAAAAAAAAAAAAAAAAAAAAAAAAAAAAAAACAATTTGAAGACTCTCCAATTTGAGAGGGAAAATTCCTTCTTGACTCCAAGATTGTACTATGTTCTATACATCTTCCATAAACCTGAATTCCTTCACTTGCTAAAAAGCCACCCAAACCCTTCTTAAAGCATAAGATTGTTTTGCCTGCAATCTCAGCTTGGATAAGTTATCTCAGCTTGGATCAAGTACAAAGTACAGCTTAATTAGTACAGAGAAAACAAGAATTGTTAATTTAAAAAGGAAACTAATGACACAGATCATTATGGTTAATAGCGATAAGCAATAAATCCCATCTATAAATGGATATGGTGACAAAACCCTCTGTGGTGTAGGCATATCTATAGCCATTTTAAATTAGCTATATGCCCAACTGGCATTTCTTTCTTCTTTTTTCCAGTTTAAAGTTTGAATGTCTGTAAAAGTCTGTATCTCAAATCCACAATACATTTCTTCTATGGTTTTTGTTCTGCAACTACAATTCAACATTAGTGATGGGCAAATCTGTGGCGTTTTGCTTCTCCAAATAATTTGCGAATTTTCCATGAAATTCGCGAAGCAGGGTAAAAATTAAAACTTTTTTTCAGCTTTGGACAGGCCCGGACTGGCAATCTCTAGGTTCTGGCAAGGGACTGCTATCAGGTACCATAGAAAATCACTATTTATTGGGCTGATTGGGCCTGTTTGGGCCTCTGTGTAATATGAATGCCAGGGTGTATTTTGACTCCCAGACCAGACATGGCTTTGGGGCTACCATTAAAACATTTTTCCCTTTCTTTTGAACTTTGTACGCTGTGATAAATGAACATATGGCATGTTTTGCTTAGGAGTCAATGAGAAGAGCAATTCACACTTATATTTCACTCAGTAACTACTACACACACCTTCCCTCCCTGTAGACATTGTTAGAGCACTCCTATCATTTCAAAAGAAAAAAAGTGCTCACATGTTGCCAGTTTCTTAAAAACATTTATACTTTTTTTTATATTACCTCTGGTTGACTGGTAATGGTATTTACTACTACTCTCAGTCTATATTGCTGTTGAACTAAAAAGTACCAACCATAGTTTATTTACTATTAATGGCTTACTGACACAGGCTTAACTATTAATAATTCATCTGAACACATAATATCAGGGAGCTGTGTATCCCACATTAAGATTAATAAACCATATATTTTTGCCAATGAACCATTTATTTATGTCTAAATGTAAGTAGTCATAAATGTCCAAATGACTTCAAGTACCATATGAGTATTAGTTAAATGAAAAATAAACTCCAGTATACAGATTTTAACAAAAGTTTGCAATTAAATTTTATTGCAAAAGCAATATAAAATGAATGTACAATTGTGCAATTTAATGCTAAAATAAAATTAGATTGCAGGAGGGGGAGGAGGAGGATTCTCCCTCATTCTGTGCATCAGGTCCTTTATCTCCTGAACCTCCCTCCACAATAAAGCTACTGTACCTGCTGCGGCAGGCCAGGTAGGAGGTCAAGGAGCTGGTAGTGCTGCTCTTTCTATCCTGAGGGAGACGGTGGTGGAGGTGATGTGGACTTGCAGCCACAGCCTGCCTCCTCCTCTCCATCTTCATTGGCTGCATTGGCCTCTTCCACTGCCCCTCCTTCATCCGCTGGCAATCAAAGAATTTCAGTTTGAGTAAAACAGCACTTGCATTTGTACAATACAAATTATACAGGCTGAGGTGTTGTGTTACTACAAGAAAACCATCATTAATAAGGATGGCAAGTATGGGGTGGGCAAAACCTTTAAAGGAGTTGTTCACCTTTGAGATAAGTTTTAATATGATGTAGAGATGGATGTTCTGAGACAATTTGCAATTGGTTTTAATTTTTTATTATTTGTGGTTTTTGAGTTATTGAGATTTTTATCCAGCAGCTCTTCAATTTGCATCAGCCTGGTAACTAGGGCCCAAATTCCCCTAGCAACCATGCAATGATTTGAATAAGAGACAGTAATATGAATAGGAGAGGGTCTGAATTGAAGGATCAGTAATAAAAAGTATCAATAACAATACACTTGTAGCCTTACAGAGCATTTGTTTTTTTAGAAGGTGATGGTGATGCCCATTTGAAAGCTGCAAACAACCAGAAGAAAAAGACAAATAACTAAAAAACCATAAATAATAAATAATGAAAACCAATTGAGAAGTTGCTTGAGAGTTTTTTTTTTTTTGCAGCAGATAATCTCAATTTGACAGGTCATTTACTTGTTATTTAACTTGTCTGCAATTATTTGACACTTAAAGTCAACTGTTCCAATCTTAATTAAAGTATTTACTTAAATATATTTTTGCTGTTAAATAGAAAATCATTATAAAAGAAGTTGTGACTAGAAGAAAAGGACTTTAATTTGAAGCAGCGTAGGTGGTTCTTCAAAGTAAGGACAGTGTGGTTATAGAATGAACTGCCGGGTTAATATAGCTATGGGCATATATGGTTTGTGTGAAAGAGTGGGGGTGTGTGTGTTTGTACGCTGGGTTTTAATTTGTAGGGATTGAATTGATGGACTTTTTATTTTTTCAACCCAATGTAAATATGTACTATGTAACTATCTTTTAAAATAACTCTACCTTCCAGCTCCTCTTGCACTTCCTCCAGTAGTGCTGTGTGCTTTCTTTTTAGGTTACTCCAAATTTGCTGAAGGCTGCTGATAGCCAGGTGCACATCAAAGTGCCAGCGCAGCCTGTGCCTCAGCTGCTGCATGACACTCCAGGGGAGTGCCTGGAATCATTAAATGATCATTAAATCATTAAATGAGGAAGGCATCAAACAGAAGATATTTGGCAAATGATGAGGCAGTATTAGCAACAGAGTGTGTTTTTATTGCCAAAACTGGCATGCTGCTCAGCACAAGGCCATGCTCCCCAGTGCAAATTTTAATGTGGGGAGAAAAAGTTCTAAAAACACAGAACTCATTACTGATTTCTAAATATTACCACATGATAATAATTTGTCTCCCTCAAACAACTTGATCTCTATTTGGGACCCCAACATATAGGAATACCTTTGTATCTGCTACCACAAGGCCATATGGATTTAAAAAAGAGATGCAAATGCGCACAAATTCTAAACCCCATGCCAAATCAAAACCCTTTTCAACTGGGAGGAGGATTTAGAATTGTATTTTCTTCTCAAGACTGGAATAAAGCATTCCACTACCTCAGCATTCATTCAACCGATTTAAAATTCATTACTTTTTAAAAAGTAAGAAGTGTAATATAATATATTGTTATATCTGACTCCAGATAGTCCACGGTCCTTTAAAGGGGCTTGGATTATTTTTCACTATTATTCACTACATTATTTTTTCTAATATTATCTAAAACAATTAGCCTTTATCTCTCAATTGTGTTCTACTAAAATGTACTCTAATTATATGAGACCATATATCTCATTTCTTTTCCCTTTTAGGTATTGGGAGCAGGCCCCACACATCTCTTAACAATATCTTAATGTAACTGTGCATTTATTTTGGTGAAATGTTTATCTGTTTACTGTTAGGTATTTTATTTTTACCCTTTTATTCTGTAAAGTGCTGCAGGGAATGATGGCACTAGATAAATATTAAAAATAAATAAAATTGTTCATATACAGATGCAGGATTTGTGAGTTAAATGTGCCATGACTCAGGTTTAATTGAAGAAACAGTGTTATCTAAAGTTATCTTAACTCATTTTATGCATTTAACCTTTTCATTAGCATACCAAAGAACCATTGTTTTCAATGGTGAACTCTTTAATTGGATGGGATGCTGTGACACAATATTCTGTGCTAAGTGGGATAAATGGGATAGATGAGTTATGTTTTTCTGTGTCAAATGCACAATCCAAAGAGGCTTCATCTGTAGTACAATATTTACAACAACCAATAACAAACATTTTTGCACATGCTGTTTATTTGTCATTTTTAGGACAATAAGGCAGTCATAATAATAATAATAATAATAGTTGGCTACAAGACACAGAAAAATTCAGGCGACCAATTAGCAGAAAAGCCCCGCATTTATCCCTTGTAACCCTGTAAATAAAAGATGAAAAAGAAAAGAAAGGAGAATTATTTAGTTTTCAAATATTATATTAAAATGATCCACTTTATTACTGTGTGCAATTTTATAGCCATAGTTACAATTGTATTTTTTAACCAGCTTAATACTATTAAAAGTATATTTTGAATAAATTACAAAACAAAAGCAAATCTTTTTTTAAGTCTGCTTACATGGAGAATTCTGGAGATTTATAAGCCCTAAAAAATATAACAAAATCATGTATGATCAAATGTTTTGCTCTAGGAAAATGAGTACATTTTGTAGCAGGTAAGTAACAAACACATATTACAATCTGGAACTCAATATAAACTTTAAATGATTTCACAGTTTTCATTTTTATTAATCAGAATACAAAGCTTTCTATTTTTGATTAAAGGGTTACTTTTACATATAGGATTCCTTCAAAAGTTCCCTGTTAAGTTGAGTTTTCAAGAACATTATGTACAACATATGCTTTTTATGTGAGCTCACTTAGGAAAAAACAGGTTTGTGCTCAAGGGCAAACTATATTTTTTATTGGAAAATTTAAAATGTCGATGTTTAGTCAAACTATCTGGCCGAATGAATTCACTTTTATCCTTCTAAAAATGATAATACAGGTATGGGACCTGTTATCCAGAATGCTCAGGGCCTGGGGTTGTGTGGATAAGGGATCTTTCTGTAATTTGGATCTTCATACATCTACTAGAACATCATGTAAACATTAAATAAACCCAATAGGCTGGTTCTGCTTCCAATAATGATGACTTGCTGCTTAGTTTGGATCAAGTACAAGTTACTGTTTTATTATTACAGAGAAACTGGAAATCAATTTAAAATGTTTTAATCTGGATTATTTGATAATAATGGAGTCTATGGGAGATGTCCTTTCTGTAATTTAGAGCTTTCTGGATAATGAGTTTCCAGATAATGGATCCCATACCTGTACCACTTACAACTGGATATATACTGCATGTTGTCAAGACCCTTTTATTACAGTACTGTATATTGCAGTAGAAACACATGTGTGTCATGTAACAAGCAAGGAATAATGTATTCTTACCAATGACCCAGTTAGGCTGGGAAGGCCTGTTCCCTGTAAAGATATTTAAAAAAATGCATTTGAAAGGAATGTTGTTTAAGCTTCTAAGATTACATATCTTAATTATAAATTATAATTTTAAAATCTGTACATGAATGTTTTTAATTATTTGAAATGAACACAGTTAATATGTTAAGGTAGACAATAATCAGTTTTCTAGATCATTTACAGTGAGCACAGTAATATGATCACTCACTCATCAGGGCAATATTAGGATCTCCAGTTATCTTTGCTATGTATAATAAAGTATGGCAAATTTTGTAAATAGAGATTTAGGTTAATACACATGTTACAAAACAATGCAAATATTTGCATGACTAACTTTTTAAAGGGACATAGATTGAACAGTGCTGTAGGGAATAGATTGAACACTATGAAACAAGTTGGCGCTATAGAAATACATGTTAATAAAAACAGTACAGTTGTGCCTTTATGTACTGTAAAAGTAGATTTTATTATATATGTGCCTTCTACTTTGCATTATTCTTCACTGGTGCACATCATCCTCCACTTGTTCTAAAATTGTAACTGTGAAAGTTATGGGGTGAAAGAGTTTAGCAAATTTCAATAACATAATTACAATGCATAAAATGAAAGCATACTGTACATGTAAAGTTTACTGTGATTTATTTGTTAGGCCTTTAATGCAGCCTAAAATATTGCTCTGCATTTTTATTAAAGAACTTAAATCATTTACAAATATATGTCATTATGTATGCATACATGGTTCTTCTATTTCATGTTATATTTTCTTGTTCTTTATTTAAAACAATCAACTTGGTAAATGGTTTTACATGGTGTGGTTTACAACAAAAAAACAATGACAAATAAGAAAATGCTATCCATTTTAATAATTATCGGGACATTGAACAAAATCTGTGAGCACTTACCAATAAATCTGATAGACTTCCCAGAGGTTGTTTCTAATTAAAGTAATAACATAAATTGCATTGGTATATATTTTTTTACACAACTGCTAAAATTGGCTGCAGATTTCTCTCTCTCTCTCTCTCTCTGTGTGCCACTTGGATTTGTGAGTTAAATGCATCATGACTCGGGACTAATTGAAGAAACTGTGTTATCTAAAGTCATCTTAACTCATTTAATGTATTTAACCTTTTCATCAGCATACCAAAGCACCATTGTTCACAATGGTGAACACTTTAATTAGATAGGATGCTGGGATGCAATTTTCTGTGTTACATGGGAAAAGTGGGATATCTGAGTTTAGTTATTCTGTGTCAAACACACAAACCAAAGTGGCTTCATCTGTATCTGGTTGAATAATAGTTAAATCCAAATATTTGGTAAAAATTTGCATATTGTATATTATAATAATTCAATAAATGATAACAATAACTGGATTATAGTGTTTTATAAATAAAAGCAAATTAAATACTGGTCCGGTTTGACATTGTTCTTACCGTCAATTCACATAATGTGTTCAAAACTGTTCCAATAACTCCAAGAAAATCCTAACAAACATACAAAACTTTATTTTATATGGAGCTTTTTCTTTACATATTTTAATTTCTTGCAATAAATTTACATAAGAAATGTAAAAATAAATTCTGACTGTGTGTATTGGGGAAATAATGTAATTTATCTGTGGCATTTCATGTACTGAGTACTAAGCACACTTTTAGCAGAGTGCAACCGATTCTATCCATAGTTACCAGAATGCTTAGCAGTTTACTCTGGATGCTCAGATTTTGTAAAGCTAAAATTTTAAGTACTGGACTAGAAAAAAAGTCCAACATGTCCTAATGCTACTGCATCACTAGTTATTATAAGGTTGTCATAATCCCTTGAGGATCTGATCAGAATCACATTCATAAGTTACAGGCAATGTCACTTAAACTGGACATCAAAAGCAAAGAGATTGTGCCTGTGGGTAGTCTTGTATAGGTGTGTGTACATAGGATTTAGCATTTTTGTATCAATTAATTGGATGAAGAACAAAGACAGAGATCTTTGATAATTATATTTTCAAGCACTTATAATTAGTAATTCTCATATTTTACGAGAAACAAACTTGACCTAACTCCCACTCACAAATGTGACTTATTTACTAATATTTCAGGCTGAAAATATCAGATAGTCAAAATGAAAAAAGGAGTTTCAAGTCAAATTGTGCAACGTTATAGAATTACCATTTGAAAAGCTCTGATTTATCGAGTTTTGAAGCATAAACCAGCATCAAATGTTTTCTTGAATTCTACAGTTTTTACATTGGGGATTTTTAGATTCAGGGCATAATAAATCTCCAAAAAAAAATTCTCTAAAAAACTTACTATAAAAAAATCGAGTTTTAAAATAACCCCTTTGATACTGTATCTCAATGGTCAGATTATAAAAACAGAACAGAATTTTGCTATACTATATTCATTTAAATATACCTTTAACATGAAATTCAAAGAGGAGTTTTATTTATTCTGGATGTTTCTTTGCAGTGTGTATTGATTATAAAGCAAAACAAAGGGAAAAAATATTTACCACAGCTTCATATAGCTTCTGCAAAACATCACGAGCAACATCCCCAACTTTATCAGTAGTAGTTTCCTAGTAGAGAAAACACCTCATGTCATATTACAGAGAACTCCACTTATACAAACTCAATTACTTCTCCAACGTAACATCAAGGCTATTGATATTTAGTTTCTGAAATATTCTAATAGGCTTTCTTTTGACATAGTGCAACTAGTGATGGGCGAATTGGCGGCGAATTCCCACGATTCGCCGCTGGCGCATAAATTCGCGAATAGCCAGCGAAATTTCGCTTTGCGAAAATTCGCCTGAAAAACGAGTCGCGCATCGTTTTTGACGCGACGCGGTGAAAACGACGCGACGGTCGTCAAAAATGATGCGACGCGATGAAAACGACGTGGCGCGTGCCGAAAACGACGTGACGCGTTGGAAACGACGTGACGCGACAAAGTTGACGCGACACGCGACAAAAGCGACTCGTTTCCTGAATTTTTCGCCAATTTTTCGGCGAAGCGAATCTCGGGAGATTCGCCCATCACTAAGTGCAACATCTAGTGATGGCAAATTTATATGCCTGGGTCGAATTCACTGCAAATTCCTGCAATTCACCGCAGGAGAATAAATTTAAAAAACGCCTGCGAAAATTTGTCTGGTGATTCGTTTTAGATGGCAGCGCCCGTTTTTGGCATCCAAAACAAGATGCGCACCTCCAAAACGACGCGCTCGTCCAAAGCGAGACACAGGCGACATTTCACAAATTTTTCACTGTTTCGCAAATTTCTCCTGAAAATTGCGTAAAATTTACCTAAACAAAATGTCACAGATTAGCCCATCACTAGCAACAGCCACAGTTATACTGAGGTAACCCTTTTACAATATGTGTTATCTTATCAGGGTTCCCTCTGCTTTATACACAAATGAGTGACTACAACATTCACAACAGCCTTGAGGAAGAAGAGGACTAAAAAGATCTCTCCTTCTTTCCATCCTCCATTTTATATTTTGATTTATTCCTAATTGCCCTGACTTTGAATAGATACACAGCATGACATTTTCATGTATTTGGTTCACAGTTCCACGAGAGTTAGTGGTTATTCTTCCACTGTACAGAGAACTGGTAAGGCCCCGTCTAAAATATGCTGTACAGTTTTGGTCACCAGAGCTGCAGAAGAGGGGCTTAAGGGGTGATATGATAACTATGTAGAGATGTATAAGGGAATCATATAATAATCTATTAAATGCTTTATTTACCAATAGGTCCTTCTAGCTGACACATGGGCACCCATTTTTATTAGAAGAAAGGCGATTACAACTAACTATTCAGAGGGATTTTTTTAAGGTGCAAGCTGTGCAGAATAGTATATCTCTTCTTGAATCTATTGTACTGACTGCATTAAGAATGGGTTGGGTGGCAGGTAAAGTAATGCAAGGTTATGAAAATTGCTTATAGTACAGGTTGATTCAGGGACTAGTCTGATTGCTATCGTAGATTAAGCAAATTGAAGATTTAGAGTGAGGCAAATTGGAGATTCTTCAGAAGTGTTTTTATGCCTTAGGACCAGAAAAAGGGGTAGGCCGAAGAGGCAGCTGCCTAGGGTGCACCAACTGGGGGTACTATGCAGTTACTTCTTCTGCCTACCCCTAGATTGGACGTGTATGCGTGTGATGAGGGAAGTGGCCTGCCTCTGTTTTGCCTTTCTCTGGATAAACTAGCAGTTAGGCAAATTATATATAGACTGAAAAAGTTGAACTTGATGGATGTGCATTTTTTTCAAACTAACTTACAAAGTTTGAATATTTTTCAAGAGAAAAATAAATATACATTACCAGAACATCTTTTGTTCCCAGAATTTGATCAAGAGAACATCCTGCAGTTTGCTGCAAATATGTAATAAAGGATATTACAAGAAAAGTGGACTAATGTCAAGCTGAAAGTGCAAACAAAAGTGGATTTGGACAGTTATTATCAAAATAGGCATCTTTCCTAAGTACAACCCTTATAATCGGTTGATGGATGACTCTGACCCATTTTGATGAAAATTTACAAAAATGCCAAACGTGGTAAAATGTGGTAAATGCATTAAAGTTAATGAGCAATTTTAGCAATTTAAATTATGAATCACACAGACAAGACAGAATTAAATAAAAACTTTCATTACCAGTAAAGTATCCAGTTCTTTTAGAAATTGTCTGTACAGGGCCTCATTGTTTTCATCCTGCAAAAAAATACAAAAAAAGTCACAGGCCAGTGTCTGTATTTCTTTGCTTCATAACTAGCTATAGTCATATGGGGGAGGGCAGTCCTCTAATCAGTTCAGCCATGCTGAACACAGGCATTACAGTGTGTTTGTGGGGGTAGCCACAGGTCCCTACAATTCTTAAAAGGAACACAGACATGCACATCTGTCTTATTGAATATCCATGAGAATAACTTATATGTGTTAAAGCAGCACGGAGACATGCATATTTGTCTTATTGAATATCCATGAGAATAACTTGTATGCGTAAAAGCAGCACGGAGACATTCACATCTGTCTAATTGAATAGCCATGAGAATAACGTATTTGTGCAAATCACTTAATTTAGAGTAAATATTTCATAAAACTAACTGTTCAAAAATATGTCTATTTCAAAATGTTTCAGTTCAGAAATAGATTTATTTCTGTGCCAGGTGTTCTTAATGGTGCATCAGTACAAAGTTCAGTTAGATTTTGTCTGTGTATTTCTGTGTGTATTTTTGTTTTGTGTGGTATGAAAATCAGAAAGTGAACTTTAAGTACACCATATTGCAAAAGGAAAACGATTTATATTATAGTTGCATACCTTTCCTTGTTTGTAAAGACATAACAATCTCTGGAGCTCTTTTATGAGGGCAGGGGTGTCTTTCTGAAAAAAAATAAAGGTTTGTTAATTATGTTGATCTGAGGCAATTATTCAAATTCATGTGCTAGAATTGCATCATCTAGTCTTTTAGGTTATGTTATTGTTGCATTTGGAAAAGCATAACATATCTAAATAAGCCACAGTAGTTAGAGTACTGCCTTCTTGGCTGAGATTTACAACATGATTTTACTGTTAAAATCTCAAGAACTTTCTGACAAAGGAAAAGATCTCCTAAAGGATTTCTAAAACAGTTTCAGTTGGTAGGAGACAATATTACAAGTTTCTGAAGTGAAGTAAAAAATTAATTACCTACCGCCAGTAGTAATTTTAGGCAGTTCAACATGTCAGTATTTACAACAGCAGTAGAAGAATCTTTATCATAGGAAGAATATTTTTAAAAGAAGAAAATAAGATTATTATGGAGTTGACATGTAAAAGATGAATATATATTACATTATGCTCATACCATACAAAAAGTTTTTTTGAAATACTATTGCATGTCTGTTAATTGAGACATCACAAGCATTAACTGGCACAAAAGTAACATCTCAACTAAGCTTTGTAACTCATTTTGAATTTTCTCAGAACAATCTAAGTTTCTATACACAAAATCATTAAAATATTTAGATAGATTTGAAAAGAAAAAAACATTATAAGATTGTGATACATTTGTAATCCCTTTTCAAGGTGTGTTTATAACATTTCATAGATAAAATGAATAAAGAATGAAATATCTTACCAAAGCAACTGCTTAGAGCCAATAAAAGAAAAACTGCTGCTATCTTCATGGTGCCTAAGTTTGGCTGCTCAGCCTCCAAATAGTGTATTCAAGGTGTATCTAAAGTTGTGAGTGTATACTTGAAAGAAGCATGATATTTATACTGTAGAAATGTGTTTAAGTGACTTTAAGATGATCGCTCTGCCAAATTTTCAACTTTTTTTCTGTTTACATTCTTGCTATTTACAATTTCCAAAGCAAACAAGTAAAATCTTCTTTGATGATTTTAAAATACACAATTAACATTTTCCTCTGTCCATCCTATACAAAAAAAATGTAGAATTCAACGGGAAATTTCAGCAGTATATAGGGCAAAGACCCTAGTGTTCTCTTATCTATTACCTTTTACAAATTTTCACTTCCTTTCTGCTGTACTTTATAATTTTCTTCTCACACAGAAAATGCTACAAAAGATTATGTAATATTTTAACACTTTATCAAAAATGTACTTTTAGAATGTGTGTATTCTAATATGAAACTTCAAAACTCTCCAAACTCAAATGTTTGCTTGTTTACAAAAACCTAAAATCTTGAAAACTCATCAAGTAACAACTCATACCTGTATGTAGCAAAATGACAGTTTCCCCCTCTGAGGCAAATTGGAGAGGCCTTCGGATGGGTTTTTTTTGCCTTCCTCTGGATCAACTAGCAGTTAGGCAGTTAAAATTAAAAAAAAAAAAGTTAAAAAGGTTGAACTAGATGGACGTGAGTCTTTTTTCAGCCTAACTTAGAATGTATGTTAGTATGTTACTCAAAATGTCAAGGAGTAAATGAATCCACTAAACTGAAATTTAAAAATATCTTGATTCTAGTTAATACAACTCCCTTTGATTTCTACATGAACTATTTAGCCTCTAGATGTTTTATAGATTTTTTTTACACTTAATTAATCTCAAAATTTCAAAATTCAGTAACTGCAATTCAAAATTGCATTTTTACTCAAAGTGGAGTAAAATTGAAAATTGATACATCTCTCATAAAGGCATAGAATCCCAATTCTATTGTCTAATGACCATTTTATGTAACATTACATAACATCAATATCTATAGTTATAATTTGTAAAGCTTTCAATTTCTATAGATTTGTGCATATAATCGAATAGATAATTATTTGAGTTGTTGTGTTGCTAAAAACTCAACACTGATGAAACTGAATTAATAATCGATTAATCTTCAAATGTTATTGTGCAAAACTGTCTGTTAATTTAAAAAGAATGTGGTATTACCACTATATATAAATATATATAAAATACTGCTTTTGACCGACACTTCCAGGATTCTTTTTATTTTATGTCCATTCTCTTGAACCCCCTTGTACAGCATCAGTAATTAACAAAGTCTACAATCCTTCAAATGTTTGTAAAAAAAAATACAGTGGCTCGGTCAAGCATATGTACCTTTCCTCACACTTCTATTTAATACTAAAAATATGCCTACTGTAAGACACAACACACTGGTAACTTACACCAAATATTAAACTGACCACAAAGATGATTGAGGAGCCCCTATAGTAAATGCCTGCCTTCCTGTTTCGGAAGCAAACACACCAGATGTAAAACTACAGTGCATTCAGTATATTATATTTTCATTACTTTAATGTGTTGATGTTACTGTTACTTTAAGAAGTAGAATGCTTTGCATTGTGTCTCCTGATAGTCCTACCATCTATTGGGTGTCTTCACAAACTGGTTAGATATTTTTCATGCTGCAGTTAGCCTTTTCAAAATGAAATTTGAAACAAATTAAGGACCAGTAACAGAAACATATAACTGAAGTTGTTGTTTGTATACAGGAGTTTATATATCATAAAGTGAATAAAGGTCAAAATCCTTACAAACGCTTTTATTTCCATACATACAAATGCAATGTGTATCCTTCACATTCTATTCCAAATCAACAAATGAAGAAAAATTTATCAGATTTGCTTTATTCATTTACAGAAGTGAAAAAAGGGAATATTAGGCTGTTCATAAAAAATAGCAGTGTCATTGAAAATTTAGCTGTATAAACTGAAAAATGTGTCAAGATTTTGCTTTCCTTTGAATTGCAGAACTAATATTTAATTTTATAACCACTGTTTCTGATAATTGCTGTGCATGGTTTTGCCCCAGAATCAGCATTTTTTATGCCATTTTTGATTGGGCTGGCCACTCCATAACGTCAGTCTTGTTGGTTTGAACCAAGATGTTGCTAGTTTACTGGTGTGTTTGGGATCATCTTCTTGAAACACAAATTTCAAGGGCATTTTTTAAAGAGACATTACTTCAAAATTTGAATTTTCTAATTTTTTCAAATCGAATCGAATTTTGGGCTAGTCAAAGCAGCCAAAAATTACTTTTTTTCACTTCTACCTTTAGTAGTGCCCCATAGAATTACTATTAAATAAACTCATAGAATTACTATTGAGGTTCATCTACTTGAGGTGGATTCTGTGGCTTTTCAGAAATTTGATTATATTAATGCATTTTTTATTGATTATATGTTGTGTTTACTTTTGTGAAAAGTGTGTTCTTCAATTGTGATATATCAATTTAATGTAATAAGTTGCAAAAGATGAAATTACGTGATAGATGTGTATGCTATGTTCAGTTAATTATCTGCAATGCTGAGCAAATATCTAAACAAAATGGAAATAAAACACACATGAAACAGAGGTTTCAAGCCTACAGTAAATGAATAAGAGAATCTGCCAAATCAATTTATTAACTTTTAATAAAATTTTACTAACATGAAAAGTACTGGAATCTCATTTTGTCAAAAACGGCATGATGTCAGCAGCACAATAAATAAGTAAAAGTACAAACACTCTGTACATATTTATATTCATGAACAAACACAGGAACATTCTGTATGTATCATACCCACAGTTGCGAGGAGATTCTTCTACTAGTTTGCTAAAATGCTTTAAAAATGGAAAGCTGCAGTGGTTGCAGATAGCGATGGGCGAATCTATCCCATTTCGCCACCCATGGGAATCTTTCCCATTTTTCACCAATTCATGAATTTCGCTGGAAATTTGTACATTTTCAGCGAAATTCATGAATTGGTGAAAAATTCACGAGTTGCGGCACGTTTTTTTGTCGTGTGTCGCGTTGTTTTTGATGCGTCGTGTTTACGACGCATGTCGCGTCATTTTCAGGACGCAACTTTTTTTTTACGCCAGCGAATTTTCAACAGGCGAATTTTCGCTGGCGTTTCGCGAATTTATTAGCCGGCGGCGAATCGTGAGAATTTGCCCCTCACTAGTTGCAGATCTTGGCACTCAACAGGAAATCTAAGTAAAAGGCACAAGAATGATAATGCAGTATTCAATTCAATATATTATGTACCTTCCAAAGAGTGCACTCTTACTGCTGAGAAGGAGAAATAATGTGTCTCTGTAGCAATATTCTGTGACAAGAACTCATATAAAATTATCAAATTAATTTCTAAAGATTTGAGGAAATCTTTGGTTCCATTTAACTACTCTTTATGTAGCTTTGCTGCATTATATTTGGAAAATGAATATGATATCATAGCATGTTAGAAGCTTAAAGGCTTTGCTATCAGTATGGATTTGTGCTAGCTTAATCCTCAACAGAAAAACATTCAAGCTCTAATTATACTACTGCCGCCCTATCCATGCTTAATACAATAAAATATTCCTGTGTGAATCTGAGAGACTTATAAAACAATTCTGAATCAACTCTGCATTATATAATTGTACATATTTATTACTGTGTTAAGTTGCCTCATTGTGTTTATTGCATTTACCAGCATGTAATACTAGTTGCGCCAAGCGCTAGCTGATGTTATTGGTACAATTATACAGTACATGGGTTACCAAGGGAGAAGAGAAACAACTACATTATATGCTGTAATGGTGGCCTAGTGGATTAAGTGCTTACTTTTTGACCAGTGTGTTTAGTGTTAAATCCCCATCGTATGTTTTTTTCACCCCTCTAATGTATATTAAAAATTAATCTTAATACACATTTAGCCCAATCCTATCATATTAATGCACACAAGGCCTGAAAAACAAGGGATTTTTTCCCTCTGCCACCATGTCGTTCTGTCTCCTCCACCACATATGAAGCAAAGAAACAAATGGATGTGTAGTAATCAAAAAGTGTTTTTTTCCTGAATTTCCTCTGGCCCATGTCTCTCTCCCCCCTCCCTCTTTTAGGATATCAAAGCACTTCAAAATCATCTAATTTCCTACACTAATTTCCTAATTTCCTAATGCCAGCTAAGAAGTCCTTGTAGCTGAAGTAAAACATGTACAGTTTTACTCTGTCATAAAGAACACAACTGAAAACACCTAGAACAGGTTATAGGAAAGAAGGGTTTGGGATCCTAGAGCACTGGGCTGATTTTTTTCCTTGAGGAAAAACAAGGATTGTTCCTCAATGGAAGGGGGTCCACTGTGCTAGGGGAAAGAGGTTGGAGGAGTGTTTAAACTAGGCAAGTGGGAGGTGGGTGAGAGAAAGAATTATTGCGAAGTTAGGGTAGAAGGGGTAGTGGGATTAGTAAGGGGTCATGGGGAGAAGTGAGGGGGGCATACAGTTTACCAGCTAAGGAGATTCCTCTGTTACAAGTATCTAGGGTGAGATTTTACAACACACATGCCATACAAGGAAAACAGGCTAATACTAACTTAACCTATAATTCCCTTCAAAGTAATGCACGTTTAAAAAGTAAAAGTAGTAACCTCCGCTGTATGCTGGCAAATGCACAAAGTTTGCCAGGTAAAATGGGGGACCTAGAATTAATTACATGCTCTAAAAATAATTATATAATTGGTATCACTGAGACTTGGTGGGATGAAACATGTGACTGGACTGTGAATTTAAATGGTTACACCCTTTTTAGGAGGGACAGATGGATTAGAAAGGGGGAGGAGTGTGCTTGCATGTAAAGCCTGAATTAAAGCCATGCACTAAAGCAGTAATCCCCAACCAGTAGCTCGCGAGCAACATGTTACTCTCCAACCCCTTGGATGTTGCTCTCATTGT
Source organism: Xenopus borealis (assembly GCA_024363595.1). Classification (NCBI taxonomy): domain Eukaryota; kingdom Metazoa; phylum Chordata; class Amphibia; order Anura; family Pipidae; genus Xenopus; species Xenopus borealis. Next base: position 94,382,054 of record CM044436.1, read on the forward strand.
CCTCATAGCAGGTGCTTATTTTTTAATTCCAGGCTAGGAAGCAAGTTTTAATTGCAGAAAAACTAAGTATAGTACCAAGCAGAGCCTCTTGTAGGCTGCCAATCCCAAAGGGGCTACCAAATAGCCAATCTCAGCCCTTATTTGACACCCCAGGGACTTTTTCATGCTTGTGTTGCTCCCCAACTCTTTTTACATTTGAATGTGGCTCATGGGTCAAACAGGTTGGGGACCCCTGCACTAAAGAAATAACCATTACGGGCACTGGTGAGGGTGTGGAAACCTTCTGGGTAGAGATTTCGACTGGGCACAAAGGTTACAAAGAAAATTTTTATTGGTGTATGCTATAAACTACCTTGTATAAGTAACGAGTATAAAGCAACTAAATTGGATAGCGGGAAGGAAGATTTAAATTATGAGGGTAGACTGTCCAGGTTGGGGTTGTGTTCTCTGGAAAAAAGGCCAGTCTGTTACTACCAGGGGTGCAGGGGGTGCAATTGCACCAGGACCCCCACCCCCTTGGGGCCCATCGGAGCCACAAAAATGGTTATGGCAGGCAGTTATCTAGGGTGAGATTTTACAACACACATGCCATCAACACTCCAGCATGTGATTTATAAAGGTAAGGGCCTGACAGGGGGGCCCTTCCTGTACCGGGGCCCACCAGGGAGTAGTTATGCCACTGAAAAAAGGCGCTTGCGAGGGGACATGATTACATTTTACAAATACATTAGAGGACATTATAGACAAATAGCAGTGGACCTTTTTACCCATAAAGAGGATCACCGCACCAGAGGCTACCCCTTCAGACTAGAAGAAAAGGACTTTTATTTGAAGCAACGTAGGTGATTCTTCACAGTGAGGACAGTGAGGTTGTGGAATGCACTGCCGGGTGATGTTGTGATGGATGATTCTCTTGATGCTTTCAAAAGAGGCTTGGATGATTTTTTTGGACAGACATAATAACAAAGGCTATTTTAATACTAAACTCTACAGTTAGTATAGCTGTGGGCATATATGGTTTGTGTGAAAGAGTGGAGGGGTGTGTGTGTGTGTGTGTGTGTGTGTGTGTATGCTGGGTTTTAATTTGGAGGGGTTGAACTTGATGGACTATGTCTTTTTTCAACCCAATTTAACTATAATGGTATGTTTTACATGACAGGGATGAAAGCATGAGGTTAACACCAGTGGAAACCCACCCATATCGAGAAAATTAAAATGAAACATAAGCTTCATCTTACTGAAATAAAAAACGTTCTAAGCATAATCAACCAAAAAATTTTGTACCATTTATGAATAATATCAAGTTACTCTTCCGTATGTGCCTTTCAGCAACCTGTTTCTCTACATGCTCTTTTCATGCTGAAGTCTGGGTCAGGCTTTGATTGATAGGTAGATTTAACGTCTTTTAAGGGACTTCCTTGCAGTGCTCAATGAAATAACTAATCCCAGCACAAACAAAAGCTAACAAAATAACTCTGGCATACACACTGCATACTCCATCAATGCCAGTTATTTTGAAAGAGTGAAAAGTATTTATTTCATTTCAACAGCGCTAAATGTAGAATGACAACATTTCAGGGCTATAAAGCTTACATTTATTTTTATTTTCGCAACAGATCCCCTTTAAAGCTGGAGAGTCGCAAGCATAGAAAAAATTAGACATGCCAGAGATATTATGGTGCTATATTTATTCAGGGGTTCAATCCAAATTATAGAGAGAGATATTTGATAATTTAAATGTAGCCCATAATTTAATTCTAGTGCTGCAAGATAGAGTTGTGCCAGACAGAAATTAAGTTTCAGACTTGTCTGATAAAAAATAAAAAACAAACAAATACAAAAGTTTTGAAGAAGTGATACCTATATTGGCTAACCATAAAAATATATTGCAAGTTTTAGAGGCACCAAGGTCCCTTTGTCAGGCAAAATACAAAAAAAATGGAAAGCCTCAGCATATATAATGAAAAATTATTGAAAAATATTCATCTGCAATACATTAGAAAGTTCTGAATCCAGATCCCTGGACTATTTACAACCCAACCAAATTACTGTACAAGTTATCTCTATCAGTAGCTGCCATATTTATTGCCCATGAAACATAGTAACATAGTAAGTTGGGTTGAAAAAAAGACACATGTCCATCAAGTTCAACCTTTTAGCTCTATATATAACCTACCTAACTGCTAGTTGATCCAGAGGAAGGAAAAAAAAAAACAGTTTGAGGACTCTACAATTTCAGAGGGAAAATTCCTTCTTGACTCCAAGATAGCAATTGGGCCATTATCTGGCTCAACTTGTACTACCGTATGTTCTATATATCTTCCATAAACCTGAACTTGCTAAAAAGCCATCCAACCCCTTCTTAAAGTATTAGATTGTTTTGCCTGCAATAAGGAATACGTTATTGCAGCTTGGATCAAGTATAAAGTACTGTTTCATTAGTACAGAGAACTAAGAATTGTTAATTTAAAAAGGACACTAATGACACAGATGGTTAATAAATCTCTTAGCAATAAATCCCATCTATAAATGGATATGGTGACAAAACCCTCTGTTGTGTAGGCATATCTATAGCCATTTTAAATTATCTATATGCCAAACTGCCATTTCTTTCTTCTGTGAACTAAATTTTTTCAGAGTTTGAATGTCTGTAAAAGTCTGTACCTCAAATCCACAATCAACTTCTTTTTTGTTTTTTCTTCTGCAATTACAACCCAACATACATATAAAGTCCATTAATCTCATCCCCTCCAAATTAAAACCAGTTTTCATACAGAATATTCGTCGGCCAAATTATTTGACCTTTGAATTTTAATTCGACTGTCTATTTCGCCAGATTAAACCTACCGAATTGCTATTAAACGATCTGGGAAGCTCCCATAGGGTTTATTTAAGTTTTTTAGATTGAAAAAAAAAATGGTTAAAATGGTTAAATGGTTAAACTTGTTCGAATTGTTCGATTCGAATGATTTAATCATTCGATCAAATTCTTTTCATCTGATCATTTGATCTATCGAAATACGATAAAAATCTTTAAATTCAATATTAGAATTTGAAGGTTTTAAATTCGACCACAATTCGATTGGTTGAATTTGAGGGATAATTCACCCTTGAATCCAAACAATAGTAAATCTACCCCTAAATGTAGATTTTAGTATAACAAGCAACTCTTAAAGGCAATTACAACATCATCTGACAACATCAATTTCACTGCCCTCACTGTAAAGAACTACCTTATTTGCTTCAAATTTATTTCCCTCTAGTCTAAAGGGATGGCCTCTGGTGCTGTGATCCTCTTTATGGGGAAAAAAGTCAACAGCCATTTTTCTATAATTCCCTCTAATGTACATATAAAGTGTAATCATGTCCCCTTGCAAGGATCTTTTTTCCAGAGAAAAGTGGCAGCATCATGGAACCTTATGCATAATTTAGTATCAGCAGAAATAGAAACAGAACTTTAACTACCCACCTCCAGGTCAGTAATAAAGATGGTAGAATTTATTCGCCTGTGGAATTCCCGCAATTCGCCACAGGTGAATAAATTTGTGAAACGCTGGCGAAATTTCACCCTGGCGTCGTTTTGGACGCGCACATCCGTTTTTGGACGCCCATTGCTGCCGTCTGATTTTTTTTCCAAAAACTGACGTGCGCATCCAAAATGAGACGCCGGCAGCGTTTCACAAATTTTTCACCTTTTCACGAATTCCTCTAGAAATTCGCAACAAATTTGCCGATTTGCCCATCACTAGTCATTAATAAACAAGTTGAAAAGCAAAGGACCAAGTACTTAGCCCTGTGGTACTCTACCTACAACACTGGTCCAATCAGAAAATGTTCCATTTACCACCACTCTTTGTAATCTATTGTTTAGTCAGTTCCAAGTACAAATACTTTGGTTTAGGTCAACATTCCTAAATTTAACAAGTAATTTTCTGTGTGGTACTGCATCAAGTGATTTTTCAAAGTCTAAGTAGATGACATCAACTGCCATCCCAGAGACAGGGTCCTTGTTCAGCATTTATTACGCATAAAACATTCTGGCACAAATTCATAATATTAGTACTTTCAATAAAGTCCATGATATTATCCCTTAAAACCCCTTTAAAAAGCTTCCCTATGACTGATGTCAGAATAACTGGCCCATATCTTTAAATCTGACAATGGAATCCCTTTTTGAAATCCCACACCAGTTTAGCAAAAGCTCAAGTACTGTACCTTTTGCTGCACCAGTTTAGCAAAAGCTCAAGTACCTTGCCAAGAAACTGTAAAATTGCTAAACTGGTGCGGCATTTCAAAAAGGGATTTGTTGTCAGATTCAAAGCTATGGGCCAGTTAGTCATAGGGAAGCTTCACTTAGGGACAAATTTACAAAATTCATGTGAAGGATTCGAAGTTTGATCGAATTCGATCGAATACCGATCGTATGATCGATTCTGCAAATTTGGCCTCTACGATCATCGAATATCGAATTATCGATTAGATCTAACGATCAGATATTCGATATTCGTTCGATCGAGAAATCGAATATCGATAAAAATAATTTTAGATTCTTTTACTCCTTACTGCAATAGCCTTTTCCATCTCCATCTTATCAGAAAGCTTTTTTGTATGAATTATTGGCCTGATAATTTTTTTGGCTGGCAACACTTCCATGGAAGCAAAAAGGTTTTGTTTTGTGACAATGTTCCTTGCTTGCATGGGAATTGTTCTCAAAAAAATACACTGTAGTAGATAGGAATACATTAGTATCTGCCACTGCAAGGCCATATGGATTTAACAAAGAGATGCCAATGCGGGCAAATTCTAAACCCTGTGCCAAATCAAAACTCTATTCAACTGGGAGGAGGATTTAGAATAGTATTTTCTTCTCGAGACTGGAATAAAGCATTCCACTACCTCAGAATTCATTGAACCTATTCAAAATGCATTACCTCTTAAAAAGTAAGAAGTGTAATATAATATATTGTTATATCTGACTCCAGATAGTCCACGGTCCTTTAAGGGGGCTTGGATGATTTTTCACTACTACATTATTTTTTCTAATATTATCTAAAACAATTAGCCTTTTGTTCTACTAAATGTACTCTAATTATATGAGACCACATGTCTCATTTCATTTTCCTTTTAGGAATTGGGAGCAGGCCCCACGCAACTCTTAAAGTGGACCCATCACCCAGACACAAAAATCTGTATAATAAAAGTGCTTTTCAAATTAAACGTGAAATCCAATTTCAAATTTTTATTAAAGCATTCATAGCTGTTTTAAGCTAATTTAAAAATCTCAACTGTCAATCAAATATTGTCTGACACTCCTCTATGCCTTAGGCATAGAGGTGGGGCAGATAATTACTTTCACTTTCCATTCAGCACTTCCTAGATGTCACTGCTCCCCACACATTCCCCCAGTTCTCTTAACCATTTGATTGTGTAGCCAGGACATGGGGATAGACATTGGCTCCCCCATTCTGGTGCACAAACAAGATTCTGAGATGATGCAAGGCTTGCCTTAATAACAGTGTCCACAAAATGGCTCCTGCCTGCTTGCTATAATTATGAATTCCCAGACTGAAGAAAACAAGATTAAAATAAAATATTAAAAATAAATAAAATTGTTCATATTGTACAATATTTACAACAACCAATAATATACATAGCACATCATCTTGAAAAAAACAGTCTATTTTTTTGCAGATGCTGTTTATTTGTAATTTTTAGGACAATAAGGCAGTCATTATGCTGTATGCAGTATTACAGTATGCACAACGCTACGAAATATGTTGGTGCTATAGAAATACATAATAATAATAATAATAGCTGGCTACAAGACACAGAAAAAATTCAGGTGACCAATTAGCAGAAAAGCCCAGCATTTAGCCCTTGTAACCCTGTAAATAAAAGATGAAAAAGAAAAGAAAGGAGAATTTTTTAGTTTTCAAATATTATATTAAAATGATCCACTTTATTACTGTGTACATTTTTCTAGCCATAGTTAAAATAGTTTTTTTTAACCAGAGTAATACTATTAAAAGTATATTTTGAATAAATTACATAACAAAAACAAATCTTATTTTAGGTCTGCTTACATGGAGAATTCTGGAGAGTTATAAGCCCTAAAAAATAAAACAAAATCATGTATGATCATATGTTTTGCTCTAGGAAAATGAGTACACTTTGTAGCAGGTAAGTAACAAACACATATTACAATCTGGAACTCAATATAAACTTTAAGGGGCTGATTTACTGAGGGTCAAATAGGGTTGAAGTGAAAATGTGAACAAAATTAGAATCACAAAAATTTGAATTTCGAAGTAATTTTGGTCTACTTTGACAATCGAATAGCCCAAAATTTTGAAGTACTGGCCCTTTAAAAATCCTTCAACTTTGACTAATCGCCAACTTAAAGCTGCCAAATTGCCATTTTAGCCTAACTTGTCCTGAAAATTTTTCTAAGTTCTGATCAAATAGTTCGATCAAATCAAATGAAATTGAACGATTTTCATTCGATCAAATACGCTCGTTTTTCGATCAAAAACACCCATATTCGAACAAAAATGACCCCCCAAAAAAAGTCAATGGTCGAAGTATTTTCCACTTCGAAATTTAACCCTTAGTAAATCAGCCCCTAAATGATTTCACAGTTTTCATTTTTATTAATCAGAATACAAATCTTTCTATTTTTGATAAGTTTATAGGGTAAGTGTACATATAGGATTCCTTCAAAAGTTTCCAGTTAAGTTGAGTTTTCAAGAACATTATATACAACATATGCTTTTTATGTGAGCCCACTTAGGAAAAAACAGGTTTGTGCTCAAGGGCAAGCTATATTTTTTATTGTAAAATTTAAAATGTCGATGTTTAGTGAAACTAACAATCTGCTTGAATGGATTCACTTTTATCCTTCTAAAATTTATAATACAGGTATGGGACCTGTTATCCAGAATGCTCGAGACCTGGGGTTTTGTGGGTAAGGGATCTTTCTGTAATTTGGATCTTCACACCTTACATTGACTAGAACATCATGTAAACATTAAATAAGCCCAATAGGCTGGTTCTGCTTCCAATAAGGATGCATTGCAGCTTAGTTTGGATCAAGTACAAGTTACTGTTTTATTATTACAGGGAAAGAGGAAATCAATTTTAAAAATCTGGATTATTTGATAATAATAGAGTCTATGGGAAATGGTCTTTCTGTAATTTAGAGCTTTCTGTATAATGGGTTTCTGGATAATGGATCCCATATCTGTACCACTTACAACTGGATATACTGTACACTGCATTTTGTCAAGACCCTTTTATTACAGTGCAGTATAAACACATTTGTGTCATGTAACAAGCAAGGAATAATGAATTCTTACCAATGACCCAGTTAGGCTGGGAAGGCTTGTTCCCTGTAAAGATGTTAAAAAAATTCATTTGAAAGGAATGTTGTTTAAGGTTCTAAAATAAATACAGAGAATTCTGACAAGATTACATATCTTAATTATAAATTATAATTTTAATTATTTGAAATGAACACAGTTAATATGTTAAGGTAGACAATAATCTGTTATCTAGATCATTTTCAGTGAGCACAGTAATGATCACTCACTCATCAGGGCAATATTATGATCTCCAGGTATCTTTGCATATATGGCAAATTTTGTAAATTGAGATTTAGGTTAATACATGTTACAATACAATACAAATATTTGCATGACTAACTTTTTAAAGGGAAATAGATTGAACAGTGCTGTAGTGAATAGATTGAACAGTACAGGTGTGCCTTTATGTAAGTAGATTTTCTTATATATGTGCCTTCTACTGTGCATTATTCTTCACTGGTACACAGTATCCTCCACTTGTTCTAAAATTGTAGCTGGCAATGTTATGGGGTGAAAGAGTTTAGCAAACTTCAATAACATAATTACAATGCAATAAATGAAAGAAAACTTGTAAAAATACCAGTTTACTGTTATTTATTTGTTAGGCCTTTAGTGCAGCCTAAAATATTGCTCTGCATTTTTATTAAAGAACTTAAAGCAGTTACAAATAGTTGTCCTTATGTATGCATACATGTTTCTTCATGTTATATTTTCTTGTTCTTTTTTTTATAAAAAAAATCAACTTGGTAATTGGTATTACATTGCGTAGTTTACAACAAAAAAGCAATGACAAATCAGAAAATGCTATCCATTCTAAGAATAATGGGAACATTGAACAAAAACTGTAAGCACTTACCAGTAAATTTGATAGACTTCCCAGAGGTTGTTTCTAATTAAAGTAATAACATAAATTAAATTTGTATGTATTTTTTTACACAACTACTAAAATTGGCTGCAAATTTCTTTGTGTATGTGTGTTTAAAATGAACAAATCTGGTTGAACAATAGTTAAATCCAAATACTTGGTAAAAAGTTGTGTTATATTCTAGGTGTGATAATAATAATTCAATAAATGATAGGAAAAACTGGATTATATGTAAGTGTTTTATACATAAAAGACAAAAATATACTGGTCAGGTTTGACATTGTTCTTACCGTCAATTCACATAATGTGTTCAAAACTGTTCCAAGAACTCCAAGAAAATCCTAACAAACAAAACTTTATTTTAAACTGAGCTTTTTCTTTACATATTTTATTTATTTGCATTAAATTTCCATAAGAAATGTAAAAATAAATTCTGACTGTGTGTATTGGGGAAAAATTTAATTTATTTGTGACATTTCGTGTACAGAGTACTAATCACCATTTTAGCAACCAATTCTATTCATAGTTACCAGAATGCTTAGCAGTTTCCTCTGGATCCTGAAATTTTGTGTAGCTGAAATTTGAAGTACTAGCCTAGAAAAAAGTCCTAATGCTACTGCATCACTAGTTATTATAAGGTTGTCAAAATCCCTTGCAGATCTGATCAGAATCAGATTCATAAGTTACAAAGCTATGTCACTTAAACTGGACATCAAAAGCAAAGGGATTGTGCTTGTGGGTAGTCATGTATAGATGTGTGTACATAGGTTTTAGCATTTTTGTATCAATTAGTAAAATGAAGAAAAAAGACAGAAATCTTTGACTGAATCTTTGATTATTAAATTTTCAAGCAATTAGAATTAGCATTGGACAATTCTCATATTGTACAAGAAACAAACCATCTAACTCCCACTCACAAATCTGCATTTTTTACTAATATTTCAGGCTGAAAAAAATCAGATTTTGAAGCATAAGCCAGCATCAAATACCACAAAACGCCTAAAATTCATGATGGATAAAAACAATTGCCATTCATGTTTTTCATGAATTCTACAGTTTTTAGATAGGGTATATTTAGTTTCAGAGAATAATAAAGCTCTAAAAAAAAATTATTTTTTCCTCTAAAAATTTTTTTTCTCTAAAAGATTTACATAAAAAATTGAGTTTTAAAATAACCCCTTTGATATTTCAATGGTCAGATTTTGAAAACAGAACAACATTATGCTATACTATATTCATTTAAATATACCTTGAATATGAAATTCAAATGGGAGTTTTATGTATTCTGGATGATTCTTTGTCGTGTAAAATGATTTTAAAGCAAAAAAAGTGAAAAAATATTTACCACAGCTTCAAGGAGATTCTGCATAACATCACGAGCAACATCCCCAACTTTATCTGTAGTAGTTTCCTAGTAGAGAAAAGACCTCATGTCATATTACAGAGAACTTCATTTATACAAACTCAATTACTTCTCCAACATAACATCAACAAGGATATTTATAATTAGTTTCTGAAATATTATAAAAGGCTTTCTTTTGACAACAGCCACAGTTATACCGAGGTAACCCTTTTACAATATGTGTTTTCTAGTGATGGGCGAATCTATCCCGTTTCGCTTCACCGAAAAATTTGCGAAATTCGCGAATAGGCGAAAAATTTGTGAAACAAGTCGCGGCATGTTTTTGATGCACGTTGCGTCGTTTTTGACACGTCGCTTTGTTTATGACACGTCATTTGCGACGTACCAAGCCATTTTTGACACGCGTCACGCCATTTTCAGTGCACGGACTCATTTTTTTTTATGCCACTGAATTTTAGGCAGGCGAATTTTCGCTGGCGTTTGGCGAATTTATTCGCGTGGGAATAGAAGGCCTTTTCATGGGAATCCACTTCCTTGGTTCTACATACAAAATCTGAAACCCATGCAATACACTGAGATATCTACATTGAGTCATTTAATTCTAAATGCAATTGAAAAAAAATGGGATACTACAGTATGTACTACGATGCGGTCTGTATACCTATTTTAACATGATTTTTCAATAAAGACTATTTTTTAGTACTTATGTCTTGGGATAATCTCTTTTTGGTTTTTCAGGTTGATCTAGGGCCTAGTCTGTTGGCCATCTTAGAGTAAGCAAATTGGAGATTTAGAGTGAGGCAAATTGGAGATTCTTCAGAAGTGTTTTTTTGCCTCAGGGCCAGAATAAGGGGTAAGCAGAAGAGGCAGCAGAAGAGGGAGCTGCCTAGGGTGTAACAATTGGGGGGGGTACTAGGCAGTTAACTTTTCTTAACTTTCATCCTAATGTACATTTTAGCTTGAATATTTTTTAAGAGAAAAATAAATATACATTACCAAAAAGTCTTTTGTTCCCAGAATTTGATCAAGAGAACATCCTGCAGTTTGCTGCAAATATGTAAAAAAAGGATATTACAAGAAAAAGTGGACTAATGTCAAGCTGAAAGTGCAAACAAAAGTGGATTTGGACAGTTATTATCAAAATAGGCATATTTACTAACTACAACCCTTATAAGCAGTTGATGTATGCCTCTGACCCATTTTGATGAAAATCTGCAAAAATTTGGTAAATGCATTAAAGTTAATAGTCAATTTTAGCAATGTAAATTAGGAATCACACAGACAAAACATAATGAAATAAAAACTTTCATTACCAATAAAGTATCCAGTTCTTTTAGAAATTGTTTGTACAGGGCCTCATTGTTTTCATCCTGCAAAAAAAATACAATAAATGTCACAGGTCTGTGTCTGTATTTCTTTGCTCCAGAACTAGCTAGAGTCACATGGGGGGTGGAGTCCCCTAATCAATACAACAATGAACACAGGCATCACAGTGTGTTTGTGGGGGGAGCCACAGGTCCCTACAATCCTTAAAAGGAGAATAGAGACATGCACATCTGTCTTATTGAATATCCATGAGAATAACGTATTTGTGTAAATCACATAATTTGGAGTAAAACTTTCATAAAACTAACTGTTCAAAAATATGTTGGTAATGTTTCAATTCAGAAACAGATGTATTTCTGTGCCAGGTGTTCTTGATGGCGCATTAGTACAATATGCAGTTCGATTTGTCTGTGTGTTTATTTTTGTTTTGTGTGGTATGAAAATCAGAAAGTGAGCTTAAGTACACTTTATTGCAAAAGTAAAACTATTTATATTATAGTTGCATACCTTTCCTTGTTTGTAAAGACATAACAATCTCTGGAGCTCTTTTATAAGGGCGGTAGTGTCTTTCTGAAAAAATAAAAGTTTGTTATATTGATCTGAGGAAATTATTCAAAATTATGGACTTTCATGAATGACATCATCATCTAGTATTTTAGGTTACAGATGAAGCCACTTTGGTTTGTGTGCTTGACACAGAATAACTAAACCAGATGTCCCACTTATCCCATTTAACACAGAAAATTGCATCACAGCATACCATCTAATTAAAGTGTTCATTATTGTGCTTAGGTATGCTAATGAAAAGGTTAAATGTATTAAATGATTTAAGATGACTTTAGATAACACCGTTTCTTCAATTAATCCTCAGTCCTGACACATTGAACACAAAAATCCAAGCGGCTTCATCTGTATGTTATTGTTGCAATTGGAAAAGCATAACATATCTAAATAAGCCACAGAAGTAAGAGTACTGCCTTTTTGGATGAGATATGATTTTACTGTTAAAATCTCAAAAACCTTTTGACAAAGGAAACGGACTCCTAAAGGATTTCTAAAACAGTTTCAATTGGTAGGAGATAATATTACAAGTTTCTTAAGTGCAGTAAGAAAATAATTACCTACCGCCAGTAGTATTTTTAGGCAGTTCAGCAGGTCAGTATTTACAACAGCAGTGGAAGAATCTTTATCATAGGAAGAATATTTTTAAAAGAAGGAATAAAATAAGATTACTATGAAGTTGACATGTAAAAGATTAATATATATTACATTATGTCCATACCATACAAAAAATATCTCAGAAACACTATTACATGTCTGTTAGTTGAGACTTCACAAGCCAATTCAGTATTAACTGGCACACAATAATATCTCAACTAACTTTCAGAACTCAATTTGAATTTATATACACAAAATTATTAAAAAATGTAGATAGATGTATAAAAATCCATATGATTGTTATACATTTGTAATCCTTTTTCACGATGTATTTATAAACATTTTGTAGATAAAGTTAAATAAATTAAATAAAAAATTAAATAGCTTACCAAAGCAACTGCTTAGAGCCACTAAAAGAAAAACTGCTGCTATCTTCATTGTGTTTAAGTTTGGCTACTGAGTTTCTAAATAGGGTATTCAAGGTGTGTCTGAAGATATGAATGGATACTTGACATGTGCATGTGCATGCTATTTATACTGTAGAAATGTGTTTAAAGTGACTTTAAGCTGATGGCTCTGACTTTGCTGCAATGCCAAATCATTAACTTTGTTTCTATTTACATTCTTGATTTATAATTCCCAAAGCAAGCAAATATAATCTTCTTTGATGATATTTAAATACCCAGTTAATATTTTCAGTCTATCATATAAAAAATTAAATAATTTGAATTCAATGGGAAATTGCAGCAGCATATAGAGCATAATCACCTAGCATTCTCTTATCTATTGCCTTTTACAAATTTTCACTTCCTATCAGCTGTACTCCATCTTTTTCTTCTCACACAGAAAATGCTACAAATGATTGTGTAATATTTCATCACTTAACATCTTGTTCACTATAGCATTTGGAGGCCAATTTATCAAAAATGTACTTTCAGAATTTGTGTTTTTTAATATGAAACTTCAAAACTTTGCAAACTCAAATGTTTGCTTATTTATGGAAACCTAAAATCTTGAAAACTCATCATGTAGCAAAATTACATTATATTCATAATGTCAAGGAGTCTGTCTGTTTTTCAAATTAATCTTATAAACTGAAATTGAAGAATAGCTTGAATCATGCAAATACAACTCCCTTTGATTTATACATGAAATTTCCAGCCTATAGATAGATGTTTTATAATTGTTTTTGCAGTTAATAAAACTGACAATTTCACATTTCAGTAACTGCAATTCAAAATTGCATTTTTACAGCAGAAAACGCAAAGTAGAGTAAAATTGAAAGTTTCTAAATCTCTCATAAAGGTATAGTTAGAATTCCAAGTCTACTGTCTAATGATCGTTTTATGTAGCGTTATATAATATCCACATCTATAGCTACCATTTGTAAAGCTTTCATTTTGTGTAGAATGGTGCATATAATTGAAGAGATTATTATTTAAGAATTGTTTGTGTTGCTAAAAATTCAACAGTGATGCAACTGAAGTCATAATCTATTATCTTCAAGATGCTATTGTGAAAGACTGCCTGGTAATTTAAAAAGAATTAAGGGGCATATTTACCAAGGGTCGAATTTTAATAGAATTAAAATCCTTTGAATTCGAATATCTAATTCAAAGGATTTTAACTCTATTCGACTAATTGAACGATCGAATAGAAAAAATTCTAATTGAACAATTCAAATGATTTCAACCATTCGATCAAATTTTCTTTTCAATCTAAAAAACTTTAAAAGTTGCTATGGGAGCTTCCCATAGGGAAGTATAGCAATTCGGTAGGTTTAATCTGGTGAACTAGGAAGTTCGAATAAATTTAAAGGGCAAGTAATTAAACTGTCGAATATCCGAATAATCTAATAGATTTTTACTGGATCTATTCAAATCATTCGAAGTAGCCACAAAAAATATTAGAAAATTTGAATTCAAACTTTTTTGAAAATTCGATCGAATTTCGAATCATTCACACAAATTTAGTAAATCTGCTCCTTAGTATCACTACTATATACCTCATACATATATACCATGTATTACCAGGAACTATATATTAAACCATTTTGCCTGTGATTTCATTACTTGATACTGCTTTACACCAACATTTAAAGGACTCTTCTTATTTTATGTCCATTCTCTTGAACCCCTTTGTACATCATTGTACATCATTAGTAATTAGGGATGCACTGAATCTAGAATTTGGTTCGGTATTCGGACATGATTCAGCCATTTTCAGCAGGATTCGGATTTGGCCGAATCCTTGTGTCTGGCCGAACCAAATCCTTAAAATGTGACTTTTCATCACAAAACAAGGAAGTAAAAAAAATTTCTTTGTGGGTAGCACATTTTTACCTTTCCCCTTGCTAATTTACATATGCGAATTAGGGTTCCGATTCGGTTTGGAATTCGGCCGAATCTTTCGCAACAGATTTGGGGGTTTGACCGAATACAAAATAATGGATTCAGTGCATCCCTTTTAGTAATTAACAAAATCTCCAATCCTTCAAATGTTTGTTAAAAAACAGTGGCTCAGTCAAGCAAAAGTACCTTTGCTCATACTTCTCGTTAATGCTTAAAATATGTCTACTGTAATATACAACACACTGGCAAATATTACATTCACCACAAAGTTGATTGAGGGACCACTGTATTTAATAATGCCTGCCTTCCAGTTTCTGAAGTAAGCACACGGGTTTTACCATTGCAGTGCAATCAGTAAATTTTCATTACTTTAATGTTAGTTACTTTAAGTAGTAGAAGACTCCTGCTGTGAATTGTGTCTCCTGATGGTCCTACGATCTACTAGGTCTTAGAAAACTGTTTAGATATTTTTCATGCAGCAGTTATCCTTTTCAAAATGAAATTTAAAACAAATTAAGGACCAGTAACAGAAACATACAACTGAAGTTGTTGTTTGTTTACAGGAGTTTATAAAGTATAAATATTGGGGATTTAGAGTTGTGTTCAGTATAATAGCGTTAATAATGTGTTTAAAAAAGTGAATGAAGGACAAAATCCTTACAAACATTATTATTTCCATAAATACAAATGCATTGGAAATACTGCACATGCTATTCCAAATCAAGGCATGAAGAAAAATGTATAAAATTTGTGCTATTGCTTTACAGAAAGTGAAGAAAAAGGAATATTTGGCTGTTCAAAGAAAAAAATAGCAGTGTCTGCATTGTTCTTTACACACTCAAATATTTTACTGTGTAAACATAAAAATGTTTCAAGATTTTGCTTTCCTTTGAATCACAGAACTAATATTTAGTTTTATAACTGCTGTTTCTGAGAATTTTTGTGCATCTGTGTTGCATGGAGCTGAACTTCAGGCACCTGTTACATTCCACATTTCTTCTGCATTTCTTGGTTTTTCCTCAGAATCAGCATTTCTGATGTCACCACACAAGTTTTCCGAAGATTGGGCTGGCCATTCCTTAATGTCAATCTTGTTGGTCTTGAACTAAGATGTTGTTTACTGGTGTGTTTGTGGTCATCTTGTTGAAGCACACACTTCAAGGGCATTTCCTCTTTGGCATAAGGCAACATTGCTTTTTCAAATATTTTGATGTATTCAAACTGATCCATGATCCATAGTTTGTTATAAATAGGCCCAAAACTCTAGTATGAGAAACATCCACATATCATGATGCTTGTGCCACCATGCTTCATTGTCCTCTGAGTGTTTGACAAACTGTCTGTGGCCCCTAGACCCAAAAGGAAAAATATTGCTTTCAACAGTCCACAACATGCAAATAAAGTTCTATCTTGCATAAAAAAGGGCATAAACTCAAGGGATGAAAACATAATTATACCTCTTTATAGATCCCTAGTAAGATCTCATCTGGAGTATGCAGTGCAGTATTGGACTCCAGTCCTTAAGAGGGATATAAATAAGCTGGAGAGAGTGCAGAGACATGCGACTAAACTGGTTAGAGGGATGGAAGACTTAAATTATGAGGGTAGACTGTCCAGACTGGAGTTGTTTTCGCTTGAAAAAAGGTGCTTGCGAGGGTATATAATTACACTTTACAAATACATTAAAGGATATTATAGACAAATAGCTGGGGACCTTTTTACTCATAAAGAGGATCATCGCACCAGAAGCAACCCCTTCAGACTAGAAGCAAAGGACTTTTATTTGAAGCAGCGTACTGTAGGTGGTTTTTCACAGTGAGGACAGTGAGGTTGTGGAATGCACTGCCGGGTGATGTTGTGATGGCTGATTCTGTTGATGCTTTTAAAAGGGGCTTGGATGATTTTTTGGACAGACATTTCAAAGGCTATTTTGATACTAAACTCTACAGTTAGTATAGCAATGTGCATATATGGTTTGTGTATGCTGGGTTTTAATTTGGAGGGGTGGAACTTGGACTTTGTCTTTTTTCAACCCAATGTAACTTTGTAACACGTTGCCCCATTTCTCTTTAGGCCAGCCAATATGTTCTTTGCCAAATTGTAACCTCTTCAGCATGCTTTTTTTCCAACAAAGGCACTTTGTGTGGACTTCTTGCCAATAGCTTGCTTCACATAGGTGTCTTTTAATTGTAATGGTACTCACAGGTAGCATGCATGTCATGACTGTTGGGTCTGTTGTTTTTTTATACTCTACTACACTTCCTAGTAAATTATTTGCCATTTAGAAATGCAATGTCTTTCAAAGCCTGTGATTGATCAGGTTAGTGATGATGGGCTGTTGTTATTCTGAACACAACTGTAGTTTTCAGTGAACTTTTATATATAAATTTTTAAATCTAATCCAAACAATAATTTAGTAGCTTTAAAATCAATTTAACAAACGTATCAGGACCCACATTCTCTATGATGCTAAAAAAGAGCCTGCACCACGGTAATATTTATAAAGCTAAATAAGAGTAGTGTAGATAATCTACCAACATAATTGCAAATTTGTATCTGCAGTGCAAATACAAATTTGCAATTCTGTTGGTAGATTATATACACCACTCTTATTTAGCCTTATAAATATTACCATGCGTGGGGCAAGCTCTTTCAATAAATGTTTTTAAAGGGGTGGTTCACCTTCAAGTTAACTTTTAGTATATTGTAGAAGGGTCAATTGTAAGAAACTTTCAATTGGTCTTCATTATTTATTTTTCATAGTTTTTTAATGATTTGCAATTTTCTTCTGTTTCTTTGCAGCTTTCAAATGGGGGTCACTGACACCATCTAAAAACAAATGCTCTGTAAGGCTACAAATGTATTGTTACCACTTTTTATTACTTATCATTCTATTCAGCCCCTCTCCTATTCATATTCCAGTCTCTTATTCAAATCAATGCAGGATTGCTAGGCTAATTTGTACCCTAGAAACCAAATAGCTGACACTGCAAACTAGAGAGCTGCTGAATAAAAAGCTAAATAACTATAAAACCACAAACAATAAAAAATGAAAACCAATTGCAAATTGCCTCAGAATATCACACTCTACATTATACTAAAAGTTAACTCAAAGGTGAACAACCCCTTTAAATATGGTATGATCGCAAATTGTGAAAATTTCTGTGCTTATGCGAGTCTGTGTTACGTCATAACTTTCACCGTGGCGAAAGTATTAAAATAAAAGTTGTGCAAACTGTGAATTTAAATCATGGTCAATAATATTTTTGCACACAACAACCTTGCACAGTGGTTTCGCTTAAGCAAACACCCATGCCATTTGAGAGCTATTGCGAATATTTGAGTGTGATGCAAATTTGCAGAATTGAAATATGGGCACAGCAATGCAATATTTCAGTATTAAGGAAAAACTTGACCAATGCAACACTTTCTAAATAAACATGCTCTGCACAATCTTTATATATGACTAGTGATGGGCGAATTGGCGGCATTTCGCTTCGCCAAATTTTTCATGAATTTCTCTTGAATGCTCTGAATTTCTCTTAATATTGAGGTTCATCTACTTGGGGTGGATTTTGTGGCTTTTCAGAAATTTGATATGAGGAATTAATGTTATTATTGATTACATGTTTTGTGTTTACTTTGTTTTTGTGCTTTATGTTGCAAGAGCTAAAATTAGGCAATAGATGCACATGTCACATACAGTTTATTATCTGCAATGCTGAGCAAATATCTAAACGAAATGGAAAGAAAACACACATGACTTGGATGTTTCAAGCCTAAATGAATAAGACATTCTGATCCTGTCAAATCAAGTAATTAACTTGTAATAAAATATTAGAAACATGAAAAGTACTGGGATATAATTTTGTTGAAAATGGCATGATCCCAGTAGCACAGTAAATATGTAAAAGTACAAACAAACTCCTCAGGCATAATGATAGCTTGTCCTAAGCAGAACATTTTATTTTTTATTTTTTTATTTGTAATGTTTTCATTTTCTTGCATCAATTCTTTTTTATACAGATAATAAATGAGAGAAAGGAGAAAGAGAAAATATAGAGAAAAAGGAGATCTGGCTTCTATCCGGATGAGGTAAGACCTCTTGCCATCTATCGATTGCTCTCTGAGATTTCCTTTCATTTTTTTTCAATAGTATATTGTAGATAATTGTAGTGCCTTTGTTTTTCCTCGTAGGCGCCCAGCACTGAAGATCAAATGTAGTTGGTTGATGTGCGCCCACCCATTTATTTGCTTGAAGGTAGTGTTGTATCCTTAGATACGAGTAAAATTGCTCAGCTGATAGTTTGTGTGTCTTTTGTAGAGTAGAGAATATTTTCAATCCTTCTTGGTCGTATAGGTCTCCAATTTTTACTATACCATTTTTCTAGGTTTAAGTCTTGTACAGCCTCCTCCTAGATGGCCAGTGGTTCAGTGGAACGGTTAAATTGTGGTTAGCCTTGGTTGAATACCACATAAGTAATGTTGCTTTAACTGGTAGGGGTAGGAGTTCCATTTTTGTTTGGTGGTGTTTCCCCATGGTCCAGATGTCAGATAGGCCAGTATGGCCAAAGTATGATTTGAGTATATCCAATTTTCCATGACTGTCAATTTTTTAACACTTGGGGGTAGGTGCCAGTCTGCCAGTTGGTCCAGGATGGTAGCTTTATAGTATAGTTGTAGGTTTGGACAAGCCAAGCCCGTTTTTGATTTAGGGGCTTGCATGATGCCCTGTGAGATTCTTGGTTTCTTGTGATTCCAAATTAATGCTTGTAGTACTCTTTTGATTTTTTGAAAGAAGGAGTTGTATAGTGGGATTGGCAGTGTCCTGAATTTGAACAAAATTTTTGGTAGGATCAGCATTTTCACAGCATTAATCCTGCCTAGCCATGACACATAGGTGGTTTTCCATGTTTTCAGAGTTATTTGGATGTCTGTAAGCAGCATAGCATAATTTTGTTGGTAGAGGCTTTTTGGGTTCACTGTTATCTTTGTTCTGTATCTGTAGGTTGCCAGTCTAGGCTATATTTGTTTTTCAATGTATCAGTGTCCATTGCTGACATACAAATTGGCATAGCTTGCATTTTTGTAACATTAAGTTTATAATGTGACAGGTTACCAAATTGACCTATCAGTTCAAACATTTCTCGTAGGGCAGTATTAGGGTTAGTTGTTGTTAAAGCAATATCATCAGCAAACAGTAGTATTTAATGATCCTGGGTACCTATAGTTATGCCTCTGATCTTCTGCGAGCCCCTTATAGTGTATGCTAGTGGTTCTATGCTTAAAATGTAAATAAGAGGTGAGAGGGGGCATCCCTGCCTAGTTCCATTTGATAGGGCAAAAGGGTTTGACAGGAAACCATTCACGTTCATTGTTGAATCAGACTACAAGGCCATAATAGCAGTTATTAGTGTTGAGGGAAATTTAAATAATTCTAGAGCTAACCTTAGATATAGCCAATTTCAGCGTCTAATGCTAGTATGAGAGATGGTGTGTTGTCTTTGTGAAGCTGTTGGATTAAGGTAATGAGTCATCTAGTGTTGTCATGTAGCTGTCGTCCTTTTACAAAACCTGTTTGGTCATTATTAATTAACTGTGGTAATACTGTCTACAGCCGATTTGCTAATATAGATGGAAAGATCTTAAGGTCACAATTCAGTAGGGATATTGGTTGGTAATTGGGGCATTTCTTACTGTCATTCCCTGGTTTAGGTATTGTTGAGATATAGAATTTTAACATTTCTTGGGGAAATGTTCCTTAATTTGCAGCTGCATTTAAAGCTCTAGTGAGAAACGGGGTTAGCAGTTTGGTGAAAGTTTTATATTACCATTTAGTATATCTGTCTGGGTCAGGAGCTTTGTCTTTGGGCATGTTTTTAATAGTATTCCTAATCTCTTCTGCCATTATTGGGCTGCTCAGGGTTGCTATTAATGATGGGCAAATTTATTTCCCTGCTGCAAATTCATGGCAAAATTCCCGCGATTCGCGAAACGCAGGTGGAAATTTCACCTGGTGAAAATTCACCGGCATCCAAATCATGATGTTTTGCTAATTTTTCTCCTTTTCACAAATTTCTCTAGAAATTAAAAAAAAAATTCGGCAAGCGAAACACGGCTGATTCGCTCATCACTAGTTGCTATTTCTGTGGGTGAGATGCCTGGTAGTTGCAAGTGTTCTAGGTATATCTGTTTCTGTAGGGGTAGTGACCGAGGGACTGTCTTTCAGGTTATACAAGTCACTATAAAATTGGGCAAACATATCTGTTATGTCTTTTGGGTTTATTTTTTGTTCCTGTGAGGTTGTTTGTATTTTCTCTATTCTGTGCTGCAGGGTTTGTTTCTACTAATAGTCTTTTAAGGATAGACGTTGCTCTGTTCTCCATAACATAATTAATACTCTTAAGCTTTATGAGTTGGTTCTTACACTTGCTTAGATTGTGGAGATTTATTTTTTCTTTAAGTCTGCTTATTTGGTCAATTAAATCAGGAAAGGATGCAGTATGTTTTAGTTGTTCTAGTTCATTTAGTTTTGTTAGTAATTGTTCTTGTTTTGTTCTGGCTAATTTAGCTTTATGTGTTGCTATACTGATCAGTTTTCCCCATATCACTGCTTTGTGGGCACACCAGAGATTGAGGTCTGCTACCTCAGGGCTGTCTTTAAACATGAAAAGGTCTTTAATGCTTGTCTCTATTTGACTCATCAAGTCCTTATTTGACTCATCAAGTCCATGTTGTATTCTGAATTGTACACAAATGTGTTTACGCATTTGGGGGTGGGTTAGGAATAAATCTATTCTAGTATATAGAATATTCTAGTATATATCTATTCTAGACTATAATAGCTATGGTCCTTCACTGTAGGATTATGTACTCTTCATATGTCATATAGGTTATACTGTGCTAAAAGTTAAGTAAAGGTCATGGATTTTTTAAGTACTTCTCTATGATAGCGCTGGGGTAATAGACTTGCCTGTGAAGTTCTGTCCATGTCTGGGTCTAGTATATTATTAAAGTCCCCTCCTATAATCACCGTACCTTGTTTAAGATTTTGCGTCTGGTTGAGGACTTGTTTTAGGAAGGCATTTTGGTTCGTATTCGGGGTGTATAAGTTTACCAGTGTATACAGTTTTTGGTTAATTTTGCTATCAATTTGTAGTGCTTATTTTGTATTATACCCTGGTATTTAGTCCTAAAGTGTGTTTCTTGTATCCAAATAAGATCTGCATTCTGCTAATGCTAGACATTTGCAGGGGGTGTTTAGGCCCCTCGCATTGATACTAAAACATTTTAGCCCCATTTTGTGTTCTGCTATAGTATATACCCTTGGCTGACCATTTAACGGCTATATCCAATATACCTTCAGTTAGCATGCCTCCTGAGAAAGAAAGAAAGTGTGAAACGTTAGAGTAAGAAATAACAGGTTATCAAAACCTTCACAACATATGTACATTTTGGCCACCTCTTTGGGCCATTCTCTCTTTGCGTTCATGCCTTATTCAGCAAACAGTCTAGCAATATGAGATGAGTGAACGGGGGGGGGGGGTTGGATCTATTTCTTTAGATCACAGTTAACCTTACTCCAGTGCCTGGGAAGTCAGTCTGGTTGTATAAGACACAGGGCTAAAGATTACATTGATAATATCATAGTCAATCGATCTAGGTATTAGCCTTGTTCCACTCTTCCTTCATATGCAAATTGCTTTGCATTTGGTATGCTTTGTGCTGTACTTCCACTAGGATGTTCCACTGCTTTAATACTGCTTTCCCTTCTGCTGCATTGAATATATTTTTTGTTGAGTTTTGCCACTGGACTATTAATTTGGAAGGATACCCCCACTTGTATGGTATTTCCTTTTGGTGTAGGGCTTGTGTAATAACTGCTAGCTCGTGCTGCTTAGCCATGGTTGCCACTGATAGGTCTGCAAAAACCTGTATTTTATCATTGGGCTGATGATGCACATGAAGAGGATCAGACGCCATCTGGGCTGTCCTCATGGAGCGGTTTTTTCGGCTTCAGTTGGCTTCAGCTGATTTTTGCACTTCAGAACGCTCTGGGTCTTCTGCTTTTCCAGGTTTTTGTGGCACTGGGTCAGAAGCTGTAGAAAAGCATATGTGGCCACATGCGTGCGCTAGCCATGCCCCCCTTAAGCAGAACATTTTATATGACATACTGTACCCACATTTGAGATGAGAGATACTTCTGATACTTTGCTAAAATACTCTACAAATGGAAAGATGCTGCTCTTCAGATCTCCAAATCGCAAAATTTTGGTACTCAAAAGAAATGTAAGTAAAAGGCACACGTATGATAATGTAGTCTTCAATTGATAAAAAAACGGTATAATCCATAGAGTGCACTCTTACTGCCGAGAAAGAATGTGTCTCATGTAGCAATGCTCTGTCAGGAAACTCACACAAATGATCAAACAAATGGGTCAAGCTATAAGGAGATTTTTGTACCCACTTAGATGCTATTTATGTAGCTTTGCTGCATTGTATTTGTAAATCAAAGACAGGAGTTAAACATTTAAATGTTCTGTGTTATGTTTCTAGGATACAAGCATAAGTACAGTTGTGGAATCTATTATCTGGAATGTTTGTGACTAAGATGGATAAGGGAATTATCAGTAAGTTGGGGAACTGTTGCCCAAAACTTCTAAAAACATTTATGGGGGAATGTAATAATGGCCGCAAATGCAAAAATTATTTACAATTTGTTTGCAATGTGAATATATGTTCACAAACTGAAAAATGTTGGCTTTTGCAAACATTTTCCAACTGTAGAATAGGGACTATGAATTTTATTGTTTGTGATAGTATACAGTGTATGTCATAAAACTTCTTAATAGTGATGGGCGAATCTATCCCGTTTCGCTGAACAATTGATGAAAAATTTGCGAAACGATTCGCGGCACGTTTTTGATGCACATTGCGTCGTTTGCGACGCATCATTTTCATTGTCGTTTTTTTTTTCTTGCGCCAGCAAATTTTCGCCAGCCGTATTTTCGCTGGCATTTCGCAAATTTATTTGCCGGCTACAAATTGCGGGAATTCACGGCGAATTCGCGCCTGGCGAATAAATTCACCCATCACTACTTCTAAAATAAAAAATAGTTAAATTTGCTCGAAAAGTTTACACCACCTTCAAGCAGGTGTAGGACCAGTAACATGATTTTCAGAAGTCAATGCGAGCTGAGCTGATCTGATTGGGCTGCTTGCAATCAATTTGGACTTGTTTTTGTTTTTTCTTTCACTAGGAAGTGTCCAAGAACTCACTTTTTTGAGATTTTTGAGGTATTCTTATTTTTAAGAGCATCTTTTAGTGCTTTTTTAATTTGTACATTTTATATTCGGATATTTTTATACCTTCATTCATACAAGAATTGTGAATTTAGTTGTGGTTTGAAAAAACTCTTTAATAAATAATGCTCCATGTATAAAGGTAAGTAAAGGCTTTAGATACTCACAGTAGCTATTTTATTTAGGATGAATTGCAAGGATACTCAGAGGAGGAGCATGGCCCTATCACAAATTAGTCAGGCAGGAAAACAAATGTAATAGAACACAGAGCATCATTTGACATTTGAGAATTTATTTACTTCAGTCATATAATTGTTTCTATCTAACATTTTCATTTTCCATGTCCAGAAATGTAAATTCAGAGTTTTATGTTAAATCAAAACTTCACATACTGCATTTGCTTCCTTTAACAAGAGGGTATAAAGGAGGCTATATGTGGAAAGTTCTACACAAAAAGCATTGGTCTTCAAACCACCAATATATTTTGATGTGCTGTTTTACTGGATGCATGTAAGGAGTCTGTACATTTTATTTACATTTTTAAATAACAATACTACATAATATTTCCTTTTATCTTCTTTTATGGCAACTGAGTGATCCCTAAGAAAAGTTGAAGGGGAATGAAGTTACATAGATACATTTAGTTGAAAAAAGTCCATCAAGTTCAACCCCTCCAAATGAAACACAGAACCCATTATACACACACTCACCCCTCCATACACTCACATAAACTATGTATACCCATATCTATACTAACTATAGATTTTAGTATCACAATAGCCTTGGATATTATGCTTGTCCAAGAAATCAGCCAAGGCCCTCTTAAAGGCATTAACAAATGCAACCATCACAACATCATCCTGCAGGGCATTCCACAACCCCACTGCACTCACTTTGAAGAACCACCTATGCTGCTTCAAATTAAACTTCTTTTCCTCTAGCCTGAAGGGTGACCTCAGCTGCGGTGATTCTCTTTATGGGTAAAAATGCATTTTTGCCTTTACTCAAACTGATGTATAATGCTAGGGAAATTCCGCAGAAATTTGATAAAATATGGGAACCTTGGCTAGAGGTAAACCCTCACGCATTACTACTAGATGACTGATCTCTAGGTTGACTTTGAAGGATATTCTGATAACTGGTAAATATGTTATACTGTATGCTCATGTATGTTTTTAAACTGTCACTTCATATATACGTAATCATTGTAAACAGCAGTCATGGAAGTGTCAAGCCTGTCATTTTGCTTTATTTCTGTTACTTATGTTTTTGTGTGTTTTGAAAATGCAAATTAAAAACCTTTAAAAAAAGGCCAGCTGCTATTTGTGTATAATGTACCTGTAAAGTGTAATCATGTCACCTCTCAAGCTTATTTTTTTACAGAGAAAACAACCCCAACCTTGACTGTCTACCATCATGTATTTCTCTGCAATAGAGTTTTTTTTTTGTAACTTACGATTTTTATTTTGCAGTAATAAACATCGTTTACAACTTTATGCATTATAATGAGTTTTCAGATCGTAATCAAAGAGAATAAAAATAAAATTATAACATTAATCCAAAGTAAAGGGGAAAAGAAGAAGGTATAATAAGTATTTTCAGCCTTTAGATTCAGTAGAGTAGGTAGACACTGGAGTCGTGCATTGGAATGCATGGAGTTATAACTTTGCTTAGAGGTTATTTCTACCAAAAACATTATTTGAAGATTTAGTTTACAACTGTCATGTGGATTCGTTAAGTACCCATGCAGACCAGACCTTCAGAAAGTTGGGAGTTTTGTTTTGGATATAGGCTATTCTTTCTTCAAAGCCTTTATTGCTATTTATTGTTATTAACTCTGTTAATTACTTCTGTTAATGTAGGAGGATTTGGGTCTTTCCATTTAGCTGCTATGGCCAGCCGTGTGGGCGTTAGTATCTGATTGGCTAAAGATTGGGTCTGCCTGGGTAGCTCACGGAAGGGTCTTCCCAAAAGGAATGTAAGAGGGTCCTTAGTGAGGGTATAAGTGGTTATTTTGGTTAGTAAGTTAGCTATATCGTCCCATAATTTTTGTATCTTAGGACATGTCCAAAAGGTATGAGGCAGAGTCCCTATTTCACCACATTGTCTCCAGCAGAGGTTGGAGTGGTTTGGGAAGATTGCATGTAACTTGTCTGGCGTTCTGTACCAACACATAAGAATTTTGTATATGCTCTTTCTGCTTTACACATGTGACCATGCTCTTCGCGTTTGGCCATATTAGAGTCCAGTCCTCTTTTGTTGGTTGTTGTGTGAGGGCCCCTGACCATTTATTCATGTATGGGTGTTGATGAAGCTTGTCTAATATTGGTTCCGTTAACATTTTGTAAATTTTTGATATTAGACCTTTCTGTGGTAGACCCGCCCTCGCGAGTATCTCAAAAGGCATTGGTGTAGCTGTTTTTGCCTTGTGGATGTAAGGTTGAATAAAATGGCGGATTTGTAGGTATTCAAAAAATGTTATCCGAGCATTCGGGTTTTTGTGTTTTATTTGTTCAAAAGGTATGCAAGTGGTTGTCGGTTTGTCCATCCAGTCTGTTACAGTAAAGAGGTTTGTCTCTTGCCATCTGTTGCGAAAGTCTTGTTGCATCCCAGGAATTAAATTTGGGTTATCTAAGTATATGATGTTTAATGGGTGAGTTGATGTTAGACCGGCTTTTTGTTTCAATTTGTTCCATGTCTTTAGCGTTTGCTGAGTAGTTTTGAGAAGGTCCGTTGCTGGGGTTGTCGTGGAGGACCATATTTTCGAATTGATATGTCCTTTTTGAGAAAAGTCATTTTTGATACATGCCCAAATTTGAGTGGGCTCCCAATGTGACCAGGCCATTACTTGGAGTATTTGAGTTGCCTCATAATATTTTTGCAGTATTGGGACCCCTAAGCCCCCATTTTTCGTGGAGATTGTTAGCGTTGCAAATTCTGTGACCTTTATTTCCCCAAATATATTTGTGTAGAGATCTTTGTAGGTCTTGGAGTGTTTTGCTGGGTGCATTAGAGTTTTAATGTGATAAAAATTGAGACAACTCTTTCTCATTAAATTACATCTGGCTCTATGGGGAAATCTGGCACATTGTATACAAATTTGTGAGGAGTTAATCTTCGTCTACTTTGCCAAAATGCTTTACAAATGGACAGCTGCTGGTTTTGTCCACATTTTTAAATTTGTATTTATCAGTAGGTTAAGTTAGAGAAATTCAGCTGGAAGCTCTAATCTCACATTTGGATAAATCTGCCCCTAAATCTAAGAAAGAGTCAGGAGTATAATGGATTAATATTAATTTTGGGTTAAAATCAACACTGCCACTGGGATAACAAAAAAAGATGGGTAATTTTGTCTTTAAAAAGGCTCTGTAAAGGAGATAAAAATTGCCAATGACATGATTCAATTAAAAAAAATTTTGAATAGTCCACCAAGTGCATCATGATTGCTTCATTATTGCTGAGAGAGAGAAAGTCGTCACAGCATATCTTTGTCTATGTAACTATGCAATTGTAAAAAAAAAAGCAAAAATGGGTCCTGTTATGAAATCTATTGTCTGATCTCTATCTATCTGTAACTTCCTAACTTATAACCCATGAATACATTTCACTGATCTAATAGTATATATGTTGTGCCCTTCTAGCCCTCATTTGTATTTTGCCTGCCGAAGGGGACCTTGGTTCTCCGAAAGCTTGCAATCTATTTTTATTGTTAGCCAATATAGGTATCAATTCTACAATAATTCTTGTATTTGTTTTTTTATTTGTTATTTTTGCTACTGGCTAACACAGTACCACAGTTTTTGTTTTGTTCATAATATAGAGCACTATTCATTAAAGCTTTCAAAGACAACTAAATATTAAAGAAACTGATTTTTTGCCATCAGTATGGGTTCATGCTACCTTAGATATAATGAAGTACGTGTGATAATAAGTTGTGGTCTATATAAATATCTTAATTGCTCAAGAGGGGAAGACTGACAACAGCCAGTGTATAGTTAATAAATAAAAAATTGAGAAAAAGGAAATCCCCCTCCTGGACAGACTAATTTATCTAACAAGTGTTATAAAATGATTAAAGTGCTAGTGCTTACAAATAAATTAATGTTTGAATAATCCGGCACTTAATAGTGCAATTCATTAATTGGTAAATTCCTTAAGTTAATATCTTCAAATACAAAAACGTGAATAAATACTTAATAAATTTATAAAGAGTGAGTTGATTATATCAATTTATAATTAATCTCTTTAAGACAAAAATATTCCGTTGTTGTTGTGTAATCAAAGGGTTGTGGAAAATAGAAATGGGAAAGAGGGGTGGAGAAGTCCCGTAAAGAACTATATGGTCACTTGGCTACCTTCGGGACCCCACAAAGCAAAGAAAGTCTGCCGCTCAGGAGCTGTGGTCTTGTTAGTTAACTATCACTAACTCTGATAAGGCTGACTACACTAAAAAACCACAACACTCCCGAG
>CM044436.1:94414464-94434708 GCA_024363595.1 Xenopus borealis
GAACTACAGGGGTTACATAAGCACAAGGTCCCCATAAGGACCCATTAGGCATCCATATTACTAGGAATTTGCCTGTTAGAAATACAGTATGTGAGGGTGTCTAATTTTCACATCCCTACATGAGTATAACATACTAGACATATTCCATATGGTATCACACAAAAGTAAAAAGGAATGAATCTTTTTGGAAATGAAGAGTGAATTGGCTGAAGTAGTAGACTTGGGGAGACTTGGGGACAAATTTACTAAAGAGCAAAGTGAAAATTCACCAAAATGTCAATTCACAGGGACAAAATTCTATAGAGAGATAGCTCAGTGCAAGAGAAGTTTTGCTCTGTTCTGGCCAGCCAAATTTGCATCCAGGTGAACAATAGTTAATCCTCAATTATCAGATTATGAACTTTTCTATATGTTGCCCTTGTACAAAAAAAATATAAAAGGTTCTTTTTTATACAATATTGCATGCAGACCCGTATTATTCTAAGTATAGTATCATTTTAAGCTTTTACAGGCGCTAATTCAGAAACATGTAAAACTAGACTTTCGCAATTTCAGCACAAAGCATCCTATTGCATCCAATTCTGTCTATTACACTAATGCCTGGGAGTTTGCTTTTATGGCAAGAGAAATGTTGAAATACAACCTGTCAATAGCATAAAGAATCATAAAAAAAACTACCAATGCCCCTTTAACAAAGAAAACACACCTACAATAACAATAGCCCAATTTTTACATTGCAAGGTAAATATGTTTTTAAAGATTATTTTACATTTGATTTTGAAAGGAAATTGTATAGTGCTGTCATTTGTTTAGGATTAGCATGGCTTGCCATATATCTATTAAAACGTGATATTTAAGTCAATCATAACAAATAATAACATGCTTAAATGGACTGGAAAATCAACACAGTGAAATGTATTTGTCTAATCAGTCACAATTTGACTTAAAATCATAAACAGAGTTATGCAGTTTGTGAGTTCCATAAAAACAGTGAGGAGGTGATGAAATATATCCATGTCACTCAAAGTAAAAAGCCTTTGCAGGTTATATAAATACCATATTTCAGGATAGCAGATACTTCTGGAATATTTCTTGACTTTAATTTGAAGACTAGACAAAATATCTTCTCTACCATGAAAATAGCAGTTATCATTTTTTTAATATCTATAACCTGCTTCTTTGGTAAGTCAAGTTTTTCCTTATCTAATTTATAAAAGTAGAAAGTAGGATGAGAAAAATGTTTTAGAGTCAGGCTATTAAGACTATTTTAAGGACATTTGGTTGCATGCATATTAAAATTTTAATTTACAATTGTAGCAATTTTGAAGACGAAAACTTGCCAATGGTATTAAAAATTGCTGGAACTGTGAGTTCCTCTTAGAATGATTATTCATAAAGCACCAAATGAAATGCTTAATCATCAAAAGTACAGTAAAAACCAGTTGCATTTGACATGATCCTTGGCATTTTGCATTTAAGGCATTCTGTTTTTTGTTACTATGTTTCCTTTTTTAAGAATTTGCAAAATGTCTAGTCTAAAAACAGGGTATGTTTAAAGGGAAGAGCTCTGAATAAACTACCCCTTTACTAAGCTGCAGATTTCAAAATAAAGAAACGGTTTCTATCACAGGGAGTTAGACAGTAAAACTGGTTATATTATCTTCTAGTGCAAGAAATGACAGATATTTCTAAATTAAAAAAATAGGCAGCGCTGTTTCTGAGGCAGAAGCCACCTGAGGCTGCTCCTGCAATGCCTCCCCGCTCTCGCCTGCTTACCTGTTTGGGGGGGGGGGAGCCATAACACTAGTGCAGAGAGCGCTATTGAGCTCTCTCAGACTAGTAAAGCAGAATTTCCAGCTTTAAAAACAGAAATTCAGCTCTTAAGGTATCAGAAGCCAGCACCGGGCCACCCTGGTGCCCTAGGCAGCCTGGCTGGTAGTAGTACCCCACAGGAAGGCGCGAGGAAGACTTGCATGCATGTGTGAGGAAAGCATTGGCACTACAAGCAGGCAGGAGCGAAGAGTTGGGACCAGACTAGGGGGGTAGCAGAGGCAGAGGAGGTACGGGCCTGGTGCCCCCACAGCTTTGTGCCAGAAGCACGTGCCTACTCTGCCTACCCCTTGGCCCGGCCCTGCCATGAGCGGCCTTTTGCCAACCCTGGTAACAGATCTGGTGCTGCCGCTTGAAGAAAGTTTTTCAACTCCCCTTAGTGGTGGAGCTCCTGTGAAAATAGGAAAAGATTATTTCAATGCAAGCTCTTTTTATTGAGGTTATGTTGAAAAAGGGCATACACTGCATATCTAAATGAGTTATGGAGCTGTAGATAATTTGAATCAAAATACTGAGAATGTATACTATTATTATACTAGCTTTTCCCTGCAAGCAAGCATTTAATTATTCTGACTGTAAAGACCCAGACAATGTTCACAGAAGGCATAATAAAATAGGAGTAAATTTTTCTGAAATATTGAAAAAGTTGTGAACTGTTGAAAAATGTTCTACTGCAACAGAATCATAATACATTGTAATTGATAGCAGGGGTGTGGCATCCATTATTTGGAGACCTGCTATCCAGAAAGCTCTAAATTGCACTTGGCCTTCTACCATCTTAATGAAATAATTAAAATTTTAAATTTTGATATTCTTTTTTTCTGTAATAATAAAAAAGCACCTTGTACTTGATCCCCACTAAGACATAATTAATACATTTTTTAAATGTATTTAGAAATACCCTTTATGCAAAAACGTCGGGATAACAGATCCTGTACAGATCCTGTACAAGATTGTTTAATGTGTAATTTTGGATATGTGACGCATGTGTGAACTATTATGTGTGAACTGTTATAATGAATCTTGTATTTACTAGGTGACCTTAAATTAATCCTTCATTTTGCTTGAATATTGTAATTTCAGATTCTTCTGAAGAAGTATACATTAAACATGAATGTCTACAAAAAAGAAAACAGGTAAGAAAACTCAGCGTAGTTGGTAAAAACATTGTGCTGCAAGATAAATTGTTAACCTTGTGGCCTGGGACAGTGCATGTCTTTCCTGAAAAGCACCATGTCTCCATAATACATTGAATTACTAATGTAATTCCCCACGCCCACTTTTTATGACTTAAAATACTGCTCAGAAGCCTACCTAGAGGACATAGGGGATACTTGGATAAATGTAGAACTTTTTCAATAAAGTACATAGAGCCTGGATGCTTTTTTTAGAACTAGTTTTTATAACATAGAACCTGTTATATACTTAATTTGTTATTACACTTGTATTCCAGCTAATTGACTGCATAGAACACAATAAAATGTATGGTCAGATCTGCTACAGTATGTAAATGGAGACTTTAATGATGCATCTATTGCTTTCTAGGAGCACAATTTACCATTTCATTATTTGGCTATGTTTGGGATAAGCCTGATCTGTCTATCACTTCTTAAAACTATTTCCCCAAACATCATTGTTGTTATTTTTAATTAGTTGTCAAAAACTCAGCAGCCAAGCATTGCTTATAAATTATTCATTAAAAAGGCATGATGCCCAAAGAAAATGTTTGACTAATAAAAGAAAATGCAATTATAAACAACTTTCCAATATGATTCTATTAACAATTTTTAGAAAATTTTAAAGTTATTTGTAACTGTAATTTGCTGAAAGGAAAACTATACCCCTAAAATTAATTCTTGAGCAACAGATTAGTTTATATCAAATTAAGTGGCATATTAAGGAATCTTCAATATATGGATATGCACACTCAAACAAATCAAACAGGATCTGCAGGGGGTGAATGTAAAAATGTATGCTTTACTTAGTATATTCACAATCACATTACAAATTCATGACATGAAAAGTACATATAATGAACGATACATCACAGGGTGAGCTATAATATACATACTCCCAATAAGGAAACAAGGCAAAAATGTCAACCTACAAGTAGCAGATACACAAGCCAGTAGTGAGAATGCCCCAACGTTTAGGCGCTAAGGCCTTTGTCAAGGTCACATGGCAGCTGGGAAATTGAGAAAATGTCTAGCCCCATGTCAGATTTCAAAATGAAATATAAAAAAATCAGTTTGCTCTTTTGAGAAATGGATTTCAGTGCAGAATTCTTCTGGAACAGCACTATTAACTGATGCATTTTGAAGAAAAAAATTTCCCCATGACAGGATCCCATTAAAGGGGCCTCGAGCTAAGATCATTGCCCATTGTACTGTAGGTCTAACTTGTTGGGTGTAAATTTGTCTGATTCCATTTATTGATCCTGCCTGTCTGACTATTCTGAACTCTGTTTATCATGACCCTTGCCTGTCTGACTACTCTGATCTCTGCTAATCCTGACCCTTGCCTGCCTGACTATTCTTTGAACTCCGCCTGTACTGACCCCAGCCTGATTGACCTTGCATGAACTCCATCAGTACCGCCAGTAGGTAATCTAAGGTCAGTCTATTCTGCAAAGTCACCTTTATGACAAAGGGGCAGATTTACTAACCCGCAAATTTTCGCCAGCATCAGCTTTGCCCCCCCTGCAACACTTCGCCAGGTGCAAATGCGCTCAGACTGGGCCAATTCTCAGAGTTTCATCCTGGGTTCCAAACGTTGCCAATATTTTGGCAGTGTGAACATTTGTGCCAGTGTTCATTTCTGTTTAGCATAAATCTGCTAATGATCTTGTGCTCAGGTCAATTTGCATAGGGTGGGACATTTAAAGTTGTATGGATGTCTTTATTTCAAATATTGGTGCAAAAACTTATAGTTTCCACTTTTTAAATCACATGTCCAGGGAACCTTAATAAAGACAAGAGAGTTAATATAATGTCCTACACATGAGCCCACTGTAAAATTAATGTTCCGTATGTTATAAAATGTAAGGGGAAAACTGGTTACCCAAAAAAAGTTTAAGTTAGGACTTTTGCAGGCAATTGCGGTGTAAAAATGAAAAATTGCCAGCTTTTTTTGAACTTTGATGCATTTTCGGCACACAGGATATGATGTAAGTGACAGAAGATTGAGGAAGATCTAGCTTTTTTATAACACTTTGCCTGGTCTGAGGTGGCAAAGGCAACTGTGGCAAAAGAGGTAACGTGCAGTAAAATTTGCATTCTAGTGAATTTGCAGAGTAATATCCATTCTCCAGAGCCAAAAGTAGTCTGGCAATAACGTGTGATTGACTTCTAGCAACGGTCTCCTTCGCTAGCGAATTGGCACCTGTTAACAAATTGGCGATGTCCCTGCAGGTGGCAACGCTAGCAATTTGTTCCTAGCGTTAGCCACTTTACCCTTTAGTAAATCTGCCCCATGTATTCCTTAGTCCAAGACCTTTATCGTCATCATTCAGGCCCCCTTTGCCATGAGGCACATACCTGGACTTCCCTTGTACATCCCTGATGACAGCCCTGCTAACAATATTTCTTTGCTTTATGGTAACCTATTATCCTTACAACCAAAGGTAAATCCCCCAGCATATGAACACTATATTTTGCTTTTACCTGGACTGCTACCCAACTTAATGTGACATATGTGCACCTGAAGAATAGTTATCTATTTTCCAGAGACCAGTTACTTGGTGAATGTTTTCTACAGTGCTCAAACAGTATTTTCTGAATCATTTAATTCTTTAGGAATAACTAGCACAAGATCAATTAGAAGGTACTATTTTATCATTACAGAGAAAAAATAATCATTTAAAAAAAATTTAATTATATGATTAAAGTGAAGCCCATAGGAGATGCCTTCCTGTAATTTTCTGGGAAAACTTACCTTTTTTAGTTTTGTAATACAGGTATTAAATCCATAACACAGAAACCCATTGTCCAAAAAGCTCTAAATTACAGAAAGGCCATCTCCCATAGACTCAATTTTATTCATATTATCCACAATTTTAATAATGATTTCTTTTTTCTCCTAATTGTTTCCTTATTGGAAGCAAAATCAATCTATTGAGTGTATTTACTGTTCACATTATTTTCCAGACTTAAGGTACAGAAAACCCCAGGTCCCAAGCATTCTAGATAACAGTTCACATACTTGTATTTAAATGTTTTTAGTAGCTTTAATTCAGTATGTTTGACTTCATAAATTAGGGCTCATCTACAATGCCCCACAGAGTATGCAAAATACAGATAAAAAATTTGCCATTGTTTTACACTTGTCCACTGTGCGGGGTATTATGTAAATAGCCTCAGGCCTCTGTGCTCCATTTGAAATGCAGAGACCTGTGGACTGCTGTTTGAATCTAGTGCAGCCTGCATTAGGCCAAGCTAGATTCAAAAGTGCCGGGGTGAGGTAAGCAGACATCCTGCCCCAAATATGTGCATTGTTTGCAGGTACACATTTCGTTGTAGAAGGAGGTGTAGCTCGCATTGGGGCCCAGTACTTAGGCTTGCCCTCCAACACCCCTTTGCATAGCGCTCCATGCAAAGAACAACAACTATGGGGGACACAAGTTCTGTTCCATGAGCACAAAGTAAAGCTCATGCACTGGTTTAAAAATTAGCTTATATGCAAAACCCCACAATTCTAGAAAATAGATCCCATACCTGTACACATCTATCTCCAATATACTTTAATTAAAATATGTGTACCGTGCTTATAAGATACCTGACTGTATGCAGTGAAATTCTCCCTACATTTAGTGCTGTGGATAGGAATTGTCAGATGGTCCCTAACTTCTGGCAGGGAAACAATCATACTTATGAACAGCAGGGGGAGCCCCTGCCTTACTTACCAGCCATGCAGAACTCGAGCAGCTTTGTTTTTTGATCATTTATGACGATAGTTCATAAAGAACTAGATTGCTCCATCAAGGGTAAATGGACTATAACATTAATGAATATTAACTGATTAACAGAAAACTAATATACAGTATACTGTACCAAGCACAACATTTTTTAAACTTGTAACTTTTCAACTTATCTAGTGCTAAACATTGTCACCTCTTTTTAGGTAGATGTGTGTGCTGTTCTGGACAAGTTCTTCAATTTGTTCTGTTACACAAAAGGAAAGGTAATATAAGCACCTTGTAGAGCAAGAAATCTGTATTTTCATGAAAACAAACAATTTTTGGCATTAAAAAGAACTTTTAAAATTATTTTGCAAATTACTTTGCAGGGTCCAATAGGCAAAGGTAATTGCTTTATTTGTGGAAGACAAGAATATGATGGAACTGAGTAGTAAATTATGAGGCTGTTGTTAGTTGGGCAGTATTACTGAATGCAAATACCCAAGGAGTTTCCTAGATTCCTTCAAAAGAAAACATAACATCTTCATATAAATAAACAAAGTTATATTTAATTCAAAACCCAATGTAACCTGATATAATTTTACCATAATTGTTGTTTAAGTACTATAGAGTATACCCCCCACCTCAAGCCTTTTCTGTATGTGATACCTACCTACAGTATCGACTATTTAAACCTCCCTATTCTTTTTTTACCTATTCTTCAGATTTCTTCAGATGTTTTTCATTCTAAACACCTACAAATTTCTTTTATTATAGATTAAATTCATAATTTTTGTTATAAAAATTCAGTCCATGCAACTGTTTTTTTGGGGGGGAGTTTTTGAAATGTTTAAGCCACTTTACTACCACTAATTTCCACTCTAATTAATTATACTTGCAGGGCATGTAAACTTGGACCCTACACTTTTTCCTCTCTAGAGAGCATGTCTTTTTGTAAATATGAAATATTATTAATAAATTAGCAGCAGAACTAAATATATTCTAACATTCTATTTTCTGATTATTTGCCTTACATTAAATAGCTAATGAAGTGAACCAAAGTTGTTATTTAAATTAACTGTTCTGTAATTAAAAAGTAGATAGAAAATAATTTGTTTTTGTGTGTACTCTTTTACAGGATGAACAGAATTTGGCTTTATATAAAGAATTGCTTGATGAACTCAACTTTGCATTGGTAAAGCTATTCTAATTCACTTCACTTTAAATGATTTAGTTACCCCTGAAAAGGTTAACATATAAAAAAAAGACTTGTCAAGATGAAAGAGTCTTCAATATTTTTCAACAATGATAATTTCAAAATGGGTCAGTAAGCATTGCCAATGTATATTACATGCTTCATGTCACATACTACTTTTTACATGACCCCAAAATATAGTCAGAATATCAATTCATAGCTGTAATTATTTCTACTGAATAGTAAATTACACTGCCTGCATTTGTAGTAAAAGTAAAATATAGATTCAGGTGGCACTCCGAGTAAAAAAAAAAAAGAGAGCATTTATTGCAACATAGAGTGGATCCACATCACCTGACAAGTTTCGGGAAAGATTCCCTCAATCATTGCCAATGATTAAGGGAATCTTTCCCGAAACGTCTCAGGCGATGTGAATCCACTCTATGTTGCAATAAATGCTTTCTTATTTTACTCGGAGTACCCCCAAATATTCAGCTACATCAAAATCAAGGCACTTTGAGGATTCCACTCAATACAAAATGCAGACAAAGTAACAATATATATTTGTATGAAATCAGTTCACCCCCCCAGTTAACCCCGAAAAAATTAAATAGCAATAAAAAATTTAATTAAATATAATTAAATAGCAATAAATAGCGGTGGAATTTTACTGTGCAAGCGCTAATGTCACACTTTTATACATTGGCCCCTATGGGGCAGATTTACTAAATTCACATAAAGAATTCAAAGTTCGATTGAATTTCAAAAAGATTTTAATTTGAATATGCAAATTAGGCAAATTTGACATTTGAATATTCAAATTTAATTTTATTCGAATATTTGACTATTCGATGGTCGAAGTACTTCCCCTTTACATTTTATTCGACCCCCTAGGGGCAGATTTACAAAATTAGTGTGAAGAATTCGAAGTTTGATCGAATTTGCATAAAATTTGTATTTGAAGATTCGAATATGTAAATTAGGCTAATTCGACCATCGAATATTCAAATTTGAATAATTTGAATATTCGAAGAAAATTTCATTTGAATATTTGACTATTCGATTGTCGGAGTACTTCCTCTATTTGACCACCTAGTTCGCCAGATCCAAGCTGCCGAATTGGGGATGATTATATTTGATCGAATAAAAAAAATTCGATTGATCGATAAAATCATTTGAATCGATTAGATTCGAACAATTAATCGATTGATCAAACTTTTTCTAATTAATCAATTGAATTGCGGTAAAATCCTTCGAATTTGAATATCAAATTCGAAGGATTTTACGTCACATGGTCAAATTTTGAATTTTTTTCAATTCGAAATTCGACCAATAGTTAAGCTGCCCCTTTGTTCGCCAGATCCAAGCTGCCGAATTGGGTTTCCTTAATGTTGATCGAATAAAAAAAAAATTTATCCAAAAAATCATTCGAATCGATCAATCCAACTGCGGTAAAATCCTTTGAATTCGATATTCGAATTCGAAGGATTTTCCTTCACATACTATTCACATGGTCAAATTTCAAATTTTTTTCAGTTTGAAATTTGATCATTGATAAATCTGCCCCATAATTATAAGGGTCAAATTTACAAAATTCGTGTGAAGGATTCGAAGTTCGATCGAATTTGATCGAATACCGATCGTACGTTTTTTTCGGATATTAGAATATGCAAATTTGGCCTCTTCGATCATCGAATAAAGAATTATCGAATAGAGCGAATGATCACATATTCGATAATTCGATCAGTCGATGATCGAAGGATATAAAATTTTTAAATCCTTCGAATGCCCACTTCGCCAGATTGAACCTACAGAAAACCAATAGAAGACTATGGGAACCCCCCCATAGGCTTCTTTTGCTAAGACTTGCTCGAATACCATTCGTACAATCAAACGTCTCGATCGTTCGAATTGTACAAATTTTTCGGTGGCTCAAAGGAAAAAGTACATTATTTCGTGAAATCAAACGATCTGGCAAATCTATAGCCTAAAACTATTCGATAAGCATTCAATAGTCGAATGCTTATCGAATTTCAAATGGATTCGTAAGATTTTTGGGTGAATTATAGTAAATTTGCCCCTAAGTGTCCACTATTAAACTTGTGCATACAAATGCCATGGCTTTAAGTAACAGCTGCATAAACACAGGTTTTCTGCTCTCTGCACCACATGAAATAAAAAAACTTGCCACCAAATACCTCGCAAGCTTTTAATTTGTTTTCTAAAACCCATGGACAGCAAGCTAAAGTAATCAATTATAAATCAATCAGTTATAAATTATAAACTTGGGTTGAGGCTTAAAGGGGTTGTTCACCTTTGAGTTAACTTTTAGTATAATGTAGAGAGTAATATTCTGAGACAATTTGTGGTTTTATACAGATGCAGTCACTTGGATTTGTAAGTTAAATGCGTCGTGACTCAGGACTAATTGAAGAAATTGTGTTATCTAAAGTTATCTTAACTCATTTAATGCATTTAACCTTTTCATTAGCATAATGAATCATAATTTTACACATTCTGATGGTTGCTGTCTTCCCACAAACATATAGGGACAGAAATTCTCAAATGTCTAATATATACAGATGCAGCCACTGGGATTTGTGAGTTAAATGCGTAATGGCTCAGGGTTAATTGAAGAAACTGTGTTATCTAAAGTTATCTTAACTCATTTAATGCATTTAACCTTTTCATTAGCATACCAAAGCACCATTGTTTTCAATGGGATGCTGTGACACAATATTCTGTGCTAAGTGGGATAAATGAGATAGATGAGTTAAGTCACGACGCATTTAACACACAATCCAAAGTGACTGCATCTGTAGTTATTTAGCTTTTTATTCAGCAGCTTTCTAGTCTGCAGTGTCAGAAATGTGGTTTCCAGGGTACAAATTACCATAGCAACCCTGCATTGATTTGAATAAGAGACTGGAATATGAAAAGGAGATGGACTGAATAGAATGATAAGTAATAAAAAGTAGCAATAACAATACATTTGTAGCCTTACAGAGCATTTGTTTTAGATGGTGTCAGTGACCCCCATTTGAAAGCTGCAAAGAAACCGAAGAAAATTGCAAATCATTAAAAAACTATGAAAAATAAATAATGAAGACCAATTGAAAAGTTTCTTAGAATTGGCTCTTCTACAATATACTAACAGTTAACTTGAAGGTGAACCACCCCTTTAAGCAATCATATATGTGATGATTTAGTACTCATTTTCATTAATTTAGAATGGGTAATTTAGTTTTTCTGCTCAAATTTGGTGATCTTTGAGGGGTTCAAATGTGAACATATGTGCTTCCTACATATAATAAACAGCACAATGTAAAAAGATGCAGGGAGTTACACAACAACAAATTAACACTTTCTTTGACTGGATAAAAAAATAAGGTGTAGAAACTGTATATTAACAATAATAATAATAATAATTGCAGGGCTTTATGACAGATAGATACATTGGGAATGGGATATGCAGGGAGGAAGATGGGAAGAATGAAGACACTCCCATTCCTCTTTTCAGCCTAACCTCTGAGATAGAAGGTTCTCTCTGCACCTCTGACATAATGATAGTTTTAGTAGGTAAAAAGCATTCAAAACTTTTTTTTCCTGCACCGTTACATATTGCAAGGAAGGGGGATATCATACTAGAAAATGAGTATTATACAAAATGTCTCCTTTAAGTCCACACAACTATATCTTTTAATGATAATCTGTTAATTTCATTTCAGGATAGTGATGAAGCCATGAAACTTGCTGAAAAACTTGCCTGCAAAGGGTTTCAAATTTTGGTACAGTATTTATATACAGTATAGTGGGTTGACTATTTTTGTAATATTTAGAAACTAAGAATCATGATTTATTTATTGTCTCTTTGTAATTGTCTTATAGAACTAGTATCAGGTGAATATATATATCAAAAGTAACTCAAAGCAACAGGACTTGCTGAGATATTTTAATGAAGACGTTTCACTGCTCATCTGTGCAGCTTCTTCAGTTCAACTGACTAATTTTGTAATAATTAGAAACTAAGAATCATGATTTATTTATTGTCTCTTTGTAATTGTCTTATAGAACTAGTATCATGTGAATATATATCAAAAGTAACTCAAAGCAACTGGACTTGCTGAGATATTTTAATGAAGACGTTTCACTGCTCATCCGAGCAGCGTCTTCAGTTCAACTGACTGGTGTAGGGGAGTTCTTGGCATACAGACTCTTACAACAATCTAACCAAAATGGCACATTGTAACTCTTCAGAGAGGTGACATCTGAAAGTCACATTGGTGTTGATTCTGTGTAGTTACAGTGATAAGATTACCAATGTGTCATGCAACTCCTAGAAAACAGGTGTTACTTGTGAGAGTTGCATGAATGGATGTGTCAAGAGTTCTGAAACAGCCGGGGAACAGATGTGAGAACAGCATTGTATGTAGCAGACAGGTGGTGGCAAAGGCCCCCGCCTCTGTTCAGGGATGGTTTCTCCACCTTAACATGTGTTGTCTCAGTGTTGGTTTTAGAGGAGTGAAAGAGGCAATTCATGTTAAGGTGGAGAAACCATCCCTGAACAGAGGCGGGGGGCCTTTGACACCACCTGTCTGCTACATACAATGCTGTTCTCACATCTGTTCCCCGGCTACTACTCAAATTCACTAAAATGCGAAGTTGCGCTCAGGGAAGCAAATGGTAGCAAAGTTCCGCTTTACTCAACTGGCAAAGCGCATTTAGACTAATGATGCCTCATTTGCACATGGCGCAAAGTTAAACATATAATAGAAGTATATGTTTCAGCCACTACATTACACTACACAAGCCCAGGAAACTTTTAATAAATAAAATAAAGTTGTCTTATTGCCCTAAACGTACTTTATAACGGTAGTGCAACTTCACTACCATTTGCCTCCCTTAGTGGAACTTTGCATTTGAATGAACTTGCCTAGCGCCGGCAAAACTACACTACAAGTGTGGCGAAGCTGTCACTGGCACAACTTCGGGTCTTAGTGAATTTGCCCCATGGTGCATTACATGTGAAATAGCACTTTGTACCCTTGCATGGGGACAAACTAGTATAGTTCTCAGTTGGAAATTTATCAAGCTATGTGTCCAATATTTGTTTCTTTAAACCAGAAGCTAACTTACACAGGGCAGGAAGAAGCCAGCTGTAGGTACATTTTAAGAGCAGAAATGTGTTTATACACAGTGGAATTCACCCCTCTTCAAGTTTCAGACTAAGGAAAGATTAATGGTAATCTCAGCACAGTACAATTTATTGTATTTGCTGTTCTGTTTTTTTACTGATTAGTGAAAGCTAATTAACAGTGCTATGCACTGATTTTAGACATGAAAAATAAAAATGTAAAATGCTATAAAACAACCAAAGTATGACCTCATATAATTACAGTGTATTTGTTTACATTTACTGTTTTATTCTGTTGTCTTTTAGGATGAATTGAAGGCCAGACAGCCAATATTTAATGTATTGTGTGAATTAAAGGTATAATTTGTTTTTCTTAAGTCAAATACATTATTAAGAAATATTTTAAAGCTGTCATATAATGTCTATCCTGATATATATATATATATATATATATATATATATATACACACACACACACACACACACACACACACACTGTATATATATGATTGTTACTCTTTCCAAACACTGACCACTAGGTTGCACTGTTTAGCCTTTAAAATTTTCGAGTGTCAAAATTCACACATTCAAATTTTAATCCCAAAAATCACACATTCAAACTTTAATCCCAAAAAAGAGAAGAGTGACGCATACTAAGATTATATTTACTTATTCCTTTATATTTGCAATTTGGTTACAAACCCAATAGCATAGTTTTGTCATCAAGATTTATATATTATACCTTTTCATTTATATCTTTGACAGTTCCACTCAGTACAAAAACAGTATGTACACATTAAATGTGAATCTCAAATGTGGATAACATTACACACTGATTTACATCAATATAAAGGGCCATCTTATTATTATTGTGGGTAATGGCACTGTCATATTTCAAGAACTTAAATTTAAGGTAATATAATTATTCATACTGAATAATGAAAATGTGAACTCTTGTAGTCTAAGCAATACTAATGGGCAGATTTACTAAGGATCGAAGTGAAAGTTCGAATTAATGAAATTTAAATTTCGAAGTAATTTTTGGCTACTTTGACTACTGAATAGGCCAAAATTGGATTCAAATTGGAAAAAAATTAAAACATTTTTAAAATTCGATAATTCAAAAAGTCTCTTTAGAAAGTTAAAATTTGACAATTTGCCACCTTAAACCTGCCAAATTGCTATTTCAGCCTATGAGGGACCTCCTGGAACCATTAAGGAAATGTTTGATGCAATTTAACAAATGTTATTCGATTGAAAACGGACCGATTTGAAAAATTTTTATGGTCGAATTTCAAAGTTTTTTAACTATGAAATTCAACCCTTAGGGGCAGATTTATTAATGGTCGATTTTCAAAGTGAAAAAACTTTGAAATTCGACATCAAATTTTTTTGGGGGCGTATGTTTTTGATCGAATATGTCCTTTTTCGTTGTATTAGATCAAATATAAATTGTTTAATCACATCGTTCAAATCAAATGATTCAAAGGATTTTGCGCAAATTCTTAGGACTTCAAAAAATTTCAGGACAGGTTCTAGGAGGTCCGCCATGGGCTAAAATGGCAATTCGGCAGCTTTAAGGTGGCAAATAGTCAAAGTCAAAGGATTTTTAAAGGATTCGAAAATCTTAATGATTAATAATACAAAATCTATTTCCCTATTAGAACAATGCTGTACTACCCAAGAACATACAGGTAGGATCCTTTTTATTTCATTGTAAATGGAATAATGAATATGTACAGTATACTATGTAAAGTAAGTAAATGTCATGTTACATTGTAACAACTGCAAAGGGATCCAGACTCACAGGACATACAAAAGTATTAAAACATTTTTATACTTTTGTACGTCCTGTGAGTGCGGATCCCTTTGCAGTTATTACAATGTAATATTTTGCTCTGCACCCAGGCATGATTTACAGCTTTATCGAGAGTGCTGGTAACATTCAGAGTTATATATATACTGTAGATATATAAAGGCCACTTTATAAAAATTCAGGACTGAGAAAACAAATTAGTGCAGGAAGAAAATACTGTGACAAAACATGAGCAGCTTTTCACATATGCTAGCTTAAAAAAGGACATGGA
This sequence comes from Xenopus borealis, assembly GCA_024363595.1. Lineage (NCBI taxonomy): Eukaryota > Metazoa > Chordata > Amphibia > Anura > Pipidae > Xenopus > Xenopus borealis. The sequence continues at coordinate 94,429,605 of CM044436.1, forward strand.
CAAAGAGTTGAATTCACTTCTCTCTCAAGAGTTCCAAGTGCAAGAAGATTTGAAACAGACCAGGAGCCGGCAGCACTCAATCTGCAATCACCCTTTATTGGTGTATATACTTCACTGTGAAGTATATACACCAATAAAAGGTGATTGCAGATTGAGTGCTGCCGGCTCCTGGTCTGTTTCAAATCTTCTTGCACTTGGAATTTATCACATTTGGATGGTGTGTGTTGAAACAGCAGGCTTAAAGAAACCTGATTTGATCCACTCAATCCTCTTTGATTAAAGTCTCTCAAGAGTTCCTATTATCATTTTGGGAATTAAGACCATAATTATAATTAAGGGTAATTGCATTATCATATTTCAGAGCCTTCAGAGCTTACTGGATAAGGATTCAGATATTAATCACAAGAACATACAGGTAATGTTTGTTTACTTCTTTTTTTTTTTTTTTTTTAATTTATTGTACCCCGGGGCTGAAAATCTGTCATGTCAGACCTGCCCAGGTTGCATATAATCAATGGGAGAGGTCCCTATCCTATTTGGATGTTTTTGTGGTCTGCTCTGGAATTAGCCTGAAAATTCGACTACTACAGATAAAAATCTGAAAAAATATTGGGCTTTTCAGGAAAAAACCCGAAAAAATCGAGCGACTCAAGAAAACAGACAGAAAAATTCTATGATTCAGAATTACACTCAATATTATTGAGTTTTCAAATTGTAGAAATAAATCAGTTAAATTCAGGTTTTGATAAATAACCCCCTCAATCTTTACAATTCTTAAATACATCTAAATATACCAATAGTATATTGTGTAGTGGTTTATTCAACTGTTTTTTTTTTCCATAAAATATAATAAATAGTGATGCGGCGAATTCCCGCGATTCGCCGCTGGCGAATAAATATAATAACGCCAGCAAAAATTCTTATGGTGTTATGGTGTTATGGTGAAGAGTTATTTGCTTATATAAGTCCTTATTATCATTATGGGTAATGACTCGTAATTTTTTAGAGCTTTCCAGATAAAATTATTCAGGATGTTATACCCAAGAACACACAGGTAAGGTGTATGTATTGCTTTCTCGTTCCTTTGAGTGATACTGAATTATTTATGTGTTAACACTCAGGGGCAGATTTACTAAATTCACATGAAGGATTCGAAGTTCGATCGAATTTTCAAAAAGATTTGAATTCAAATTTTCGAATAACCACTTCGACCAGTGAATCTTGAAAATTCGATCGAAATTTGATCTATTCAAATATTCGACAGTCAATATAATAATATTCGATCGAATGGTTAAAATAGTTTGAAACAAACAATTTTATTGATCGAATATTTGCTATTCGATCGTTCGACCAATCAAATTGCGGTAAAATCCTTCTAATTCGATATTTGAATTTGAAGGATTTTTATTCCCAAGTTATTCACATGGTCAAATTCGAGGGTTTTTAACCCTTGAATTTGACCAATAGTAAATCTGCCCTCAGTCTTTTCATTTTTATAAGCACCTGAATTAAAATATAAGTAAGTGCACTAGATAAAATGTAACCTAATCAATTCAGTTTAAAACTAGTTAAAAGATAACAACATAAGTACACTAGATAAAATGTATGTTCTTTTTCAGGGTTCAGAGAACCCAGGTGTGATTCCTGCTCTTGTAAAGACGGTATTTGGCTGAATGGGCATTTAAGTGTAAGCTATTTCAGTAGCATTTAGTGCTGTGGCTGTACAATGTACAGGAACGACATCTGTTATCTGGAAACTAATTATCCAGAAAGTTCTGAATAATGGAAAGCCTGTCTCCCATAGACTCAATTTAATACAAATAATCCAAATTTAAAAAAAATATACTTTTTCTCTTTAATATTGAATCAGTAGCTTGTACTTGATCCAAACTAAGATATAATGAATCCATATTGTAGGTAAAACCAGCCTATTCGGTTTATTTAATGTTAACATGATTTTCCAGACTTAAAGCATTGATATTCAAATTATGGAAAGATTCATTATCTGGAAAACCCCAGTTCCCGAGCATGGTAGATAACAGGTCCCTTACCTGTACTGCTAATTTGTTCAGAAGTGTAAGAAACCATTTACTGAAATATAGACGAAAGTTCACCAAGAGCAAACAGGTTCATATGTAATCAGCATCGGACTGGAGAGTTCTGGGACCACCAGGGCAATCAGAGGCCTACACCCCCTCAGGCCCGATAGTTGAAGTAGCCCAAAATTACTTTGAAATTAGAATTTAAAAATTTGACCCTTAGTAAATGTGCCCTAAAATGTATACAATAATATAAAATAAAATATAAAATGATAGCAATGGTAAACATAAATGGCGATTGCATAATGCAAGAAGATTCAATTATTTTTATTAAAAGTATTATTATTATAGACCTTTATAAATATTTAAAGAGAAATGTGCTTTAAATTGGTCATTTACAGTTTTCTTCTTTTATTTATAGGTATTATCAAACTTCCTCAAAGGTTATATTGCTAAACACATCAAACTGAAAACACTGAATTGCAATTTATTAGTCCTACTTATAATCTACATACTTTAATTGGTCAAATACATTGTTCATCATACTGCCTGAAACATTAACTTAGTTTACAACAATTCTTCAATAAAGTAAATGATCATGCATTAATTCTTTATTTGTTGAATTTATTGTCCTATATAATGCTAGGAGTGAGACTATGTGGCATTGTTAATTTCTTGAAGGGCATGTAAAGGCAAAATAATAATATCCCATTTTTGCTCTGTTTAACGAAAAAGAATATACTTTAATAAAAAAAAAGGTGTACCATTTTATAAGAAACCTGACTGCATGCAGTGAAATTCTCCCTTCATTTACTGCTGTGGATAGGAATTTTCAGACTGTCCCTAACTGCTCTGCAGGGAAACAATCATACTTATGAACAGCATTGGGGACCCTGCCTTACTTCTCAGCCATGCAGAACTCAAGCAGCTTTGTTTTTTGTATTGGATTTTATTTCAGCCTTTCATCCCCTTTACTGTTTCCAACTCCAACCAGATTTAAACAAATAAACTGGGTTTCTATTTGGAGGACTTTGCTGCAGTCACTGGTTCTGCAGAGTTGGAGAAAGTTTGTATTTAACAATACAAAAACTTCATGTTTAATGATATATCCACTCAGACAGCAATACCCCATACATGCACTCAGGCAATCATAACTGTAATACTAAAGCCAGGGAGACCAAGCCACAAGTGTGAAGTGTATCGGCCGATATCCTTGCTTAATACAGACATCAAGATATTCACAAAAATTCTATCCAATAGGAAAGAAGAGGAAAGAAAAAAAATATGGTAACAGGACAAAAATTCAAGTACAACTTTACAATTAAAAAAATATCTAATTATTGTTTTGGGTGCTTTTTTATAGAAAAATAAAATTTCTGACTTCAGAAAAGCTTGTACTCAATCTCTGCAAATCCTGAGCCCGTCATTACCCATTTTTCTAGGATGCTACACATAATAAAATAAAATGTTAACACAATTGTTTAGTATAAAAACTGGCTAAATAGACAGGCTGTGCAAAATTTAAAAATGTTTTCAATATAGTTAGTTAGGCAAATGTAATCTATAAAGGCTGGAGTGACTCGATGTCTAAAATAGACCAAAGGATCCACAATAAACGAGCAAGGGTCTTCCCTGCTAGCATTATCCTTATTGTGACTTTTCTACCTTGTGACTAGATGTCTAACGTCTAACATGCAGTAATAGCCCGAATACTCTCTTGGTTTCCACTGATTTGTTACTAGGCTTTAACCAATCAGTGACTTGAGGGGGGACACATTAGTCATAATGGTTTGCTTTGGAATCTGAGCTGAATGTTGAGAATCAATGGGAAACTCTCTGAACCTTTATGCCGTGGGTGGTAGAATCATGACATGTGTGCAGTCTATTATGTCCCCCAACACATTGGGCATCCAAGCTTATGCTCTTGCCAGACATGGTTAGAAGATGTGAATGATAGATAATTTTGTGTTTGAGACAATTGGACCTTATATTTCTCAAAGTGAAGTCTCACATTGCCATGGTCCACTAGAGTGAAATTCCACCACTGTATACCATTCATTTCAATGTTATTTTTCAAATACTGTTTAACCAATGGGTATATAAATCAATTGAGTGGCGTAATTTCACTGTAGCAGACTTGGCAATCTGACACATCTTTTTCCCAAATATATCTCATAGTAGGCTGTCTGATTCCCATTACTTGAGATATGACATGTTGGAAGCTGCCATTAGCTAAAAAATATAAGAAGATTACACATCCCAGGCACAGCATAACTTCTAACCATCAAGGGTTCAAGATGTTTGCTTATATGAGCATATAGCTCTTGCATTGCCTGAAGGATCAAGTAAAACATAAGTACAATTTGGTCATCAGAAAAATTCTCAAGTAATGGGAATCTTTCATGGGAAATTTGAGCCCTCCCATCTTACGTGCTTGTGGTTTGACTACTTCTAAAAGTGTTGTCCCTGAAGTTGGGGGGAGGCCTTGATCAAGGGGTCCAAAAATAGTCCTGCTTGCATTGTGATGTATTGGTGGCATGCATTTCTTGACAAATAAAATATTTTATTGTAAAAATGTAATGTTTGGATTATTTGAATTGTTTTATTTGTAAATGTTTTTTGTTAAGGTCAGCATCACATGCTACATTGTAATAGAAAAACACATTTGATCAGGTATTTGGGTCATTTACATTGAAGTTGACCTTAATAGTATTATCAGCAACTGCCAGCACTATCTACATATGTTTGGCAGCAATGTAATTCAACTAGCCACATATTTTCCATACAATCTACACACCTTTTATCAAAAAAGTTAGCTCTAAATAATTGATTTTGTATGAAACAATTTAAAAGGTAAGCTCCTAAGAACAAGTGTGGTTTTGGCATCAATGAAAATCCATTAATACACTGATTGTTTGAAGTGAAGTTGTTGAAATATTGTGGCTTAGTAGTCAAAAGTGAGTAGCATCAGTAGTCAGTAGCACCCCCCTTTCAGTAGCATTCCCTGGAAAATGGGTCTAAAATGTAAATATTTGAAAAAAAATTGCCTGTACACAAACAAAAAT
>CM044436.1:94435252-94475779 GCA_024363595.1 Xenopus borealis
TCCCTATATGTTTGTGGGAAGACAGCAACCATCAGAATGTGTAAAATTATGATTCATTATCAATGGTGTAGCTTATTACTGCACAATACTAATATCTTTCAATATTGAAACTATATTATTTATATGGGGTTCTTTGCTTCTCAAGGTACATACACTTCAACTATCTTTTCTTATAGTTTAGGGACAGATTTGTATGAAAGTATGAAATTACAGCTCACCATTATTCCATTCTCTATTTACTCCTAAGGGATTTTTTAGGTGATGTTATTAAATTGTTTATCCAATGATAAATACTAGGTTTTGATGATGCAGCGTATAAAAATACATGAAATTGAGACCTCTATTGTAACAGAAACTAAAACACAACACTATTAGGGGCAGATTTACCAAAGTGTGAATATAGAGCTTAGTACAATACAATTTCACTGCTGTATTCATTTCTATGGCATTTGTTGAGGTGTATTTATAAAATAGTGAACTCTCACTTTCACCCACATAAAAATATACCTCAAAAATGCCATAGCAATGAATAAAATTCACATATTTTTCCTGCTTGATTTCATGATAATCACTTCTGTATCTGGCTGTATAGTAAGCTGTCATCTATGTTTTTGTAGGTTTATACTGTAGGTTAATAAACATTAATATTGGTAAGATGTTATTTAAAAAATCTGTTAAAAACTTTTATTGCTATTCTTCCCTGTAAGATATGGGTGTCTGAAGGGCACTATATTGTGTGTATTTCACCATCATTAGGCTGGTGAAATCAGAGCTCCAGGGAAAATGGTGCAGCTGCAGCTAGAAAAGCTTAAATTGTGAACCAGCTCAGTAAAAGCTGGATTAAGGGTCCTTGAAGTAGATGGAAGAGAGCAGGGTGGGCTTCCATTCCTTTCTACATTATGTGTTTTGCAGCTGCTGAACTAAAGGCAGTTAGACATAATTAACTACAGATATGTGGTAGTTAAAAGGAGATGTGGAGCAACACCTCAGTGCTACTGCTGATACTTCCCCCTAGAGTGGAGAAGGGTGAGGGCCATGGAAGGAGTGCTGGTGAGCACCAGCGAATCAGAGAGTGATCCCCTGAGTTGAAGTGTAGGCAAAAAGTCGTGGATTTCAGTATGAAAATGTTCTAGCATTTTAGCTTCAAAATCTGCCATCTGTGCCTGCAGCTGGGCTGACGCAATGGTTCTGGGTGCAAGCAACAAAAGAAAGCTAATGTCAAACTTGGATCAGATTTCAAGATCAGTTTGTGTTGTATTAGCCTTAACACACAGATACTTTAGAATGAAAAAAATTATGTTGCTTTATACATTAACCCTGCTAATTACAGAGGCTAATGTGGTGTCTTTGGAACCCTTTCATGCTTACTGGACAGTTTTTTTATGAGATGTCAATGCTCTTAACCCTGCTAAAACCAGAGACTAATATGACATTTAAACTAATGACATATGCCAGCTGATCTCAGCTGACAGAAAAGCAGAAATCAAGAATCCGCCTTAATGCTGACATAAGCTTTCTTTTTTGCCTGCACCCAGAACCACTGCATCAAAGGCAAAAGCGGTGGATTTCAGTATGAAAATTCAAACTCTAGCATTTTAGCATCAAAATCGGCCATGTGTGCCTATACCTGGGTTGACACAATGGTTCTGAGTGCAGGCAAAAAAAGAAAGCTAATGTCAGACTTGGGTTATATTCCGAGATCAGCACTGTATTGCATTAGCATTAACAAACAGATACTGTAGGATTAAAAAAAAAAGTTGCTTTATACATTAACACTGCTAATTACAAAGGCTAATGTGGTGTGTTGGAACCCTTTTATTCCTACTGGGCAATTTTAGTTGATGAGATTGTCAATTTTCTTAACCCTGCTAATTACAGAGACTAATGTGACATAAATGGAACCCTTTCATGCCTACTGGGCAGTTTATATTGATGAGATGTCAATGTTAGTTTTTAAAACTGGTGCAAAAAATCTAATTAGCAGGGATGAGAACATTGACATCTCATCAACAAAAACTGTACAACTGGATTTTGTGTGCGAGCTAAATACATGCATATTTTATTACTTTATGATACATGTAACTCAAAGAACTATACAGATGGCTTAAGTAACAAAAGTCCTCCTAAAAAAAAGAAGCCAGTCCTGCTGGAGAAGGTGCTTAAAGTCAGGCAGGTGAGCAGGCTGCAAACTCTACCCTAGTGGTAACAACCATTTTAATGGTTACACACACCTTTCTGCTGCACAAATCACCTGCATGTCTATGATAATTTACATACCGCACCAAGTTAAAGTATAATGGACGCATATGCTGCAGCCACTACATTACACTACACAAGCCCAGGAAACCTTTAATATATAAAATAAAGTTGTTCTATTGCCCTACACATGTGCCCACTGTATAGCTGAGTTGCAATATGTTGAGGGGAAGGAGGGGAAAAAATAAATTATTTTTCAGCCTATCACCCTTAAAAATGTAAAAGACGCCAGCGTTTTGGGGACTTCGAAAAATTTCATTTTTTTTTTTTTTAAGAAACTCCTATCTACTCTCTTGGACTTCACCTGGTCTGAGGTGGCGAAGTCAAGTGTTGCGCAAGAGGTAACGTCCAGTAAAATCTGCATCTTAGTGAATTAGCATATTTAAACCCCTTAGTCAATGCGCAACTTCGCCTGGCGTAAGGGTTCAAAGTTCCACTAGAGTCTGTCTACTTCGCTAGTGAATTTATGCCAGGGACCATTAGTAAATCAGTGAAGTTCCGAAATGACTTCACGCAAGTGAATTTGCTCTAGCGTTAGCCGTTTCATGCTTTAGTGAATTTCCCCCCAATGTACTTGGGGATTTTGTGGTTTTATAGGGTATATAGGACTCAATTCAATTTGATGCTATATTTAGCTAGCGGTTATGCAAGTTATATATAGACTTAAAAGGTTGAACTTGATGGATGTGTGATAAGTGCAAACTTTTGTGAGCCTGCTATCTGTGAATGAACAACTGCTTTGAATTCAGAAGTCCAGTTTGATTGTGCTCCATTCTTTTCAGTGTTGTGGCCAAATCATAATTCTGATTTTCCATTCTTACTATCTGAAAACTAATAAAAAAAAATGTCTCTATTGTACACTGCAAATTCACCATATCATTATGCCATCTTATTTGTTTTTCCACATAGGAGTTGCTGAAAGATTGTAATGTCTTATCTGACACATGGAATGGATCCAGCACACCTTCCAAATGGTCATCTTCTGACGGTTCCTGATTCTCATCTGAAAATAGAGCATCATCATGTGATTGTGCTTCTTCTTCTTCACATTCTACTTCACTTACAGGATGACTTGTATTGTCAATACAATTGTGCATTAATAACAGTGTCAATATTTGGATTTGTAGATATACTCAATAAAACTCTTGGTTTATTTTGTTCTAAAGCAGTGTTTGCTGTTTCAGTATTTAAAGTGTTTTTCAAATTTGGAGAGGACATTGCTGTTGTAGACATCAATTGTTGCAAAAAATACCTTTGTATAGACACATATAAGGAGACTGTAAATCAGGGTATCCCAAAAAACAGACTCTAAGTATCCAGTTACGGCTCACCCTTCCACCTATAATAGCTGCAGTGGCTTTCCGGAATAGCCCTCCACTACTCAGGTTCCACCAGGTCTTAACATGAGTCCCAAGGAAATAAAGGGTTCTGAGCTAGCAAAGGAACCATACATGAAGTAGTGGAAAGGGAAACAAGAAGCAGGCAGGGTCGGTAAGATACAATGTGGTACAAATGCAGGAGATGAGAAAGTATAGATGAAGCCACTTTGGATTGTGTTTTTGACACAGAATAACTAAACTCAGACTTCACACTTGTCTCATTTAACACAGAAAAATGCATCACAGCATCCCAGCTAATTAAAGTGTTCATCCTTGTGAACAATGGTGCTTTGGTATGCTAAGGAAAAGGTTAAATGCATTAAATACCTAGATTATAGAGACAGAGAGACTACCACATAACTTCAATGGCTGATTGACCTTTACCATACATTTTGTACCTTACATGTTTTTATTATTTGGGGTTAAGAATGTTAAAATCTTCCTCATTTTTTTGTAAAAATGTTCGTGTTATATATTGTTCATATAGTTTTTCACTCTTCCCAATATTTGGAGATTATAAATGCGGTGACTGCAGCGCCAAAATTTCTGTGAGGGTCATATAACTTTTTAACTTGCCTTCCAATGTAGTCCATCCTCTAGGCGTATTTGTTTTTATTTCCAAACACTTGCTGGTTGCTAGGCTCCTTTTGAAGCTAGAAACAAATGCATGCTAACAGTACAAATATGAGATTATTATTCTAATATAGATACAACAAGACTGGTTACAAAATGTCACTCAGAAATAATCTTCACAGCAGAATAAATTTTATGATCAACTACTCCTTTACAATTTCAATCATTAGAATATTTTGGTTGTAGTTGATGGCAAAATAAACTTACTAGGTGTTTAATAAGTGTGGATGGGTTACCACATCACCAGGTACCTCAGACATGACCAAATGAGAAATTTTCTCCCGTGGCAATGATTCCCAGGCTGAAATGGACCTCTTTCAACATTTTTTGTGTGACTATCATGAGGCCTATTGGCTCCCAGTGGGAGGAGTACAGACCAAGGAGGAAGCTTTAGGGGTCAAATTCCAAGTTTGCAGTACAGATAGGGATCATGAGAAATCAAGGTCAATATCCAGGCAGGAGTTCAAAAGGCAGGCAGAAAGAAGGGAAGTCAAGGTTCAGGCAAGGTCAATAATCCAGGATTAGTGATGGGCGAATCTGTGGTGAAACGAGTCGCGCTGATGTTTGAAGTTGACACACGCGCGTCAGAATAGTTTTGACGCACAGTGCAATGTGATAAAACTGCCATGTGAAATGCATACCCCCAACGGTCCCTTTTTTTGGAGGGACATTCCCTCTTTTGACAGTGCAACCTGCAGTCCCTCATTTCAATTGTATTGGAAAGTCCCTCTTTTCTCTGCACGGAATAGCCAGAAAAAGAAACAAAGTTTCTAACTTAATTGGCTTTTGGCAGAGAGCCTAGAAGTACAGCTAACAGGTGCAAAAAAGATGCTTTTTAACAATTTTTAAATAATAAAATAAGTAATTGATTGTATTTGTAACAGTTTAGATAACTTTCATAATCTGCCAAATTTGGTAAAATGAACATGTTAATTAGTGGGTGTGACCACAAAAATGGGTGTGGTCAAAATGTTGTAGCGCTACGTATGGAAAAAAAAAATTCTGTCCCTCTTTTTACTTCCAAAATGTTGGGAGGTATGGAAATGTGAAAAAAACTGCATCTTTTGCTTTGTGTCTGAATGTGCTGAATAGCATTGTAGTCAATGAGAAGAGCAATTTACACGCGTTTCACTTAGTATACAAACATGCCCTGCATTGTTAGTGGACTCTTATCTTTCAAAAGAAAAAAAGACCTCCCATTTTGCCAGCTTCATAAAAACATCTGTGATTATTTTTTAAAATAGTGAAAAATTAAAAAGGCATATTTTAATATATATTAATTTATTTTTAAAAATATTTTTCACTGCACAGATTGTGCTGTTTTGAAGTGAAGCGCGCAAACTAGACGCGCAAGCGAAACTAAACACGCGGCAAATTTTTGTGAGCGTTTCGCCGAAACTTTCGCCATCGGCAAATGTTGGAAATTCGCCACGAATTCGCCTTGGGCGAATTTATTCGCCCATCACTATCCAGGATTCATTATCAGAAGAATTACCAAATGCCCTGGAAAGCAGCAAACAAATCCTACTATCAGCATTGAACCCATGACCTCGGCATCATTTTATTTTGAATTTTCGCACAGGTGTGACGTCATCGCCACTACCCATGTGGCAGCTATGGCCACCAACATTTCGGGAGCAGCGCTGACAGAGATGGGTTCTCTGCTACTCAACTCTTCTCTCATTACCTCCTCACATGCTCGCATTCAAGACTTTGCAAGGGCTGCACCCCTCCTCTGGAATTCTCTCCCACGGTCTGTCCGACTTTCTCCCAATCTTTCAGCTTTCAAGAAATCTCTGATAACCCACTTTTTTAGGCTAAGGCCAGACGGGGAGATTTGGGGGCATTTTGTCGCCTGGCGACTTCTTGCCACGACTTGTAGCCCCCGAACCTCCCTGAATAGCCACGTACCCAAGCGCACCGGCGTTGCTTGAAAACGCCGGCGCGTATCCACACGGAGCGGCGCGCTTTTTGAAATCGCTCCAAATTGCCTCGCCAGGCAATTTGTAGCAATTTGGGGGAAGGAATCTTGAGACAAATGTTCCTTGCAGAGAGCCACACTTTGTCCCCAACTTTATAAAAAGGGAGAAGACTTCCGTCCTTGATCAGCATACTACTTGTGGGACAAGGAACTTTTCTGCAAATTGGCTTTGGTACCTGACCGAATGGACAATATGTGGGTTGCGTGATCATCGGCTGCTGGAACATCAGACAAAAGGAAGTCCTGAGAGAAAGCTTGAGGATGTTGTCCATACACATTCAAGAAGGGCGATCTACCAGTGAAGACATGATTGGAGGAGGAGAACTAAAGAGAGATACCCAAGTCTTTACACAAAGAGTGCCAGAACTTGGATACGAACTGGGAACCCCCAGATACAATCTCCACTGAAAAGCCATGGAGTTGGAACAGGTATTGAATGAACAATTGAGAGAGTTCAATGGCAGAGGGAAGTTTGTGAAAAGGGATAAAGTGCGCTATCTTACTGAAGCGGTAAATAACCATCATGGTGTTCCCCTTAGAAGGTGGCAACTCAACAATAAAGTCCATAGCCAAATGAGTCCAAGGATGAGAAGAAATGGGCAGGTTGTAATAACCGCTAGGACGAGACCTTGACTTAGATGAGGCACAGATGGTACAGGCCACCACAAAGTCTTTCACATCCTTCTGTAGGGAAGGCCACCAGAGGAGTCAACTGACAAGCTCAAAGGTCTTTTGAGTACCTGGATGTCAAGCTTGCTTGGAACTGTTGCTTTGCTGAAGGATGGGTATGCAAAATTCGGGTGGCACATAAACCATACCAATGGGGGTATCAGCAGGAGCAGATGACTGGACAGATTGGATCTGGCTGGCAAGTTGTGAGAAGAGAGAATCAATAATTTTTTTTGGAGGAACAATTGGCTCGTAATCTTCAATGATGCACCCTTCAGGGTGAATGCTTCTGGATAGGGCATCTGCCTTACGGTTTCTGGAGCCAGGGCGATACATAAGAACAAAATTGAATTGGGTGAAGAAGAGTACCCATCGGGCCTGACAGGGATTCAGTCTCTTTACCCTGTAAATAATCACATGGTGAGGGGCTACCTCCTGGAAATGTCGCCACTCCTTGAGTGCAAGTTTCGCGGCCAGAAGCTCAGAATTCCCAACGTCATAATTTTGCTCTGCAGGAGAGAACTTTTTAGAGAAATAAGCACAAGGGTGAAGTTCCCATCTGCGATTTGCCTCTGAGACAGGATGGCACCAGCCCCCACGTTAGACGCATCTACTTCAATGAAGAAGGGTTGCAAAAGGTCAGGATGTCAAAGAACAGGATCTGAGGCAAATTTATCTTTCAAGGACTGGAAGGCCTCCATAGCATGAGGAGGTTAGGCATTAAGTTTTCCTCCCTTCCAGATGAGAGTCAAGACAGAAGCAATACAGGAGGAGAACAGCTTCATAAATTGTCAGTAATAGAAACCAACAAGATGGAAGGATCCATCTTGAATCCCTCATGGGAGATAAGGTACCCCAGGTACGGAATTTTGGGAACCTCGAAGACACATTTCTCCAACTTGACAAAGAGAGAGTTTTGTCCCAGTCAAGAAAGCACCTCTTTCAACCAGGTTCGGTGAGATTCCGAATCTTTGGGGAAGATAAAGAATGTTGTCCAAGTACATGACTACGGATTGCCCCAAATGATCTCTGAAGATGTCATTCACAAATTCTTGGAAGATGGCAGGGGTGCTGCAGAGGCCAAAGAGCATTACCAGGTAATCATAGTGCCCATCCATAATGCTGTCTTCCATTCACCTCCCTCTCAGATGCGGATTAGGCCCTCTAAGTCGGTTGAATAAAATGAGAGGTAGCAGATACCGGTTCTTTACCATGATCTTATTGAGGCCCTGTATTCAATACAGGGATGCAAACTGCCATCCTTATTTTCTACCAAGAAGAATGCAACCCCAGCAGGAGAAGAGGAAGGTCTATTGAATCACTGAAGGTTATCTTGGATACACTCCTTCATTGTGGAAGTTTCATCAGGACTGGGGGGCATGGTATGGGGGAGAAGCTCAATGGGACAGTCATAGGAGCGATGAGGAGGCAGAACCTCAGCAGACTTCTTGCAGTAGACGTCCTCAAAGTCTTTGTACACAGCGGGCAAGGATTGCAGCTCTGCAGCAGTGAGGGACACCCGGTTGACGGGCTTAGCCGGTAAATCGTTCTTTAGACAAAAAGGGCTCCAACGGAATATCTGGTTAGCAGACCGGTCAATGGAGGGATTGTGCAGATGTAGCCAAGTTAACCCCAACACTAGGGATGGCGCGAACCGCGGAAAAAAAGTTTGCGAACATATTCGCGAACTTGCGACAAAATATGCAAACGGTTCGCGAACGTCGCGAACCCCATAGACTTCAATGGGAAGGCGAACTTTAAAAGCTAAAAAAGACATTTCTGGCCAGAAAAATGATTTTAAATTTGTTTAAAGGGCGCAACGACCTGGACAGTGGCATGCCAGAGGGGGATCAAGGGCAAAAATGTATCTGAAAAATCCATTGTTGACACAGCGCTGCGTTTTGTGCTGTAAAGGGAAAAAAGTCACTCAGGTGGTGGTTGTGGACACTGTAATATTATTGATATTTAGACAGAATGTGAACAAGCTCACACAGCTAGATGGCAGTTGTTTGAAGAACACACTGGGCAAAAAATGCCTACAGGGCAAATAATGCCTACAAGGTCAACGTATACACTACTACAGCGGTGGATACGGATTACGTAAAATATATTATGGCTGCTTGAAAAAAGTCACTCAGGTGTTTTTTCTGGAGACGGTAATATTATTGATATTTAGACAGAATGTGAACAAGCTCACACAGCTAGATGGCAGTTGTTTGAAGAACAGTAGATTACTAGCCAGTAAACTTACTTTCAACTGTCCCTGAAATCACTAACAGCTCTCTCCCTACACTAGCTCTTCCAAGCACACACAGACAGAATGAAAAAACGCTGCAGGGCTTCGGTTTTTATAGGGAAGGGGAGTGGTCCAGGCAGGGGTGTGGGGGTGGTCCAGGAGGGAGATCTTCCTGATTGGCTGCCATGTATCTGCTGGTCTGGGGTGAGAGGGCAAAAAAAAGCGGCAACTATACACAAACCCAAAATGGCGAACGTCGCGCGACGTTCGCGAATATTCTGCGAGCGCGAACAGCGGATGTTCGCGCGAACAAGTTCGCCGGTGAACAGTTCGCGCCATCCCTACCCAACACCACAGGAGCATATGGACAGGTAATAATCAAGAACGAAAGTCTCTCTTTATGCAAGGTCCCAACCGTCGTCTTGGAGATTACTGCTGTGGAAAGAGGTCTGTTATCAATGGCAGTAACCTGCAAGGGAGTAGATAAGGGATAGAGAGGAACACAAAGGAAGCATCCACGAAATTCCCTCCAGCCCCGGAATCAAGGAAGGCAGAACCGTCTTAGTGGCCAAATTAATTTGGAAGGGTAAAAGAAACCTGTTTCTTGAGAAGTTTTCTTGAGGAACAGGTACAATGATGCCCACATGAGACACCCCAGTTCTTCCTTGACAAGAGGAACTTCCGGCCTTCAAAGGCCAGGAATTGGCAAAGTAAGCTTGGCCACCAGAGTATAGAAACAAGCCAGCAGAACATCTCTGAAGTTTCTTCTGCTCAAAGAGATGTGCCCTTCAGATCTGCTTAGGCTTTTCCGGGGAAACGACTGGAGATTGCTGGGGGGGAAGCAGGGAAAAGAGGTTGTTGGAAGATAGGAGCCAGTATGGGCTGACTCTATGAGATGCTTGTCCACCTTGATAGTGAGCGCAATTAAGTCTTCCAGTAACTCAGGAAGTTCCCTGGAGACAAGATTGTCTTTCAGACGAGTGGAGAGGCCTTGGCAAATCAGAGTCTTGTATGCCTCATCATTCCAGTTTGTTTATCCCATTAAGGTTCTAAAGTCAATAGCATAATCACTGGCACTGCGACTTCCCTGCCGGATTTGCAGGAGCCGGGATGAGGCATTAGAAACCTGATCCGGTTTCTAGCGAGGTGGAGGAGGGATGCAAGGCTCAGTGGCCGGTGAGACGACTGCAGGAGGAACAACGGCCACGGGAGGGTTAGTTGCGACTGGAGACACAGGAGGCATACGGGAGAGTATTGAGTACTTGCCCAATGCGGAACTGCTGAGCTTCATAATCTTCCATGCGAGATGCCAATCCTCGTCCAACATCAGGTGTAGCTTCCTCAGTGGGGTCCACAGCCTGATAATAATGTCAGGGGGGGCTATCAGCTCCCAGTGGGAGGAGTACAGATCAAGGAGGAAGTTTTAGGGGTCAAAGTCCAACTTTGAGGTGCAGATAGGGATCGTGAGAAATCAAGGTCAATATCCAGGCAGGAGTTCAAAAGGCAGAGAGAAAGAAGTGAAGTCAAGGTTAAGGCAAGTCAGGAATAAATGAATCAACAAACACCCACGAATGCAGCAAACAAATCCTATTATAGGGCATTGAACCCATGACCTTGGCATCTTTTTATTTTGAATTTTTGCGCCAGGTGTTTCATCACTTAGTTCTTTAGCCACATCACCTGTGGGTTTGTCTCATCATGATCCTTCAAAGTGTTGCATGCACTTCCACAAATCAGAGACCAGCGTTGAATTAAAGATAACTTTATTTCTAGTGATGGCCGAATCTACCCAGTTTCATCGCATGTAGTTTTTGACGCGTGTCGCGTCGTTTTCGTTGAGTCGTCACAAATTTTTGCTGGCGTTTCGCAAATTTATTCACCAGAGGCGAATCACGGGAATTTGCCGCGAATTCGCCCCTGGCGAATAAATTCGCCCATCACTATTTATTTCCCCAACATTTCTCCTCCTGACTTGTTTTGTGTATTAACACATGTAATCATAGCACTTGCACCAGTTGTCCTGTCACTGCCTCATGGCTTCAGTCCCAGATTCCAGTTTCCAGCTGTGCCCCCTGTGTAAGGAGATGTGTCCAGCTTTTCTTCATCCTCCTCCCAACCGAGCCGAATCAGTGCTTTTGAATGGGTACTTTGACAACTTTCGGTGACTCTTTTTTTCTGCCTCCCCATCAGCTGGACCACAAGGTGCTCATCAGGCCAGAATGTACGCTCCACCCTCCTCTACCTACTTGCACCTCATGCAGAGCCAATGAGACAGGGCAGGTGAACCCAGTGTGGGTTCGCAGGTGCCTCTGCAGCTCGTCGAATTGACAGTTTTTATCATAACAAATTGAAAATTTAAATTTTCAATTCAACACTAAATAAATAGTCAAAATTGAGTTGTTCTTTTTCTTCACAGTTTATGTTAGTATCTTGAGATTGTGAGCGGTTTCATGAATTTAGTGTATTAATGAAGGTCTCTCTTGGTTTGTGGATAATTTGATCAGAAATTTTGTGGAAATCTAAAAACATCACATACTGTATTAATAAAAAGATAAACATATCTGTCTAACAACAATTTATAAAGCAATTTAGTGAATTCTAGTTTACATCAAATACATTTTTGTTTACTGGGGACTACCATAATGGGGTTGTGGTTTTCTCCTTCATATGCCAACCTATTCATGGGTCGGTCATACTGTTACATAGTTACATAGTTAAATTGGGTTTTAAAAAGGACAGAGTCCATCAAGTTCAACCCCTCCAAATTAAAAACCCAGCATACACACAAACACACACATCTCCACTCTTTCACACCTCCACTCTTTCACACAAACCATATATGCCCATAGCTATACTAACTGTAAATTAGAGTTCAGTAGAGTGTACTGTCTTCACATCTTTGTTTGTAATTGCCCACACAAGTCCTGAATGATTGCTTTTTTCTGCTATTATGGCAGCAGTAAAGAGATATGGGATGGTCGTACAGAATACCTTAAAATACCTTAAAGTATGGCAATCAAGTAGTGGTGGGAATCTCGTTTACCCTTTATAAAAATGCTAATGATATTATATTTCAGGGTGTTGCTTTTGTTGTTGAAGAGGGATGTGGTTATGACCTTATATAAACAAGGGATATGCTTTCTTTCTCTTTTCTTGGCTCACAGAGAAAGCTGCTACAGGATCCAGTCTGATGACATAATATTGAACAAGTCCAAGTTCACCTTTTTTTGTTTAGAAGAAATGATACAGAATTACAAATGCTTTGCCACTCAGTAAGCTTAGGTGAAGCTATGAAAGTAGCATGGACTAGACATTTTTGTACTAAAATGGATTTATGATCAAACAGTTGGGTCAGGAAATAGCCAAAATTATAGTAAAACAATATGGAGCACTAGTATGCATTTTCTTTTAGAACACATGGGCACGACACTGTAACTATAATGAAGATAATTTCTCCATTGTTAAACATGTTTGGGAATCTATAGGTATTCATAAAAAAGTGTCCTTCCAGATAATACACCAAAGGCAAAATACAAAAAAGGGAGAAACATGTTAAGATTGAAAGTAATGGATGGTCGAATAAATGGGGTATGTGAATTTTTTGTTGTTTTGTGTTAAATATGTTTTAAGTAGGCCTCAATGCCATGTAAGATATACAGAATAAGATTACATTATGTTCTGTAAGAGTAATGTGTTTATGTAAAAGCACTTTAAAAATAATTTGTTAAAAAGCTACACCATCTAAACAGGAAGGTAGATTTTGCTTGAATTATTAAGAATTAGGAAGTGGAAAATTAAACATCTCTCAATATACAGTAATCAACTTCTATGAAGTATCTGGCATGAAATTACTAGTGAAATGAATGTAGAGAATGAAAGAAGCAGACATTAAAAAGTTTTGCTGATTAAAATCACAATTGTACATAAGATTTTAAAATATTATCAGCATTAAATTGGCAGTACTCCGCCTTTATCATAAAAAAACATTGCTGTTTAAAGTATAACTTTGGAAACATGTCACACAGCACTAAGATAAAGTAAAATTCGTAATCCCCAAAGTGTCCTTGTGATTCTGTACAGTATATAAGGAACATTTCTTGACTTTACTATCTTGCAACATTCCTCTCTGCTTTGTTGTGTGAGATCCTACCAACTTTACAATGAAAATTGCTGTCATCTTTTTAATTATAGGCCTAAGCAGCTGTTATGGTATGTAAATGGAATTTAGTTAACTGACTTTTTGTTTGTGGGGGTAAATTCAATAGCTAGTTTGAAAGAAAACAATTGTTCATCAATTCCAACCATTTTTGTGCAATCTCTCATTAAGAAATGTCAGTTCCTGGCCTTCAATTTCTGAAGATCCTTGGTAAAACACAATGGCAGGAATTATAGCGATAATATTGCTACAACAATTTAGCATATGAAGTAGGAACAGTCCAGAGACAACACTGGAATTAACTGCAGTGCATAAGAGCTCTGCATTACTGTATGTATTATGTAAACTTATGGCCAACATGGCATTGGGTCATGGGCACCACTGCAGGCAGTTCATTTTGCCTACTTTCCCCAACCCCCAGCCAAACTACAGTCTATCCTCTTGACAGTAATGCTGTGTGGGAATAGTCTTTCTACTCTATAGTAATTGAGTGGTCAGTAATATTTATACAGTGAGAAAAAATGATGTAATGTAATAAAAGTTTTAAATTTGGAACATATATAAAATTTGTAACAACCAATCAGCAAATAGAACTGGTCACCTGCTTAGAAATCAAATAACTGGCTGCTCTGGGTTACTAGATGTGATACTTTTGTTACATTTTGCTATAGTTTGTAGCAATATGGTCAACATTTTTCGCTAGCTAAAAAAATAGCAACCAATAACCAATATTTTTAGATTACTGTAATTAAGTTAAAATATATTGTAACTATATATTTACAGTATATAAAATATTTATCACTTAAACCATGTATTCATGATTTTTATTTGTGTTGTAACAGATGCTGCATCTGTTTCAAAGACAGATTGTCTTGAGCAACTTTTACTGGTAATGTATACTGTATATAAAGTATATTAATAAAATGAAAAAGAACTGTAGGATGATAGTACACTGTCACTATTATATGTTTTGATTATATATTTCATATTTATATGTAATTTATATAGCAATAAACATTAAGGATCGAATGTAATAATGCCAAATGTGTGCACTATGCTTGCACCCAGGCACAGCATACAGTATATAATAAATGTTCTAAGCAAAAAAGTTACCTTCAAATATGCAAATATGCCTGCTTCAAGCAGGCTTTTCTTTAATTTAACAGTAACAAACTCTATCTGTAAGCATGAGATATTAATGCTGATTGTGATTACTACAGTATATGCAAAATTGTATCTGATATAATTAAATGAAGGATAATAGAAACACTGCTAGTGCCACCATAAAACTTCTCCTTCAAGGGGTACTATTGTGGCTTTTATTTAGAGGTATTTTATTTCCCATTTAAATATTGTCTAACTGAACAACACATAAATATTTTTTAAAAAGTGGAACCTCTATTATAAACTAATAGAGAACAATCTTTCCTAAAAAATGCCTAATACAAAGGCTCATCATTTAATGCAGTATTTTCAGGATTCTTAAGTATGTTCTGATTAAGTCTATGGCAGGATAATATTTGTAGGGACCTACAGATGCAGTCACTTGGATTTGTGTGTTAAATGCATCATGACTTAACTCATCTATCTCATTTATCCCACTTAGCACAGACTATTGTGTCACAGCATCCCATCCAATTAAAGAGTTCACCATTGAAAACAATGGTGCTTTGGTATGCTAATGAAAAGGTTAAATGCATTAAATGAGTTAAGATAACTTTGGATGAAACAGTTCCTTCAATTAGCCCTGAGTCACGACGCATTTAACTTACAAATCCAAGTGACTGTATCTGTAGAAATGTACAGACAGCAAAGCTATTGCACTGTTTTAATATTGTATACACTAGTTGATTACTATAAATGAAGGATAAAATGTACAGTAGACAAATAAATGTATAAAGTCTGTAGACTTTAATCTATACGGTCTCCAACCACACTCCTAAAACATACAGACAGGTTAATTGGCTTATGATAAGACTGACCATAGTTTATCTGAATGTAATAGGGACTTTAAATTGCAAGCTCCACTGAGGCAGGGAAATGATGTGAATGAGATGTATTATCTCTGTAAAGTGCTGTAGAATAGGTTGGCCTATAGAAATACAGCATAATTACAATCTTGTAGTATCAGACTCTTTGCTTTTTGTGTTTATTATATCAGAAGGACACACCAGTTCTGCTCCAGCAATTGGGTATATTACTCTGCAACTACAAAGTAGCCCAGGTAAGTTAAAAAAAAATAAAAAAAAAAAAAGCCCTGGTGCCCTTATATTACTTATCTATACAAAAAATGATCAACAAGTAATTACATAAACATGTTTAAATCATGGATAAAATATATTGTAATAGACACCTTACATTTGTTATGGAAACAATATTGATATGTTAAGGGTTATGATCTATTTAATATTTATGTATACACACTTATAATAATACTTAGTTAAACCTTTGATATACTTTATATATATAGCAACAACAAAATGGAGAAATGTTCTTGGACTTTCTAAATCAAGTGAATGTGCTTCTGGTAAGTTAAAAAATCTCCCTATTGAGAAGAAAGTGTTTTGTCTTTATAAAGATAACCTATTAATGATCTAAAATTTTTGTTCCTTTGATTAATTACTACTATATGCTAAAGTTAATAGGGCTACATTTTTTAGTAAGTTATAGAATGGCTAATTTTACTATCTGTACTAGTAATGTTGTGGTTGTCTATGCTAGGTGTGTCATTCAAACCAACTCTATTTGCATATGTATCTTCTCATTCATTTTTACAGTACATCTTAAACAAATATCAAGTCTTTATTTATCATTGATGTATCTTTCATTAGGAAAAAGTTGGTTGCACCATAAACACCCTTCTCGGAACACATGTGGTAACTATAGTTCTACTGATGTATTAATTTTCTGTAAAAAACAAAACAAATACAAGTATCATGTAATAAAATAAACATGCATTATTTTAATACACAGTAAAAATTCAGGCTAGTTAAGGTAATGTAAAAATTCATTTTAATTATAAACATCTTGTGCTTTGCTAAATTAAGTAACTTTAATTGCATTTTTCTTTTTATTAATATTCCTTTAATTTAGTGCTGTGCATGCATTACTGTGAAATATGCCTTATTAAATCAATATTCATTTCAAATTAATTAAACTGACCACCCTGGCCTCTATAATAATAATAATACAATCCAAAAAAACTGACCAAAACTATACTGAAATCCCAGCCTGATTCAAATTCTCTAAAAGGGAATCGCCTTACCAAAGCATACTACATTACATTATATTAAGCAGTGCATACTTTTCTTGTTGTAATGCTGAGTTAAATGAAAAACTTATTAGCTAAGAATATACAGCACCAATATATTATATTAAATATTGTTTTTTATTACAGACTCTGAATGTTACCAATGCAGAGCAAATTGCTGATGAAGTTGCCGCTGTGCTGTTTCAATTCCTGGTACTTAAATCTATATACATACCACTATAATAATCTAAATTAAAAAAGGAAAAAGATTTCCAGTAAGTGGTTTGCATTTAAAAATAATAATTACAAAAATGAACTGTTAGTACCACACTTTGGCCAAAATATATAAGCTCACATGCCACATCAAGGCTTAGGAGCTCTAGTGAGAAGCTTTTAAGCCCCAGTCCATTAACATACACCTGTAAATAATTCCGTCTTTTAAAGTCTGCAGCAATAGACAATATTTGGATACAATTTGTATATGAAACACAGAAAAAAATTGCCAGTGTTAGGTCTAATCCAAGCTGTGATGCTTACCAGCTGCTAGAAGCACCCTTGTGCCCTTGTGTCTAAACCACATTCTGAAGTTGACCAGCTGATATAAATGATAAAAAGCCAACATTTGTGCACAAAAAGGAAAAACATAGCTAGTGCACAATTTACCTTTAAAATAATTATTATTAAAATTTAGATGTTAGTTTCACACTTTGGACAAAATATGTAAGATCTGTTGATCCTACACTATCGATTAGCATTCTAAGTTTGCTACATTTAAGTCCCCCAGCAAACAGTGTGACTGAGTAGTAAGGCATAGATCATATAAAGTTTAAATTATCATTGGACATTATTTGTTTTTGTTTGTAGTGCATTTAAAGTCAGGCTTTCCAGTAAACAGTGTGACTGAGTAGTAAGGCCATAGTGCACTTATGAAAGCAGGGAGCTTTTAAGCCCCAGCCAATTAACACACACCTATAAAAAAAATTCCCTGTTTTAAAGAGGCTTCATGGAAGCTATAATTGGCTACAATTTTACATGAAAACAGAAAGAGATTGCCATTGTTCGATCTAACCCACATCCTGAAATTGACCAGCTGCTGTAAACTTTAAACTAAAGCCAATAATTATACACAAAAAAGGAGAAAGATTGCAGTGCACAGTTTACCTTTAAAAATAATTATTTGGTCAAACTATGTAAGCTCATGTGCCATGTCGAGGCCCCTCATTGCACGTGAGTCTTACACTATCCATTAGCATTCTAAGGGGGCGATCTACGAAATTCACATGAAATGATCGAAGTTCGATCGAATTCGATCGAATAGCGATCATACAAATTTTTTGTAAAATCGGATATTCTAATTTGGCCTCTTCGATTATCGAATACTGAATTATTGAATAGATCGAATGATCAAATGCATCGAATGATTTGATGATCAAAGGAATCAAAATTTAAAAATTATTCGACTGCCTACTTTGCCAGATTGAACCTACCGAATTGCAATAAAAGCCTATGAGAACCCCCATAGGCTTCTCAGATTAAGGGGCCGATATATGAAATTCACAAGAATAGATCAAAGTTCGATCGAATACCGATCGTACGAATTTTTTGGTGAAATTGGATATGCAAATTTGGCCTCTTTGATCATCGAATAGATGGAATGATCGGATATTTGATCATTTGAACATTCCATGATTGAAGGAATAAAAATTTTAAAGTTATTCAACTGCCTACTTCGCCAGATTAAACCTACCGAATTGTAATAGAAGCCTATGGGAAGCTCTCTGAGGCTAAGTCCTGCTTGAATACCATTCGTATGATTGAAGCGTTCGATCGTCCGAATCATATGAATTTTTCATGATTTTTTTGTGAAATCATCGAGAAATCGTATTGCGAGCAAAATGACAGCCTAAAATTCAATTCGTCGAATGCTTATCGAATTTCAAATTTGGTCGAGCAAATTATGGGGAATAATAGTAAATTTGCCCCTAAGTCCTGCTCGAATACCATTTGTACAATCGAAGCATTCAATCGTCGAATCATACTAATTTTTCGGATGCTCGAAGGAAATTTTACGTTTTTTTTCGTGAAATTGAAACGACCGGTATCCGATCGTACAAATTCATCAAGTAATTGAATATGGAGCAAAATGATAGCCTAAAACAATTAAAATTTCGAATAGGATCGAGCAAATTTTCGGGAATAATAGTAAATTTGCCCTAAGTGTGTACTGCATTTAAAATCAAGTCCCCCAGCAAACAGTGTGACTGAGTAGTAAGACATAGTTCATTTGATGTTTCAATTACCATTTTATAAAATGTTACATTTACAATACGTACTTTTGGACATCCTGGGGCAAATTCACTAAGTGACAAAAATGCTTCTAGCATTGGCTTCGCCGAAGATCTGTAGAATTTTAGACTATTGCTTCTAATGTGAAGTTGCTGAAAAAATTACCTTATTTTCTTTTTCTTCATTAGGAAGGCCTTATTGCCAAAACAGTGAAAATATTGGTAAGCAGAAATTGGGATCTAACTGTTCTAATGTCATTTGTGCTTAAATAAAGTGGTATTCTGGTGATATGTAAAATACATTTGTGCTAAAGACATTCCTATTCTACCTAACCAGAATGTATGCATTTGTTTACAAGTATGTATGTGTATGTGTGAGTGTGTGTGTTAGTACCAGTGTTTTTACAGTTCTGTTAAATTATAAAAATATACACAGCCATTTGGAATAAAACAAGATTAGTACACTCATGGGTTTAAATGAAAAAGTGCAACTTTAGAGCAATAAATAATTAGGAAATGAATGTAAACTTTTTTCACTACTATCTCTACTGTAGTGATGGGCGAATCTACCCCGTTTCGCCGAAAAAAATTTGCGAATTTCAAGTGAAATTCGAGAATTGGCAGAAAAAATAGCGAAAACGAGTCACGGCACGTCAACTTCGATGCATCGCGTCATTTTCGTCTCGTCAGAAATGACACGCGACTTGTTTTATTTAGCAAATTTTCGACAGGCGAATTTTTGCTGGCCTATCGTGAATTTATTCGCCGTGAATTCGCCCCTGGCGAATAAATTCGCCCATCACTACTCTACTGTATAAAATGTTTTTTATTGCAGCACCAGGGCATAAGGTGCTATTCAGTATAGCCAATTGTGACAGGTTCTGATGTATTGTGTACACTCTATTTAAAATATCTTTATAAAAATTGTATTATTTACAACAAGCTCTATGCATATAAAAATAATTCCAGGCCCTCCCCCAAAGATTGTGGGTGACTTGCGACATGAGCAAAATCACAGGTGACCAGGAATTTTGCATGCTCGTACATGCACGTGTTCCCCCAAGCCACCTCCCAATTATGCCACTGAGTTATAATACACACTAGGAAAGAGTGCACAGGTTTAGGTAAAAGCAGTAATGTAAAATAACACGGTATCACACACATCAGGACTAGTTTTCTCTTGTTCCTCAATAAAACATTTTTCATCAATCACTTATAAGGGACTTTAAGGGGCAGATTTACTAAATTCACATGAAGGATTCGAAATTCAATAGAATTTTCCAAAAGATTCTAATTAAAATTTTCGAATATTTTTGAAGACCGCTTCGACCAACAATTTTGAAAATTCGAATAAAAATCTATTCAAATATTCGACAGTCGAATAACTTCCCCTTTACATTTTTATTTGACTGCCTATTTCGCCAGTTTCAACCTACCGAATTGGGTTTCATTATTTTTGATTGAATAAAAAAATTTGATTGAATGGTTAAAATCGTTCGAATCGTTTGAATATTTCCTATTCGATCGTTAGACCAATCGAATAGTAGTAAAATCCTTTGAATACGATTTTCGAATTAGAAGGATTTTTATTTCCAAACAATTCCCATGTCTCGAATTCAAGGGTTTTTTACCTTCAAATTCGACCCTTAATAAATCTGCCCCTAAATTCAGCTTTTACAGTTAAGGAATGTTTTCAGAACTATTTATCTTTTATTATTTATTTGTCTTGTTTTAGAGTGAAATTCCATTGATTGGTGATTTAGTGGTAAGTGATCTAAATAAAAGTATTATTATGGTACTAGAAAATGCATACTGTATAAGAATTACATATGTATATTAGTCAGTAGTTGGAAGCTCTTATTAAATAGCTTTTAAAATGTTCTTTGTTGTGGTTTATGTCATCAGAATGACCAGGCATTGTCTCAAGACATCAGAATTGTTGGATGTGGAGTGCTGGTGAGGATATACATTTTCCAAATGATTATTTGAATAAAATGACAAACAATGACTTGCTTTTAAAGGTGATTTATTTCTTACCATAAATCCAGGTTGATATATTGACAGATCTGGATAAAGCACTGGTAAGCAAGTTTACATATGTTACCCTTAAAACCAGTGACCTGAAAACTATTTTGGGTCAATAGAAATGCTCTGGACTATATCTGGAAAAAAATACTCTTGCAATATATTATTCATATGCATAAAGCTTTTAGGTCCATTGGCAGATGGTGCTCGCATATTGTTATTTTAGTCTATTCACCACCCTACATTCCTGGATGCTGCAATCAGCAGTCACAAGGTCTACTGCCCACATTATTATACCACTGGATGTATAATCTAAAACATGAGAATATAGATTATTCGTAAGCGTACAATTAATCATAAAGTAATTTAACCTCTATCCGTTTCTTGTAGAAAATCATTTCAGAATTCACTAATATTTTTGCAAAGGTTTAATAATTCTACCATCCAAAAAACTGCATTTGGGTAAGTCAGTTATTTCCCATAGCATATTTAAATTATTTTATACTCATATTTTCAACTATACTTTCTGAAGTAGTATGCATTGTGTATATATTTAAATACTGTGAAATCTGAAGATGACATAATTTCAGGTGTTCTTTTCAATCCATTTCATTCATGGATATCAAATCTGATACTCTTTTGAAAAAAGCATTAATCTACTGTTTGTATCAGCTACATTTTGGTTGAGAGAGTGTAGTATCATAAGAGTTATGGGGCTAATTTTCAAGCAGTTACAGTGCTAAGCACAATGTACCGAATCAATGCAAACTTGTTCCCTTACAAAACTATATATAAAGCACTCATGCACTGCAACTGCAGTACCTACTGTATTAGAATTGTCTCCGTTTGTTTTAATGACTTCAGGACACAGTGTGCAGTACTACTTACTTAATGCCTGTCTTTGAACAAGCATTAACCATTTAAATGCAGAACATTGTAGAATCAATGCTGCCAACATGCATGTTTACCAGTGTCAGCACAATAGATTTTAGGTTCCTGGATTCTTGATTTTCATATGGCAAAATAAGGGGGAAATGCTTTCCATTGTGCAGTTCTAGTCACAGCTTCAGTGGTCGACCTGATCAGCACTTAAAGGGTTAGGCACAGAGTACCATTTGCATGCTGCATCCCCATGCAACTTGTTTGTGCCACCCATACAAATAGAGGTTCCGGAATAGCATGGTGTTGGGAAAACAAGTATTTAGTCTTGCCATATGGTTGATTTTTGTTATCTACAAACATAATATGTTAAATGGAATGCAAAATGGAAATCGATTCTTTATTTTCTGGATGCTATTCAGAAAAATAACTTTAATATAATAATCAATATTTCTCTTCTATTTTAGGAACAAGCAAGTCATATTTGCTCTATTTGATAAATTAACATTTTTGCAGCACAATTCATGTTATTATCATCCCCCTGTTAAACCATAAACCTGCACTTGTAAGTTTAGTATAATAAAGTGATGGAGCAGAGCTGGTTTGTCATTTTTAATTTCTTAATTCAAGCAAGATTTAAAACCATTATTTATGGCACTTATATATTTAAGTTAGATTTAGATTGTTAAGGCTGTTTTGTTAGTAGGACTCCATTGCACAGCGGAATTATCTGTGCAGTCAAAATAAAATTATCTATTTTTCTATTTGAACATGGATGTATATTGCTATCTCTTTAGAGGCATGACCTAGATGCAAGTCCAAGAGCTTTAAACAGCACATTGATGCAAAACCTGTTTTTAAAAAAACATTTGTGCCCAGAGTCTGGTTGAGCTCTGCACTTGTTGCTGCATTGGAAATCTGGAGCTAGGTACAGAGTACAGTGGCAGTGGGTTTATGGATCTGTCCATAGAGCTGTGCTCAACAGGATACTTCTGAGGAGTTTGCCTGATGGCACTCCCTAAATTGCACATCTGAATACTATGCACATTGGGGAGCCGGAGGTGCAATGCCTACGAGCCTCCTCCCACCCCTAATGAGTACAGTACTGCTGGTACCATTGTATGTGTAGGAGTGTAAAGATTTTGCTAAGCTTTAGGTCCCTTGGTTCCCCTGGGAACCAAACACCTAGATTGGGTCCTCAGTTTCACAAGTGAAGTTGTTCCCTTTGTCCTATGTGAAAGTATTGTGCTGTCAGTTCAGGGACTGTCCTATGTGAAAGTATTGTCTGACAGTTCAGGGACTGGCCAGTAAATATCATGTAAAAGGGTAAAGGCTTTCCTGTGCCCCAGTAAATGTGTTAGCCAGCTAGGCTGGGTTCTTTCTCCCATAGGGGAGTAGTTCCCCAGAGGTTATAAAAGGGATGTTGCCATGTGTTCTGCCTCTTTCCAGTGCACTCATTGGAAGGGAGGAGTTGCTGCTAGGGCCTGAGGTGGAGGTAGGCCTCAGTATAGAAGTAAGAGAAGCAAGTAGTAGAAGTAAGAGAGCCCTGAACCTCTCCCACTGACTTATATAGCAATCACCATATTGATCCCTGGACCTTATACAGCAATTCGGCAGGTTTGAGGCCATAGAGGGCCATAAATGAGTATGCTAAATCTAGAAATGTGAATTTGAATTAAAAGTCAAATTGAGTTTGGATACTTCACAATTTGAATTTGAGAGTTTTGACCAAAAAAAGTTGAAAATTTCAAATTATAATTTTCACTTCAACCCTTAATAAATCTTCCCCTTAGTACACTGAGCGTGCTTTATTACCAATGAGATTAGTAAAACTATTATTATAGTAAAACAAAACAATCAGGAATGCAATATAACTATGCAATCGCTATATAACAGCAATTGCATCAATCAGCAATACATCACAGTTTGAGTTTTCATTAACACCTGCACCAAGTGACTGGGAGACCCCGGTTGTCAGCAGAGAGGTCTCAAGTGGGAATCAAGGGCCCTGGGCAGTATGTGCACAACTCCACAGGGGAGATCTAAATGAACAAAATGGAGACCCCCAGTTTTATATGCTCAAAAACAATGAGCTCATACATTAAACCACATGGTCAACAACAGATCTTGCTTCACATGAGCTCAAAAGGAGCTGAAAAAGATACCAATGGCACACAGGATCCGTGCAAGCAAGTGCTTTGCGTGTTTATTGCTGATGCAAAGCACTTGCTTGCAAGGATCCTGTGTGCCATTGGTATCTTTTTTGGTTGGACTTTGTGTGAGGTGGCCGAGCCTCTACCTCTTGAAGCACCAGGTAACAGTTATACAATTAGAAGTAGGGTGTGCAGGAGTTTGCATCGATACTCAACAGGAGCTGACCATGATTCCAACAAGCACACCCAAAGCAGAGAGCTTATCATTTATTAGTATTTGAGTACATATTCTGCCCCCCCCCACTATAATGATTCAGAAATCAGAAACATATTAGGAATTAAGAGAAGTCATAAACATATTAGGCATTAAGCTTCCTTATACAAGAAAGATTATAGTCTATAAAACTGTCTTGTATACCATATTGGGTTCAGCAGTTGCACAGTTCTTTGTCTTACATTTCTATCAAAGTCTTATATTTGTAAGACTTTGATGAACCATCATTGCTAAAACTCCTCTCAATACACTGACAAAAAAACAAGGGTATGTAATAAACAGTGAAAGCACAAGATCACCACAGTTCCCTCTGAGAGAACAGAAGTGATTAAAAAGTTTCAATTTCAAGCAAGGATAAATACCCTACAGGTCATGTAAGTGCAGGGTTCACACAATTATCTATTTTTTACTACAAACACACCAGTGTCTTTTTCAGTACAGTACAATCCAAATTGGTAGAACCCTGGAAGTCCTGCAGAATTGGGGGGGGGAGGTTCATATTGCTTGGAAACAATGTCTTTGAGTAAGGGAAAATACTTCTAGAAGTCTAGAAAAAACATAGTTCTTGTGTGATATTCTGAATGAATAATATTTTAATGTGTTTGTAACTTTGAACTAAGGAATTTCTAAATAAATACTGATCACAAGTCAGCCCAAATCTTCCAAGGACAACAATGAAACCCCAACAGTGCTCTTTACTGTTGAAGCTTTGCTAGAACATAGTATCATAGTAAATCAGATTAATAAAAGACACATCCATTAAATTCAACCTTTTAAGAATAACCTGCCTAACTGCTAGCTGAAGGCAAAAAACAACTGAGGCCTGTCCAATTATCTGAGAAAGGACCAAGATGGAAATCGGACCAGTCCCTGGATCAGCTTGTACCTATGAACTAATTTTCAAAACCTTGTATTCCCTCACTTGCTAAAAAGCCATCAAACCCCTTCCTAGAGCTATTTAATGTATCAGCCAGTACAACTGATTCAGAAAGAGAATTCCATTCAGGATAATACTGTCAGCATGCATCCGCACCCCTAGCCTAAATGAGGCAGAGATGCAAACAAATTATAAAGCAGGATAAAAAAATCCTTTGTGAAGCTGAAACTATTAACGTCTACTAACTACTACTTCTAACTAACTACTACCAACTAACTAATAACTTTAAAATGAAAGGCTAGGAGACTGGAGCACCAATCTTTACAGTTCCTGTACAGCTCGAAGCGCTACTACTGCACATTATCACAATGAATTTTAAGTGAAATAACTCAGTTGGTTGAATGAAAAGATTGCATGAAATATGGGAGGAACTAAAGCCTTTTTTAACACAATCACTTGATTTCAGAGGCTCAGAAGTAGTTGGACAAATTAAAAATAAAATGTTAATTTCTAATACTTGGTTTAAAACTAATTGATGGCAATGACAGCCTGAAGATGGCAATGACACAACCAGATTCTGGGGTTCCTCCTTTTTAATGCTCTGCCAGGCCTTTACTGCAGTGGCTTTCAGTTGATGTTTGTTTGTGAGCCTTTCTGTCTGAAGTTTAGTCTTCAACAAGCATAATGCATGCTCAATTGGGTTCAGATACTTGGCCATTCAAGAATATTCCACTTTTTTGCCTTAAAAGAGAATTCAGCCTGTTAGGAAAAATACATGTACCCCCTACCCCACGAAGACCCCCCTCCATCCAGCCTAATTGCCCCCCCATGGGGAAATACCTCAAACATTTTACTTACCCCTAGGAACATATTTTGTCCTCGGGGGTTCAAGGGTACCATCTTCGTTCTTCATCAGTCTTCGGAAGAAGACCGGCTTTTTTGGTGCATATGCAGTTGGAGAAATTATTCAGTCTCAAGCAAATGCACATGCGCCGAAAGTCACAAAAATTTCTGGAAAGTTTTGTGATTTCCGGCACATGCGCAGTTGTTCAGGACCGAAAAACTTATCCAACTGCCAAATCTCCGTCTGCTTCTGAAGGTTGACAAAGAAAGAAGATGGCTCCCATGAACCTAAGGACAGAATATGCGCCGAGGGGTAAGTAAAAAGTTTGGTACATTTAGGCAATTAGGCTGGGGGAAGGAGGTAGGGGGGTCTATATGGGATGGGGGTATGGGTTGAATTCTCCTTTAATAAACTCCTGGGTTGATTTGGCTGTATGTTTTTGGTCATTGAAAAATATAAATCCTAAGGGGCAGATTTATCAATTGTCAAATAGAAAAAAATCTAATTCAAATTTGTCTTATGGTCAAAACAATAAAATGTAACTTTATTTGAAGCACTTTTTAAATGGCATCAGTGACCCCCCCCCATTTGATAGCTGAAAAGGGTCAGAAAAAGAAGGCAAAAAAAATTAAGACCAACTAAAAATTTTTTTGAATTAGCCAATCTATAACATCGTAATATTTAACTTAAATGTAAACCACCCCTTTAACTGCAATAAATGTATTGCAGATTTGATGTAAACTACAAAATGAGTTGGAATAAATAAGATGATTTGTAAAATCAAGTGCTTAAGTTTTTAAACCTTTTGGGTTAAATGAAATCCTGCTTTCAAAGCAAACCAAATTATTGCCACCAATTTAGTTTCTAAAGAGGTACAACATAGGGTCAAAATCACCCAGCTATTACAGTATTTTAGTAGTGATAAGTCAAAGTATAACAGTACGATGGTTTATATCCACAATGCAACTAACACATACCGCACCATAGAATGACAATAGACTGACAACTGAAATCACTACAAAATATTTTTGCCAATGCATTGTAAGGCATTAGGTCTTGGAAACTATCTTTTCCAAGAAACTATTACTGTAAAATTATGGTGGAGAGTTTTGGTAGACTTAAAAATAAGGAGCCGGCAACAATATGTGCCATTACCCTAAAGTAACTTGCTGAGAATGAACACATCAAATAGGCATATCTAGTCATAGTTCAGACAGTAAAAAAAAATACTCCTAGAAAATATAAATCCTAAGGGGCAGATTTATCAAGGGTCAAATAGAAAAAGATCTAATTCAAATTTGTCTTATGGTCAAAACAATAAAATTTAACTAGGGAGTTAACCAAATTCAATTTCAGTTTTTTAAAAAAAATGTAATTTGATTTTCGAAATGTATCTATCATACTCTGGCCCTTTAAGAATACGAATTAGACTATTTGCCACCTAAAACCTGACGAATTGCTGTTTAAGTTAGTGGGAAAGGTACAGGAGTCAATTCGGAGATTGCAGCCTTCCTGACATTCAAGTTTTTTTACGAGAAAATCCCTAATCGAGTTCTGAAATTATCAGGTGGTTTGTATTCATTGAACACTTGAATTGTGTCTGGAATCCACTGCAATCTCTCAAACAAAGTAGCTTAAAACATCTTGCTTTATTTCACCTTCATAAAAGCACACATTACTTGGCAAAATTTACAGTGAAAAAACTGCTATCGGGTTTCGTGACCTCTTTGGTCACTTCCTCAGGGCATTAAACACTCTACAAATTGGCATAGCTTTATACATAATTGTAAATACATGTACACATCTCTTAAAGCTATATACTCATAGTTAAAAACTATTTCTTTTCCATAAAAACAAGTTAGTTTTTTGAACTCTATTTAACACCAAAACTATTCCCGGTGAGAAATACATATTTTTTTACCATTAAACTCACTCATGAATATTATATCTGTGTGTGATTTCTCCCATTCACTTCAAGAGGATCTATTTTTTACTTTCAATAAACCCTTTAGAATATGGTATCATTCCATTATACTAGTTCTCTATAAAGTATTTAGTTTCCCATTCCTTATTCAAACCTGCTGGCTGCTCTGTTTGCAATAAGAACATCCACCAGGCTTCTCTTTTGTTCAAAGGTTTTTCTATGTCTCCCTTTCTCTTTCCTAACTTCACATGTTCTAAACCTTGAAAATATATATTTTTTTCATTACCACTATGTTTACTCATGGTCTGCTATTGATGAGGAAGTATCTTCTCTTCCTACACTGGCCACATGCTCTAATACAGGATCCTTCATTCTCCTAGATGTTCTCCCTACATATTGCAATCCACATATGCAAGTTGCCAGATATACAACATTCGTAGTTTTACAATTTACATATGCCCTACACTTATATTCTTTCCCTGTTGTTGTACTCCTAACTGACTTAGACACATTCATAAATTTACATGCCTTACATACCTTAGCTCCACATCTATATGTTCCATTAAAATCTAACCATCTTTTAGCTTTCAATCTTTCTGGCAACATACTTGGTGACACATAATTTGCTATTGTTTTACTTCTTTGATAAGAGAACCATAATTTACCAGTCTGCATATGAGGGTCCAAATCAATTATTCTCCAGTGTTTCTGTATTATTTTACAGATTTGTTCTGCTTCTATACTATACTCACAAAGTACACAAGAACTTTTCCTTATTTTCCGACCCATATCTCTATCCTCTCTTAATTTTATATCACAATTATCATCATTTCTCTCTCTCTCTATTCACATCTAAACTCTTCTCTTTTACCCATTTCTTTTTAGTTCTCTTCTTTTGTATTTCCTTTTCTTGTTTCAAGAGATTTTTTCGGTCTGTACCAACTGCTCACAATGCTTTTTTTTATGTTATTTATAATACATAACAATACTAATACTATTTTGAATAGTAATAAAAAAACTTACTATAAATTAGAAACAGTTTTCATTAAAAAGTATTTTTATTCATGACTGTCTTTTTGTAGATGCCAACACTGTGCCACACGTGAACTGTTTGCAGCAGCTTTTGGAGGTAACATTTATATATTATATTTGAATCCCTATATACATAAATACCATTGAATAAAACATAGAGTGGGTGCTCTGCAAATATATTTTGTTTAATTTGTTATTTATTAGTTTTAATATAAGTTATTACTCATCTAGGAGGCAGCTCAAGGCCAATAAATATATATTGTATATTATATTCAATATAGTGGCAGCATCCCCAGATACCCTGATCAGTGAGTGACATGCAGAACAACCAAATATAGTGGCTCAAGTTTAAAGATTGTTTAATAGGTCTTTTAATACATAAATCATCTTTTTGATTAGGTATTGATTCTGAATGTATAATTTTCCTTTACATATGTACTCAGCTCTGTCTTTGTCTGACATACTTATTCAGTTAATGAAGTTGGGCTAAATAAAGTAGCAATTGTTTGGTTACTGTGTTACAAAATTAATTGTGAATGTTGTTATGATGGAATTAACATAGGTAACTCTTGTATGCTCTTATAGGTAGACATCATTGGTCTGATCAATGCTTTTGCTTTAGTTTTCAATCAATATGAATATGCTGGAAATTGTTTAAAAGTTAACTGAAGTTTATGCTGTAATAATCTTAAAAGCCCTTAATGCCAATAGAAATATATGTGTTACTGTTTTCTAAAGCCAACAAAATCTATTTATATTTTCCAGAATGACGCACCACTTCTGCTTGAAAAACTGAGTGAATTGCTCTGTAACTATAAAGTGGCCCAGGTAGCTATTGTATGCTATTAAAACAGGCCTCTGTTTTCATTGTTTTTTGTGGTATACTGTATTTAGGGGCAAATTTACTATTATTCCCCGAAAATTCCCTCAATCCTATTCAAAATTCGATAAGCATTCGACCATCGTACAAATGGTATTCGAGCAGGACTTAGTCTCAGAAGCCTATGGGGGGTTTCCCATAGGCTTCTATTGCAATTCGATAGGTTCAATCTGGCGAAGTAGGCAGTCGAATAATCTTAAAATTTTGATTCCTTCGATCATCAAATGATCGAATTATCAAATATCCGATCATTCGATCTATTCGATAATTCGGTATTCGATGATCGAAGAGGCCAAATTAGAATATACAAATATACGAAAAATTTGTACGATCGTTATTCGATCGAACTTTGATCATTTCACATGAATTTTGTAAATCTGCCCCAAAGTATCCAAACCAAGCCCGAATCAGCACCAACAATAATTTGTGGTTGGCATTTTCAGCTTTAGCCCTAGTCTTGGATTTTGAAAACATTTTAATTAGTTTTACAGATTATATATATGGTTATATGATTTATGTATATCTACAGAATAGTAGAATGTTTTATTTATTTAATTTTATTTTGTATTTATGTACAGCAAACAAAACAAAAAACAAAAAAAAACAAAACAATGCCCTCTTCTTGGCTTTTATAAATGAAGTAAATGTACTTTTGGTAAGTAGAATGTATTGTCTTTTTTATCCTTTTAGAAAGATACAGTACATTTTAAATGCCCCATTGGTTCTCTTTAGTGATGGGGCCAAATCGTAAACGAAGCAACGCGCGTCAAAGTTGACGCGACTCGTGTCAAAAGCGTCCCGCGACTCGTTTCGCTAATTTTTCGCCGAATCGCGAATTTCTCTGGAAATTCGCTAATTTTTCGGCAAAGCGAACCGCGGGAGATTCGCCCATCACTAGTTCTCTTCATAAATGTTTCACCTTTTCAATACTGTACCAAATCATCAAACTAGTATTAACCCTGTAAAATATTTTTTTTGGTATCTTTAAAGGACTCCATAGAATTTTTTTTTAAGGTGACCCTTGAAAGACTAAAACCAGATTTTAAATTCAATGTTTTGTCTACTCAATTATACTCCTTTCTTAATGTTTATTTTGTTTAGGAAAACAAAACTGTTAATAACATTCTTGGCATCAATGTGGTAAGAATCTTTTTTATGTATTAAACCACTATAATATCTCTGGACATTAATGCCATTTTACTATGAAAACAAACCTTCATTTTCAAATCATGTTTTTTCAAAAATATTTTTTCCAGTAGCTTTGAGGAATGGCAGGCCATGTTCTTTAAAATACACTAGGTTATTAGCACTTAATATAAATACAATAATAATTTAATAAGCATTAATTATAAAAGATCCCAGTCCTGTATTTCATTTATTATATATTAATTAGCTAATAGTACATAGAACCCCCATTTTATGTGTTTCAGGGGACCAGAAAAATAATGGTGTAAAATCCAGACAAATGTAAAATCATAGGAAAAGTATTATACACAATGATACACAATGGTGTATTATTATAATATAATATAATTATAAATCATATAATTCATGTGGTCATGAGCTTTCAGAAAGAGCCAGCACTTTAGGATGCGTGGGGGTTCACTCACTGGTAGGCTGCAAATGAGGCAACTTCACACACCAAGACCAGTGTAAGGGCTTCCTGCCCGCGTTTATTTTTCAGCTGCTGCAGACGTTTCCCCTCGCAGGGGGTAGAAAACAACAGTTGGAACAGAAATATCAAGCCTCCTGGCTAACACAAAAATAAATGTTTCTCTTTCTCCTGAAGCTGAGCAAATCCAGCAGTGTGTCTCTCTCACACACACACAGGC
This sequence comes from Xenopus borealis, assembly GCA_024363595.1. Lineage (NCBI taxonomy): Eukaryota > Metazoa > Chordata > Amphibia > Anura > Pipidae > Xenopus > Xenopus borealis. The sequence goes on from CM044436.1 coordinate 94,466,818, forward strand.
TCAACAGCTCACCAGCACAGCTTCAGGCGTACTACAAATAGGCCTAGGGCCTCCTGAAAACCTGGCCTATGGATTTGGGAATCCACCCACCTTGCTCTTGCGGATTCCCAGTAAGACCAGCCCCGGATCAACAATTACAAAAACTGCAGAGAAACCAAGTGTTTCTCTGCCCAAAACACTGCTGGTCTCACCTCAGTAAAAGTGTCTGAGAATCCGTGGCCCAACATACATGTTGTCAATCACTTTTCCCCAGGAAACTTGGGACCTTTTTGTCACCATACCACAGATGAAACTGCTTTCTGGCAGGCTGTTGTTTGTATTGCTCAATGTAATTGAATGTGTCACAGTGGGACCTGGATTTTATTATTGAGTGTTGTTTATAGATCTACCAGGCAGCTGTTATCTTGTGTTAAGGAGCTGCTATCTGGTTAGCTTCCCATTGTCACAGTTGTTGGGGGGAAGGGAGGAGGTGATATCATGCCAACTTGCAGTATAGCAGTAAAGAGTGACTGAAGTTATCAGAGAACACATGACTGGGGACAATATGTCTAGTCCAATGTCATATTTCAAAATTAAATCTAAAAAAAATAGTTTGCTCTTTTGAGAAAGTTTTCAGTTTCCTGGAGCAGGTCTATTAACTGATGCATTAATAAAAATCCCCATGACAGTATCCCTCTAAGGAAAGCAAAATCCTGTGCATGACATCATACAAAATGTATTCATTTAACCACATTGTTGGTCTTACCTACTACAAAAAATCAGAGAGGAGGGAATAGTTTATGCAGACTTATAAGTTGTCTCATTATTTGATTATTTTTACAGACACCCACAATTAATAATGCTGAAGCAATAGCTGATCAGCTTGCAGCTGCATTGTTCCAATACCTGGTAAGGATGATATGTATGCATTTAATATATAGAAGGATTTCTCTAGTACGGGAGAAAGAAATGTAAAACTTGCAATATAACTAATTACATTATCTTAAGTACATGCATCTTTATCTCCTATCCAGGAAGGACTTATTGCAAAATTGAACACATTTTTGGTAAGTTACACTTTTTTATAATAATGGAAATATAAGATTATACATTAGTTACAAATGCACAGAATACACCTAAAACACGTTAAATAGGACTTGTGTTGAAAATGTACTCTGCTTATTTTTTATTTTTAATACATCCATATTTTCCTAAGTTTTGGTCATTCTACAGCAGAAATTTGAAAGCTGCATTATACCATTTAACACCATCTCCATTCCTTTGTAAACATTATATACATTATAAACCATTACTTTATCCATCTTTAGGGCAGAGACACACTCAGATTCAGGGAGATTTAAAGGACCATTAACAAAAAAAATTAATTGTTTTAAAGTAATAAAAATATAATGCAGTGTTGCCTTACACTGGTAAAACTGCAGTGTTTGCTTCAGAAACACTACTATTGTTTATATAAATAAGCTGCTGTGTAGCCATGGGGGCAACTAGTCAAAGGAGAACAGGCTCAAGTTACACAGCAGATAGCAGATAACCTCTGTATAATATAATGTTATCTGTTATCCATTACTTATCCGGTGCCATATAGCCGTTTTTCAATTTCCACCATTGCTACTCAGCAGCTTGTTTACCTGAACTATAGTAGTGTTTCTGAAGCAAACAGAGCAGTTTTAACAGCACAGGGCAACACTACATGATATTTTCTTTAATTTAAAACACTTTTGTTTTTTGGTGTTACTGTTCCTTTAATTGCCCTGCGAATCATCTCTTCTTCTAGCAACTAATAACAATTAATTGGAAAATTAAGTGCTCTGACTGCCATCCTGCTGGTGATTTAAATTCTAGCCAGCGGGAAGGCAGTTTGGGGAGATAAGTCACCCAAAGTAAAGGAGATGTCTTGCTGAGTGACTAATCTCCCCAATTCTGAGTGTGTGTCTCTGACCTTAAACAACTAAACCCTTCCCTTATTGATGCAGTGGTCTTGGCACTGCTTGTTATTATTGTTATTAGAGGGCTTCTGTGGAGACTGTTTAGCAGACACAATGCTTTTGTGATCCTTTTTTTAAGAGTCAAATGCATTTATAACTTTTTAATCTTCTTTTATAACCATTTGTTGACTCATTAACAGATTGGTTTATTGCATCTATTTTTAGCAAAACATTCCCATTATTGGCAACATACTGGTAAGAGAAAATTTCACCCATTTGTAGGTGAAAAGGCCACTATTTTATTATTAGGATAAAAAATTAAATTAAATGTTGCATAATGCAGTAATCATACTATTTTTATTTTCACATGTTCTGATATACAGAATGACAAGATTGTTGTACAAGACATCCAAAATGTTGGCTGTGGAGTTTTGGTAAGTTAAAATTCTAAATCCAATGCTTCCTCTACAAAAGCTCATACAGACAAACCTCTAATACATTTTCATATAGAAAACATTGTGTCTTCTCATAGTTCGTTGATATTTTCACACTTTTTTATAAATAAGCAGGGATGGGCGAATCTATCCTGTTTCGCTTCGCCGAAAATTTGCAAATTTCCAGCGAAATTTGCTAAAAATTCGCGAAGCGAGTCGCGGCACGTTTTTTGACGCAAGTCGCTTAATTTTTGATGCATTGTGTCGTTTACGACGCGTCGTGTCATTTTCTACGTGCGTCGCGTCATTTTTATCTAAATATAAACAGCATGTATGCGTTTGCATTAATTTAATACTATACATTTCATAATACCTAGGCTGACATTATATCAGAGGTGGACAAAATACTGGTAAGTCAAATAATTTCAATAATTTTTTATAGCACCTACTGTCTTAATGCTTGTGTAGTTTAAATATGCAAAAAGTAATAATTTTGCCATTTATACTATCAATTGCATACTACAAGATTTAAATAATGCATGTATAGTAATGATACAAATATAAATTATTGGGGCTTGTTCAGCTTTTGCAGCAAACAAAGCACAATTTGTCTTAGTTTTTATGTTCTGCCATTATCTGTGGAGTTTTAATTCAAAAGCATTACCTTGCTCGAGGGAAAACCTGTAACAATTACAGGTAGTGTGAGCAGTTACTATATTTTTTTTATTTCTTTGCAAATCATGATAATTGCTTTAGCCTAACGAGAATAAATAATCAGTCGTGCCAGTGGCACTTATTCTTATTCCATAGGCTTTGCTACAGAATGTTCAGTATACACGTATAGGACCTGTTCTTCAGAATGCTCGGGACCTGGTGTTTTCCAGATAATGGATATTTCTGTAATTTGGATCTTCATACCTTAAGGGGCAGATTTATATAAAAAAAACTTTAGAACAGAAAGAAAACTCTAGAAAATGTCATTTGCCTATTTCACAGCTTTCTGGATGGTTTCAGCATAACAGATCCTTGTATAATTTAGATTTTTCATACAGTGACATGGCACTTAATTGAATTACTGAATAATTTTTGTATACATAAATGCAATTTCAAACTAGTAGCGTACTACCTACAACATATATTTATATTACAAAGATTTTTGTATTAATAGTATAAGAAGACTATTAATACATAACTACTTACTATATGTCTCGTTGCAGAAACCATCTGACTGGCAAACACAGCTAATGTGCTTTGGTAAGTTACCCAGTGGCCTAGCAGGTCATTTAGAACCCAGTTCTAAAATATCCAGCTTGCTGAACCTCCCATAATGTAGCACTCCCAATAAACAATAACTCCCATAAAATAAATGCTTAGAATGCATGGTAATAATATAACCTCCTTTAAAATAGCATTGGTCACTATGCCATTTCTATTGCTTATCAGACCTATGCCACTTCACAAGGTGACAGTCTACCCATCAGCAAGATTATAATACAGCATAGCAATTTTGGGTGGACTAGTAAAGTGGTGGCTGATAGTTGTTATTCTTATACCCTCAATATCTAAGCTCTTTCTCAGGGAACATGATAGTATGGCCTCAAGGATAGGGCCACTCAGGGGCAGAAAACTGTTAGCTGAAATGTGCTGGCTGATTTCTGACCTACCATGCGCAGTAGCCTTCTCTCTCTTCTGCATTGAATCAACTTGCCGTGTACAGACTTGGCTAATTTCAGCAAACAATGAGTCTCTGCATTCTGAGCTGAAATCCCCAGATTCAATATGGTAGAGTGAGGAGGCTACTGCCTGCATTAGCACAGAAACCAGACAGAAAATTGGTTTCTGCCCAGTGTGGCCTTAGCCTTTAAGCCATAGTGTCATTAACCCCCGAAAAAGAGTTTAGATGTATTGTAGGTGTATCCAGTTCTCCAATACTGTCTTTTCAACTGTTAATACTTGAGTGTAGATTAGATGGCTGAAGGTAGAGAGGTTAGCAGAGTAATTTAGAGTAATAATATTCATCCAGGATATGTTTTAAAACTTTAAAACTTTTTTCTTACATAATAATTTTGTAATGTGTCATTATTATAATTTATTTATCTGTAAGTAGATTGGGCTATGTAACCAGGTGATGTTAACATTGTTCTATTTCTTCCATTTCAGAGAGAAGCAAAGTCAAACTCTGGAAGCAATACCATTTCCAAATATATCTCTATTGTTTTAAATCCACCAGTCATTTGACTTTTAAAGTTCCCTAATAAAGAAACTAATGCAAAAATCAACCAGTTATTTTACCAAGTGGTTTAAGCTATCAATGTTTGTTTATTCGCTGTCATTGGCTGTTCATCACAAAAAGGACAAAAACCACAAAGAATGTAATTAAATGTGGAAAATTGGTTTGTTGCCTCATATACAGTAGATTATTTACTTTGGACATAGACTATTTATTCCAAGCCCCACTCTACAGCACTCTGTTTGGGATACTAATGCAAAATCATATGCATGTGTTTTCCTCACACTCCGGTAACAAAAATGTAATAGCCTTCAATTCATCCCAGGGCACCAGAACTGCTTATTCCAATGGTAGATACATCAGAATCACTCTTGTGCAAGAAATTTATTCAATGTGAGAGGCACTGCAACCCTAGATTACAAATGTGAATAATTTAATCTCCCAGACATAGAATACTTCCATGTATGTCAGTTTTTACATTTTGTTGAACTGTGCTGGAACAAACATGTCCCATTTTTCAAGAAATGGTGTATGGACGATGTTCCGCCCCAAAAGCTATCATATTCCTATATATACGTATATCAATTGTCGCAAGCAATTACTAGACCTTCAATACAGTATATCAAGTCATGGGAGAATTAACTGTAAACTGGCTATTTGTTGAAACAAGAAAAAAATATAGAGACAAAAATAAAGAATGTATGTGTAAACAACATCCTTCCACACAAGCTATAAGCCTTAGAAAATAAAAACAAGTACAGTTTCTATATAAAAATATGTGCTAGATATATTTGCATACAAAATTCCAATTTCACACAAATGGCAGAATTTAAATGGATGTTTCAAAGTAAGGGTTAAAGCAGGTAGAACATAGTAGTTTCCCAGTAGTAGATATATATATTTGTTTATATATACAGATGCAGTCACTTGGATTTGTGTGTTAAATGCGTCGTGACTTAACTCATCTATCTCATTTATCCCACTTAGCACAGAATATTGTGTCACAGCATCCCATCCAATTAAACAGTTCACCATTGAAAACAATGGATCTTTGGTATGCTAATGAAAAGGTTAAATGCATTAAATGAGTTAAGATAACTTTAGATAACACAGTTTCTTCAATTAGCCCTGAGTCACGACGCATTTAACTTACAAATCCAAGTGACTGCATCTGTATATATGGTAGTGCCTCGGTCACTCTTACAGCAAGTAGCCCTTACAGCCCTGGCTAGTCAGTCTCTCTCATTCTGAGAGAGACACAGGTCTGGCAAACCAACATTTAGAAGACTATGTATATGTACACACACAGTGCTCAGAGGTCTGTAATTTTATATTTGCTAAATTGCTATTGCTGCTGAAAGCAATGTTTTATGTTTAAACCTTTTGGAAATAGGTCTCTTTTTCAGTAAAGAAAGTAAAAATGGGATTTTATTTTTTTGCATTTACATCAGGTTAGCTTCCAGCTTTATGCAAGATTTGAGGTGTATATAAATTATTGCCAAGAATAAGATAACCAACGGGTTACCAAATTTAATAAGGAACAAATCTTGGTCTCACACAGGTCATGGGAGGAAACTAAACATTCCTAGACGTATGCATTCAGTATACAATAATATAATCACTTTCATGTACAGCATTGTTCAACATGTTGGCTCTCTAAAAATACACGTTATTAATAATAATAATAATAATATTAATAGTGCAACGGCACAAACTTCAGGAGGACTTGTACAAATTTAATTTGAATCAAGGCAGATTTAGGAGTATCTTGCTACAGACCCGATGTTCTGAATTGAATGTGTATTATTGCAGTATAGAGATATATTAAAGATCAGTTGTAATACTGATATATATTTTAAAATTTTATATGAATTGTTTATTTATTATATTTATAATTGAATTTAGTAGACAATCCAAATGATGAACAGAATTTACAATCACTTTATATATTGAGAAATGTACAGTAACTTATTAGGTCTATTTTGAACTGAAAGACTAATTTGTCTGCATGATTGAAATGATGCGACGAAAACGACGCAACGTGTCAAAAACATGCCGCGACTCGTTTCGCGAATTTTTCCACCAATTCGTGAATTTAGCTGGAAATTCGCAAATTTTTCGGCGAAGCGAAACTGGGTAGATTCGCCCATCACTAGTCATATGGCCTATGTGGTGATAGAGTCTCTGCAGCTTTCTTAGAAAACACATCAGTGAAATCCAAGTAAGCTGCAGGGAAACCCTCAAGAACGGTAGTTGCCACTACAGAAGGGACACAGGCATTTAGAACCCCAAAAAAGAACCTCCCTGGTTACCCAATCAACATGAGGGTTGTGTTTTTGCAACCATGGTAATCCTAATATCAAAGGAGAGGAAGCACCTTTAATAATGTAAAAGGGAATTTCTTCACAATGTGAATTATTGACACACATGGATAAAGAAACAGTTTTCCAAGACACTTCACCTGACCCTAATGGTCTTTTATCTACAGCTAGTGCCCTCAAGGGAGGACATAAGGGAACTAAGAAAATATTGTTTGGCTGCAAAAGCAGCATCCAAATAATTCCCTTCAGCCCCAAAATCCACAAAAGCTTACACCACAATTGAGCCAGAAAGCCAGGTGTCAGGATCGCGCCGCCCAGAGGCTTACCTGAGCTCCGGGTGGCGCGTCCTCTCTGTCCGGCGTCCTATCCACAATGGCGGCGCCCATAGCCGCCAAGTGGATAGCGGCGCCGGGTAGTGATGTCATCGCATTGTTTTATTTTGCTTATCAATACACCTTTTTGCTTGGACCTGTCTGACTCCTGCTTGTTCCTTGCCGGTGCTACGTTATTGGACCCTTTAACTCCTAAGCTTCCTCCTTGGTCCACTACTTCCCCTGGGCGCCTAACTAAGGCCTACCCGTGACACCAGGTTAGTTTGACTGGTAATAACACTCTGGAGGCAGATTGGGGAGAGGAAACGCCTGCACCCAAATGGAGATCCCTCTTAGTACATTGGTTAAGAGAATGACCCTTTTCCCCCACAGTAAATGCAAAGACCAAGGGAATGCATGTGTGCCTTATCCTCAGGAGTAAGATGGGATAGGCCTAATTGCATAGGCTCCTCCTGAGGTAGAGTCACAGAGGGGTTAGTTACCTTAACATTGGTTGCCAAACTAGGTTTAACATTAGAAACCCCAGAATAAGAAGAAGTTCCCCTTTCACCCCTTCTCTCTCTCTTTGTCTCCTATCTATCTGGATGGCGAGAGACATGAGGTCATCCAGATTAGAAGATAGGGGGTAGTTAACAAGGCTATCTTTAAAAGATTCAGAAAGCCCTATAAGTAACTGACTATGTAAGGCCGCATCGTTCCACCCAGTTTCTACTGCCCACCACCAGAATTCAGTGCATCACACCTCGGCATCCCGTTTCCCTTGACGCAATTTACGAAGTGCGATCCTGGTCATCATACAGAATTGTCATGGTGTTAAAAAATGTATCAAGGGAAAAACGGGCAGGATCAGAGGTGGGCAGTCTGAGGGCCCAAACTTGGGGATCACCCTGAAGCACGGTCATTACAAATCTTACTTTTTCCTCACCAGTTGGAAAAGAGTGAGGAAAAAAGCTAGGATATAATTTGCATGCCTCTTTGAAAACAAAGAACTTTGGGATCACCTGAAGCAGGGTCATTACAAATCTTACTTTTTCCTCACCAGTTGGAAAAGTGTGAGGAAAAAAGCTAATATATAATTTACATGACTCTTTGAAAACAAAGAACTTAGCTCTGTCCACAGAAAATTTCTCTGGGAATACAATTTTGGGTTCTTGGAGCCTAGAGATGTTACCCCACATAACAGGAAAACCCACAGAAAGAGAGGGACCAGAAACAGGTGGCTGCTGTGGAACTTGTGGAATCTCCAACTGACGGGTTAGGTTATGGAAACCCTGCAGGAGATAGTTCTGCATTTGGTCCTGATCCTCCAAGTGCTGTAGCAGGGTGGTAAGAAGCACTTCGGTAGTGGTTGGAGTGGGCAGAGCAGCAGCAGCATTGGCATGACCTTCGTCTTCCATTGGCCCATGATGTCACGGTCGGCTCCCAATACCAGAACAAATGTCAAATACCCTGGTCTCGGCTCATGCTATACCAGTAGTGTGACCGTCTTTGGCTTTGGGAGGAGCCCTCAGCTACTCAGATACCACCTGTACTTAAATGAGAGGTACAGTGCAGGAGTTCTGGCCAGCAATGGGGCACTACTGTATGTAAAGTCTTTAAGGCCAAAGGTCACGGTACGGACGGGAGTAGGCAGAATTGGGGTTAGACAGGCTGGGTCGATGCAGGCAGATAGCAAGAGTCGTCAGGCAGGCAAAGGGTCAAACCAGGTGATCAATCAGAT
>CM044436.1:94490468-94520852 GCA_024363595.1 Xenopus borealis
TTTTTGCATTTAGGAAAATCTTCTATCAAAAGTTAAAAGTATATTGGTAAGTACATAGGATCTTTTTTTAAAAAGGATTGGCCATAATATGCTATATATGTTAATACAGGTGACAGAGAACATAATTTTCACTTAGTTGTAGAACATAACTCCCCAAAGTAGGCAGTACATGCTTAATTACAGAGTCAAGACTAGCAGATACACAGGAAGAGAAGGTACTCTTACTTTTGAACTATCACATACTTAAAAATACACCTCTGTAAACATTATGATTGATTGAATGAATGAATACTATAGTTTGTCCATTCAGAAATACACAGTATAATATGGAATACAAACTAGCACCATATGTTGTATTTCCAGCAATCTAAATCCATATTTCATAAAGATATAATATATCAAGATTTTTTTTTATTTACTCATGTAACTATTCCACTTCTGTCTCCATTTTAGGAAACAGTCAAACAGACTGTAGATAATGTTGTGGTAAATATTACTTATGTTTTATATTTATTCAATGTTTCAACCATGTTTTCAATGCTAATGTTACTGTATTTTTTTCTTGCATCCTTTAGAACAAACTGGGAGTTCAGCAGAGACTGCACCATTAATCAGGACTAACCATTTGATGTAAGTTGAAGTTTAGCTGCATGAATTAGTGACAGAATCCTGCCTGCCAATGCTATGGTAACCTTTTGCCATACAAATTAAGGAGATTATGGAGTTCTCCTCTCCAAACAAAAAATAGGATAGAATTAATGCTTTAATTTGCCAATGAACATCTGTCCTGCCTAGGTGGCTTATGTGCTTTCCCTCTCAAACCACAGCTAAAATGTATGTTCCTCTCCTCCCACATCCCATTGCCCTGTGTGTAAATATGCTTGAGTGGCATGCCCTGTTCTCATCCAATGGCCATTGATGATGGTATCATATAAGGGGAAATGACAGATGTAGTTTTTCTCAATTGCCTTCTAGACATTTAAAACAAATCAGGTGGTAGTACAGCTCCATACAGTGTCACTTGGTGATTCCAGACCTACTATTTTCATTATTTTTATACCATTTACCGGTACACAAAGTGAGTCTACACATGCACAGAATCGATTTAGACTTTCATAATCCTTATTATTTTTTTTTTCAAAAAAGCATGTAGCTTTTATTATTAGGGTCTCATAACTATCCTCTGCAAAAAAACAACACTCTTTATATCTTTTTAGTGAACTGGAGACCAGAACTGCACTTTGTATATAATATGGTGCTCCAGCTGCTGCATATAATATGGTGCTCTAGCTGCTGTATATAATATGGTGCTCCAGCTGCTGCATATAATATGGTGCTCTAGCTGCTGCATATAATATGGTGCTCTAGCTGCTGCAGATAGCCTTTGTTTAATACAATAATTACACAAAGGATCCTTGAAAAAAAAAAATATATATATATTATATATAATAGTATAAAATGATTCCCAATATTAATCCTTCTCCATTAATCATTTGTTTTTATACTGTATAATCTACGTTGTTCAAACATTTAAATGCATTTAAAAATATAAGTGTAACACTTTTTCCATCAAAGAGAAAGAAATTATTATACAATGTGAAAAGTTTGGTTCACTTGTACAGATGAAGCCACTTTGGATTGTGCATTTGACACAGAATAACTTAACTCATCTATCTATATATGCATAGCAATTTATTTGCAACTTAAATTACCAGTCCTGCATAGAGGACATAGATCTGCAAGGATTTAATGTATAAAGTCACTTGCCATATGGAAATTACCTTCAGTACCTACTTCTCATTCCAAGGTATTCACTAAATTTTTTTTAGAAAAAAGTAGCCAAAATCTTTAAAGGTGAATTAAAAGCTAAAATTTTAGAAAGCTTTATCAGAAAGGTCTATATAAATACCCCAGTAAACCCCACAGCGTAATGCTGCTCTGCATCCTCTGTCAAAAAAACATCACTTTGCTTTCATTCTATTGTGTATACATGCGTTTGAGTAGCCATATTGGGCAGCTATACATAATCATAAATAGTATTTAGTGAAAAATTTTCATCTATAAAAAAAATTGTTCCACAATAAAAAAAAAAAACTGGTTCACTGCATTGCGCATCATAACAAATTTGACTCCCATAGACTTCAATGCATTTTGGCAAATTCTTGCAAATTTTTGGCCAAGCAAAACTGGTCAGATTTGCCCATCTTTACTCATCAACCTTCAATCAGTTCTTTCTCCATGGACTTTTATAGGAACCCAAAGACAATATGGGGCATATTTACTAAAGGTCTAATTGATTCTAAGTGAAAATTCTAATAAAATTCTAATTCAAAGTTTCAAAATTTGAATTTATTTTGGGATTATTCCATCAAATAGCCCAAAATTCAATTTCAATTGGTCAAATTCTAATTCGATTGTCAAAGCACTTTAAGAAAAATTCGATATAACAATTCAGCACATTAAACCCACCACATTGCTATATATCACTATGGGAAGCTCCCATAGGATTTTTCCAAGTTTTTTTGATTGAATAAAATTTTTTTTATCGAATGCTTAAAATCGTTTGAATCGTTCAATCCTAGCAATTTTATTGATTGATCGAATTATTCATATTCAATTGTACGATAATTCGAATTGTGCCAAAACCCCTAGAATTTGAAATAAGAATTCGAGAGGTTTTAATTCGACCTAAATTCGACCCTTAGTAAATGTGCCCTATATCTTTATTTATTTTTAATAACTAAGATTTTATTACACTGTATCAAAAGCCTTTAAGTCGAAGACATTGGCAAACTTATATAATTATTTGTTTATTTTTTTTATGTTATATGATATATTTCTTTCTTTTTCAGATCATCTGGCAGATCATACATGTATTGATGTGCTGCATTAAATGATTAAAATGACTGTTTGCCTTCTCTTATTGTTGTCCTAGTGTAACACAACACATAAAAAACCTTAAAAAAACAAGAGATTGGTACTGATGAAAAATTTATTTATCTTCAAATCTAAACGTTCAAAAATGTAAAAGATCATCTACGGTATACTTAAGAACTAACTAGATTTACATATAAAAAAGATTCTAAACAGACACCAAAATTACATACCTCTCTTCCTACATTAAGGGGGTTATTTACTAAGTCCAATTTTTTCTGGTTGGAGTTTTAAAGGGGAAAATACAATTTTTTTGGGGGGGGGGAAATAAAATTTTTGTAATTTATTATACCCTGAATAAAGTCAGAATCAGAAAATACTCCTCCTATCTCAAACTTATAAATATCATGTTGATGTCAATGGCTGATGTTCCTTTAACAAATGTTAGATATCACGAGCTGCACTGGGTTTCGTATAATAATCCAAAACAATTGTGGTTTTTGGGAGATAATACAAAAAGATCTTAGATTTTGGTCGTTAAATCAAAAAAAAAATTATACACTTCAAATTTTTTTCACAATTTTATCCAGATTTTATAGTCCTTTCCAGAACCAAATAATTACATTTTTGGAAAGGTCAGCATGAAGTTTAAATGGAGTCAAGACACTTGTTTGTTGATCTTTTGATACAAATTTCAACAGTTCTTTATCCCTTGATTCACATTTTATTGAAAATTAATTGCATGCCTAATACAGTAGACAGCTTAAATTTGTTAAATTTGTTTATATTAGTGGTGACTTAATATTGTTTATTGCATATCTGTAATTTTCATTTGTAAAATTAACTTTACAACAATCTGGCTCCATGACAAAATTTTATACATTTTTAGTTCATGGATAACAGCTTCCTTCAAACAAAAATCTCAACTTTGAATTCCTGCAAAATAAGTGAAAATATTATTAGATATTTTTACCGAAAAATATATATGCACATATTAATTTGATTAGTACAGTTGCCTTCGTAGACATTAAGCAAATAATGAAATGAATGTAAGGATTTATAAAGACATCTTTTTTCTTGTTTAATACGTGTAGTGGGCAAGTAGATAATGTATGATTAGTTTTTGTTTGTGTCACGAACGCCACCCAATACCAGAACAGTTGCTAAGCACCTTGGTCTCAGCTCGGCTTCACCAGTTAAGTGACAGCCTTTGGCCTCGGGAGGAGCCCTCAGCTTACTCAGATGCCACCTGGACTTATCGAGAGGTGCAAAGTTCTGGCTAGCACAGGGGCACGATCGTCTCACCAAGGATACTGGGTGAAGAATACCACCAAGTGGAACAGGCAGGCTGGATCAGCACAAGCGGAGTAGAATAGTCAGACAGGATTAGAAAGCGTAGAATAGTCAGAGGACAGGCAAAGGTCAGGATTGGAGGTAAACAGAATAGTCAGGCAAGCAAGGGTCAAAAACCAGTAGATCAAGCAGGAAACAATAGTAATAGCATCCAGGAACTAACAAATAGAACCTAATCACAGCAATGACAATATCCAAAATGCCCCTATAGACCACCAGGGTAAGCGATCGATACAGTTTGATTTTTTTATATTTTTTCAAACAGTTACAATTTTACAATTTTTACATTCATTTGTACTTACTTGTTTTGGGCAATACAATAACTGCATTTGTTGCCGTAGCTCACGCCATCTGATCCACAGTGTGGCCTATTTTCCAGGGTGCAGATATCTTTGAATATGCTACAGTCAACCTAAAGGTAAAAGTGAAGTAGAAAAAAAAGTGAAGTAGAATAGTAGACAGATAATATACTGTAACACTCACCAAGGATAGCCGGAAGCTTTTGTTCTTATTGACATCATTGGACTTTCTCAAATCCATGGACATGAAAAATCTGATTTGTATGTGTGAATGTAAACTCAGCATAGCTTTATTTTACTTGTACCGTATCAATGAATTAACTTAAATTACATAAAAAAAATCCACACTAAGACATTACCAACCATTTTCCCCTTGATAGAACAAGATCCTTTGTGCTTCACAGAGATGCCAGTCTTTTTCTTCCTAGGCAAATATGTAAAATTGGTAGAGGTGGTGATGATTCAATTATCATTCATCTAATGTATTTGTTCAGTTGTGAAAGACAAAAAATGCACAGAAATAATGCATATATTAATATAGATAACATTTTAAGATACACCAGATTTGTTGCCAAAACTACCTTTATTTTTTTTTTCACTTTGGAAAAATAATGAGTTTCATAGCATTGCACTTATAAATTGACATATACAGTAGTGCCTGAATGTTTGTGAACACTTTTGAATTTTCAACATTTCTGAGCAAGTATGACCCATAACATGATTTGTTTTTAACACAAGTTATAAAACTAGATCATGGACATATAAGACCAAAGCAGAACTTATCCCATACAATATATGAAGCATAGTGCTAGCACTTATGTCAGTTTTTCAAAAAATGGCTAAAGAAAAAGAAGTCCTTACATTAATATCAATAGAAATGTTATGGAAGGACTTGGAATAGGCAATGAGTGGAAGCTATTCTGCAATCCGGAATGGCATAAAATTCTTCTAAGCCAATATGCAGGATCACCAGAGACATTTAGTTGCAGTTATTGATGCTCAAGCGGGGTACACCAGTTAATAAAAACAAAGGTTCACATACTTTTGTCTCATGCCAATGTAGGGGACCAGAGAAATCCTTCCCCTGTTTTTCTGTCTGTGACATCATCATTTACTGGCTGGAGAGCCATCCGATTGGCTGGGCATCCCAGTGCATCCTTGGCAGAGAGGGTGTGACTGACTTTGGAGTAGAGTCCTGCGCAGGTCCATTTTTTGGGACCCCTACCCGACCTGTACCCGCGATCCGCAACCCGGACCCGCGACCAGTATTCTTACCCGCTTGGACCCATGACCCGACCCGTACCCGCAACCTGCGATCCGCAACCCGCTGACCATAAAAAATCAGGAAGTGCTGTCATTGTAAACCGGAAGTGACATCGTTGGAAGTAGCCGTGATCAGAAAAAAAGGAGTAAAACAGGAAATGCTGTTATTGTAAACCGGAAATGACATCATTGGTAGTAGACATGCTAAGAAAAAGGAGTAAAAATCGCTATGGCGAGGATCCGCGACCCGACCCTCAACCTGCAAACCTGCAGAACCACTGGCCCGCTTCTATACTCGCACCCAGAACTTCTACATGCAATCTGCAGGGTACAGCGGGATTTTGCGGGTAACCCACGGGTACCCGACCTGCTGCAGGACTCTACTTTGGAGACAAATCTACAGGGTCTCCAACAAAGCTGAACAAGGTCAGCACCAGTTGGTGTGAGACTGTCAAGTGCAGAGAAGCTGCTGTATATTTAGAAGTACAGAGAGAGACCATCCTGTTCCCTGCAAAGCTGCTACAGACTCAGGAGGTGAAAAGGATACAAGCGTGGGGCTACAGTTTGAGGACAGATCTTGTGCATTTACCTGCTACGTGGGAGTGGCTGCTCAGTTCCAATGGGATAGGTACTTTTAAGGTAACACTTCCTGGGGTATAAGAGCTCTTGGGAAGGGACATTCCATTTGAATTAAATGTGTGGTCATTAACCCCTTCCAGAGGATTTGGATTTTGAAAATAAAAATGACCGTGTTGGAGAAACAGTCAGGTGCCTAGTATTGAGTTAGGTGGGTCCCACGTATACCCAGTGCATTGTGTATTAGATTGCCCAAGTTCTTTTACAACTGTTTATATAAAGTTTATATTTGTTTAATTTGCAAACTGAGTATGTTTTATTTTCCTAGTGGAAAGGTGTGCTCCTCAGTGTTCCCTAGGTGGAGGCACTGCGCTGTAAATCCCAGTTCCTAGTGCTTTTCATATGCAAAAGGGACTCAGGGCCCCTGGATTGCCAAGGGTTAATTACTATTAAAAGAGATAGTAACCAAATTAGTGTAATACCAATATGCATCTTTGGATAATGTTCCTCAATAAATAAATAAATAACAGCCATGTACCCTAAATCATTTGTACTGGCTGATACATTGGAATGGGTTGAATGGCTTTTTAGCAAGTGAGGGAATACAGGGTTATGGGAGATAGCTCATAGTACAAGTTGATCCAGGGACTAGTCCGATTGCCATTTTGGAGTTACAGTAGGAAGGAATTTTTCCCCCTCTGAGGCAAATTGGAGAGGCTTCAACTAGCATTTAGGCAGGGTAAAAAAAAGTTAAAAGGTTGAATTTGAGGGACGTGTGTCTTTTTTCGACCTACTGTAACTTACTATGTTACCCAATGAACAATGATGTTGGACACTATTTCCCTAGGCATATACTTCAACCTCCTCTACACTGGCAACACATTGAGAAAGAGAGGAGTTACCAAGCAGTGAGTGGTGGAGAACAGTGGTGGTCTGGGGTTGTAGTAGATAGAAAGTGACAGGATAGTGTCTAGCAGAGTGTTAGTGTCCATACTAGAGTCCATACCATAGAGTCCATAGTGTCATAGTGTCCAAACACTATGCTATGCCTAGCAGAGGTGAAAAGGGGTTGGATGACAGGGAGTTCGCCTTAGAGGCCTTTCTGTGGGGGCTTAACTCTGCTTTCAACCACCACTCTAATAAATAGAATTCATTTAGAGACTTTGGTAACCTTTAGTGCTTAGAAGAAACTTACAGTGCTGCAGCACACAGCTGACATTCATTGGTATAAGTGACTCCATCTGTGCCACACATTTGATTCAAGTCTCTGGTACACATCATTTCCGCATCTTCAGATTTCATGAACTTACTGCAATCCACCTGCCCAAAGTAAAATCTAAATATGTTTTCTGTTAACAGTATATAATGACTTACTGAAACCTGTATTATGGAGGTCTAAACTACATAACAGGGCAGTAGTGATGGGCGAAACGGCCGCGTTTCGCTTCGCCGAAAAATTAGCGAATTTCCAGAGAAATTCGTGAAATTTTCGCAGATTTGCGAAACGAGTTGCGCGTCGTTTTTGACACGCGTCGCGTCGTTTCTGACGCGTCGCATCGTTTCTGACGCGTCGCGTAATTTTCGGCGCGCGTCGCGTTGTTTTCGGCGTGACGCGCGACTCGTTTTTGAGCGGCGAATTTTTTTGGGTGAATTTTTTGGGCAGTTTCGCGAATTTATTCGCCAGCGGCGAATCGCGGGAATTCGCCGCGAATTCGCCCCTGGCGAATAAATTCGCCCATCACTACAGGGCAGATTTACAAAACTCAAGTGAATAATTCAAAGTTCGATCGAATTTAATTTAAATATGAATCTTCGAATATGCAAATTAGGCAAATTCGACAATCGAATATTCGAATTCCAATTATTCAAATATTCAAATAAAATTTTATTCGAATATTTGAATATTCGATGGTCGAATACTTCCCCTTTAAATTTTAATGTGACCACCTACTTCGCCGGATCAAAGCTACCAAATTGGGCATCATTATCTTTGATCAAATATAAAATATATATTCAATCATTTGATCGATCGAATTTCGGTAAAATCCTTCAAATTCGATAGTCGAATTCGAAGGATTTTACTTCTCCACTATTCCCATGGCCGAATTTCAAATTTTCTTAGCATTCGAAATTCGAACAATAGTAAATCTGCCCCTACATGTATTTATAATGGTTTTTTCAATAGTGTAAGAGTGATTAAAAACAGACATGAAGAGAATCAATTAGTTGAAAGCTGAAGTCAAAATTGCTGAATTGTCCATTTTAAACACTTATTTTTACAGTTATTTTTTAACTGGACATACTGTACACCTTTCATAGCAGTATCACTCCGCTAAAATGTTCCCCTAAACTACAAACAGAGATCAGCGAGAGATAGAGACAATCAGTGATGACAGCCTGGTGGTTAAAGAAAAAAAATATATATTCAGAAGAAATACAGTATATTGGCAAAGTTTTTGAAATTCGAAATTCAACCCTTGATAAATCTACCTCCTAGTGCCACCTTATCCTCACTGTCTCTTTCTCCCTGCTACAAAATCTCTAGGGTTGGGTAAGCACTTTTTTATTTTAATTTGAAAGAACATATGAAGAGAGCTTTGTCTTATGTCAAGCAAACAGCAGACGTTGCCTCTATTTTTGGAGAAAGACAATAAGCCCTTGGCTACAGGTGGTCAGAAGGACCAGGGGATTAATTACACGTCAGTTGGTCTCATAACAATCTTATGCCTCCTTTAATTGTTGTAATGTCCCTGATAATTGGTACTACCATTTAAATACTGCTTACTTTTTACACTAAATTCCCTTTACAATTCATTTTGCAGTAGGCATCTACCAGAAATGGCCACCACCTTGTTTTAAGTGCAGTTGGTTTTATTGCAAATCACATTTTTAGTGCAGTGCAATTACAGAGCCAGTCCTTGGTTCCTATACTCATGGTTTATGTGATCATATTTTGCCTTCATTAAGTAAAAATGTACCTTAAGCTGAAATAAAATAATAAAATAACCTTATATCCCGGAAATGGACAGGGTCCTGCATTCTTGATTTCAATGTTTGTCTTTTTCTTACTGAAAAAAAGAAAGAACTAGCAGAATCATGATCTAGAAAGAGAGCATTGCTATTTGGCATGTTTAATTAGTTAAGGAACTTGCAGTCATAAATAATGACCATTCACTAAGGTATGAAAAGTTAAAGTAGTAGTTAACTAAGTAGAGAGGAGCCAATTATTGTTGTACTACTCTAAATTAGGTGTCAATTCAAACAATAATTTTCAATTTATTACTGTATTAAATAATAAAATAATGAAGGCTATTTGTAAATCAAAATGAATTAACACTTACTATAGGTTATCATTTTTATTACACCAGCAATAGTTCCCATTTAAACAGGGCATTACAATTTTTAATAGGCATATCCATTATAACTGAAATTTATGGTGCTTTTTGTTTAATTCAATTTGATGCCTAAAAAGTGTTAAATCCCCTCCATCCTAGATCCAGATCATAAGACTAATGTTTTCAGGATGAAATTGTCAGGTCTTTTTGAAAGCCACTGATACGTCCACAATTCTTACTGACATAAAGTAAATACTGGGACTTACAGGCGAGCAGCACACAGCAAACATTTATTGTGATAAGATTCTCCATCTGTTCCACACACAGGCTTATAGTCTCTGGTACACATCAAGTCTTCTTCTCCCATTTTTTTATATGTATTACAATTGATCTGCTCAAAATACAGTAAATGTGATTACATTTTACCATGTGGAAGATTATTTACATCATTTTAAATATAATGATAACATAGCCTCACCAACAGACGGAGCATGGCGCAACACAGATAACAAGTTTTGAGGCGGTAATCATTCCTTAGTTGTAAAAAGTTACCTCATACATTACTTATCTATATTTTACCATGCTCCTTTTTTAGATGCCAGTTGAAAACTCCTTCGTTATTCCAGATATTGGAATAGGAGCACCAGAGAGACTTTTTTGGAAGGTCAGTACAAGTATTAAGGTGGCCATACATGCACTTACCAATGGTCGTACAAAAGATATTTAGCCCACTCTCCTTAGGTTAAGAGCTGAATTATCAGTTATGCAAGTAAATACAAAAATAATTCTTTAATAATTCAATAAC
This sequence comes from Xenopus borealis, assembly GCA_024363595.1. Classification (NCBI taxonomy): domain Eukaryota; kingdom Metazoa; phylum Chordata; class Amphibia; order Anura; family Pipidae; genus Xenopus; species Xenopus borealis. Next base: position 94,500,974 of record CM044436.1, read on the forward strand.
GCTACAATGTTCAGGAACCTTCAAAGATCCACAATCAAAATTTTATGTCCTGCCAGATTGATGAGACAACCGATATCCTGGGTTTTTTACCAATATCAACCACCTTGTCTCCCACCACAAATGCACCGATTATTGTACAAAAGATTTTTTGTTTGATAATATCGGTGCGTCAATGGCCACCTAGGGGGCAAATTTACTGAAGGGTGAAAACACCTTGCCAGTGGAAAACTTGCTCAGAGAAGACTAGCTTACAAAGAAGCAAAGTTTTGTCCTCGCTGATGAACACTGGCAAATCAAAACAAAGGTGCGCTAGTGTTCAATTCTGCCTAGTCCAACTTCATTAGAGGTCTTGCTCTCACGCTAATTTGCATATGGGGAAATTTAAAGTTGAATGCAGCTGTTTATGTTACATGCCAAGGGAACCTTAATGTCAATAGAGTTGTTATAATTCCCTACTCATAAGCCCACTATAAATTGATGTTCCCATATGTTATAAAATGCATGGGGGAAACCTGTTACACAAAAAAAAAAAAATTGCCTTTTGCAGCCTATCACACTGAAAAAGAAAAAGACGCCAGCATTTTTTTGAACTGAGAAGTTTTTCCACTCAAAAAATATGATGTAACTAACTGGAGATTGAAGAAGTTCTATGTACTCTGGTGAAGGCAAGTCTGGCAAAAGAGATAATGTTCAGTAAAATCTGCGTGTTGTGAATTTACAGAGTAACGCTCATTTGCCAGAGAGGAAATTCGCCTGGTGATAGTGTGTGAATCAACTCTAGCATCTATCTCCTTTGCTAGCTAAGTGATGCTTGTGCCTGTTAGTAAATCACCGCAGTCCCTGAAAGTGGTAATGCTGGTGCATCTTCACCAGCGTTAGTCATTTCGCCCTTAAGTAAATCTACCCCTAGGTGTGCTGGTTATATTGTTATAATATACTGTAGCTTTACCATCAATCTCTTTTTCTGTTTTTATGGTTGCTGACTAGTTTTGCAGTGGATGAAAAAAATTGTCAAGAGAATTTTTGAAATTTTACAAGTCACTTTCACCCATAACTATTGCTGACCCTAGCTGAAGGCAGTTTACATTGCATGCTGCAAAATGAGTCACTTTCACCCGTAACAATGCTGACTCTAGCTGAATGCAGTTTACATTACATGTTGATGAAAGGAAATAACAGAATATGCACTATTTCTAAATAAGGTAAATGTGCAGTTGAGAAATAGATTACAATTTAAAACAGAACAATAATACATTTTAAGGTTAATCTTACCACCAACTGTCAAAACATAGAGTATGAATTTTTGGAGAACAAAAATAATAATCTGTAAAACAATATTCTGAAGTGGAGAGTTTACATTAGACAGCTGGTTTATTAAGGTAGTAGCTTGCATTAGACACCACACATCACATGTAACTTTTAGGTAGCCAAAAATATTATGTAAAAGGGCCTTGAAATCCCCACCAACAATAGCCTAATATTGAAATGATCTGTCATACCACCACTTCAGGTTATAGTTTACTGAAAAATTTATAGGAACATCTCAGCTCTCAGTCTACTAGCAGATCAAATGGTAGCAGATATGTCATGAATAAGTCTGCATTACTGAAATATCCAAGATACTGTATGTAAAAGACCTATTAACCTGAAACCTTCTGTAAGCTCTGAGAAGCAGGTATTGCTGTAGAGGTCATTAGCAGGTATTGCTGTGGAGGTCATTAGTGATGGGCGAATTTATTCGCCAGGGGCGAATTCGCGGCGAATTCCCGCGATTCGCAAAACTGGCAAAAAAATTCGCCAAAAAAAATTCGCCGCGCAAAAACGAGTCGCGCGTCATTTTTGACGCGCCGCACGCCGAAAATGACGCGACGCGTCGGAAACAACGCGACGCGCGTCGGAAACAACGCGACGCGCGTCAAAAACTACGCAACGCGTCGCGTTTGACGCGACGCGCGTCAAAAACGACACGCGACTCGTTTCGCGAATCGGCGAAAAATTAGCGAATTTCGCCCATCACTAGAGGTCATGTCACTCATTTTATAATAATTTTTGCAATATTATTTGTTTTACGCAAAATGTAAATGCCCAGCTACATGGTAGTACTAGTATATGAGGTTTAAAAAGTTAAAAGTTTTCTTCAGTCAAAAATGCCTAAATTCTAATTGATCCAGAAGAATGGCAAAAAAATCCAATTTAAATTACCTTAATTTAAATCCAACCTTTTCCCTCAGCCTGAAGTCAGTACACTAGCTTAAGTTAGACAATTAAATAAGTTGGCAGCTCATTTTCACACTTTAATGTTTTTGTGAATTGATCTATCAGTCAATGAAGTATCATACTAATGTTCTACACAGTTATCATTTTGTTCTTAACCAAGTTGACCAATTTCCTCAACCTGAGACCTTCCATAATCTTTATTAAATTATTCACTCTGCTTTAGACTCTATCTTAAATGAAGTCACTACTGAAAAATATGGGGTCATTTACAAAATGATGGGCCCAGTTCTCTATTTATGTACACAAATCATTACTGAAGACAGTGTCTGACTGGCCCACATGGATACCAGGAAAACTCCCGGTGGGCCCAGGTGTCAGTGGGCCTCTTGCTTCTAACAATTTGTCCTATTTCATGTTCATTCCCTATTTCTTTATGTGGAAAAAGAGGCTTAATAATGGAAGAGTAGAGTATAGTAAGTAGATCTAAAAGAATAGGAGAATAAAGAGGTTAAGTGAGGAGAGAAGGAATAATAGTTTGGAAAGTTGGGCCCCTGGTCTAAGGTTTTCTGGTGGGCCCCTGGCATCCCAGTCCGACACTGACTGAAGAAGCTGCTCGGATGAGTAGTGAAACATCTTCAACGATTACCCAGAAAATCCAGTTGTTTTAGAATTACTTATTTTAGATATACCATGACCTGGATGAATGAAAATCTTCAAAGCCAACAATCCTAAGTTTATAAAGCAAACATTTATGCAGCACTATAAAAGCTATGGCAAAACCCACTTAGATCACGTCCACTGCAACTCAATTGTCATGTTTACATAACAAAGTAGATTTGTTTGACACGATTTGTTGATCATAAAGTCATGCAAAATACTATGGGTACTTATAATGCCATTAATCAGAATATGATCTTAAAGGTATCTTTTAAACCCTCAAATCAATGGCCTGTTACAGGTTTAAAATGTACCAGTCTATATTTTCCAGATCATTACTCCTTTTCAAATATTGCAAAATTCCCAGGTACTACAATAGATGAAAAAGAAGTGGCCTGGCTAAAAATGGAACCAACCTCACTGTGTGGTGTGTTCCATCAGGATCCAGGGCCTTATTAACATTAATTTTCTTAAACATTCAAGTACCATACTGCAGTGTGAGTTCTGAAAGTTCAGCAAATTACCTGATTTCTTCGCATTTTACAGGGTCCCTTATATCTGACATCAATATTGGATTTTTGCTTCCTAAAAAGAAAAGTGAAGCAAAATTTAAATATTCCATATAGGTAGCATTTCTAACAAGCTAAGTTGAAACTGACATAAACTAAAGGAGTGTATTGGTAGTAATATAAAACTGATTTTCAAGAAAATACTGTCAATGAACATGTACAATATACAAATGAGATCAAATCATACACTAATGCTTCTGCATAAAGTCTTTCCCTGCAGAGTCTCACCCAATGCTTGAGATGTGGCTTTGCAGAAGGAATGGCCATTGGCATGTCCTGGACTTTCACTATACTTAAAACATTTTCTGCAAAATCTCTACAAGTCTTACCCTGGTGTAACTAAGCACACTGCACTCTTAGATAGGAGCCAACCATGAGCTAGGCTGACATAATAGGAAACTGGTCTGTCTTGTTTGTGTGACTGCAGGACTGTGCTTGGCTATGACCCACCTACTATGCTTTTAGCAGGAAACATGGACACGGATTGCAGCATATTTATGGGAAGCCCCAATAAAGGGGCCATAATTAAAAATATTGTTTAGCTCAGAGTGAAACAATACTATATTATATATTATTCATTATTGCCTACAAGATTTGGGGGTTCACTTGTCCCATAATGCTATAATTATCCTTTAATATTGATAAATGCTTCCTTTTAAGTTAAAGCCTTTTTAGAGAGAGGTTTTCGGGATAACCTTACAGATAAATTACACAATAACAATGACAATAAAAAATATTTTTAATTCAAAGGTTTGTTAACTGGTAATGAGACCTGAAGAACATTTAAAGAGTAAAAAAGTAAAATAACTTACAGGTTGGCAACACACAGCATACATGCATTATCATATGAAACTCCATTTGTGCCACATACAGGGTTATTTTCTTTGGTACAGGCAAATTCATCATTTATTTTTGTATACACACTGCAGTCAAGCTGCTCCAAATAAAAACAAAATTAGAATTAAACATATTTTTTCTCCAATCAACTTGTACATCTGAAATAAATTAGGACAACCTGTTATCAAATAAAGAAATATTGGTTTTATTTAGGACTCTAACCTGAAATGTTGGTGTGCATGCCAACACACATAACAACATTAACAACTCTTCTGTCTCTAAACATCTTCCACTAACATCCTTTCCAGGCTTATTGTTGTGCTCAGACCCCCCCCCCCACTCCAATTGTAATACTCTGGATCTCATATTTACCAGACTCTGTTCAACTACAAATTTTGCTAACACCATTTCCCCTCTCTGATCACAATATGCTCACATTTCAACTCTCACCAAATCTCTCCCTCCTCACCCCGTGCTACTCCCCAAACGCGTACCTACTGTGACTTGCAAGCTCTAGACATGTCACATCTCTCTTCTTCCTCTTTACTCTTTACTATAATATCTCTTGTCCTAATGTGGTGTATTCTGTCTACTAGAGCACTCTCACTACTGCTTGCTCCTGCAAAAACGAAACATGCTAGACCCAAACCATTTCAACTGTGGCATACTGCTCATTCAAAAACACTCCAAAGACACTTGAGCATCACTGGTGAAAATCCTGCTCAGAATCAGACTATTGGAGTTATAATTCTACCCTGTGCTCCTATAACACCAGCCTTTCACAAGCCAAACAAACATACTTTACTTCACTCATTAACTCCCTTTCTAATAAAAAGGCATAACTTTTCTCCACCTTTAATACTCTCCTTTTCCCTTCTCCGCCCCCTCCATGCACATCTGTAAATGCTCATGATATTTCTGAGCACTTCATAAACAAAATGGACACTATCAGAAGGGACATTACACTACTCAACCCCCCTACACTTCCATCACCCTCTCTCCACACTCCCCAGTCTTTCTTGTGCTCTTTCACCCCTGTCACTGATGAAGAGGTCTCAAAGCTTTTTGCCTCTTCTCACCTTACCACCTGCCTGCTTAATCCTATTCCTTAAAACTCTCCAAAACACCAATCCTTGTCTAATCAAAGCCTTAATTTATCTATTTAATCCCTCACTCTAAACTGGACTGTTTCCTTCTCAACTAAAACATGCTCTTTTCACCCCTATTCTGAAAAAAACTTGATCCCTCCAATCATGACAACCAACAACCTATCTCTCTACTACCTTTCATCACTAAACTACTTGAGCGCCAAGTCTACAACCAACTAACCTCATTCCTCTGACAATAACCTGCTGGACCCCCTACAATCTGGTTTTAAGCCACAACACTCCACTGAAACTGCCCTAACCCAACTAACTAATGATCTATTAACAGCTAGTCAACAATAATTTGTCACTACTTATACTGCTTGATCTCTCAGCTGCATTTGACACAGTAGATCACCCTCTCCTCCTCCAGTCCCTCCATTAGCTTGGTCTTCGTGACCAATTGTTCTTTCAGTGTCTCCTACAATGAGTAGCATCTTCTCCCCTACATCTTTCTGTTGGGAATCCTCAAGGCTCTGTCCTGGGATCCTTATTATTCTCCAATTATACTTCCTCCCTCTTAAAAATAATCAACTCTTATGGTCTCCACTACCAACTCTTTGCTGATGATGCTCAGATCTATCTCTCCTTTCCTAATCTCAACCTAGAACCCCTAACTCGGGTCTCCTCCTGCCTGTCCACTATCTCTACTTGAATGTCACAAATTAAACTTATCTGAAATGGAAATGGTTCTCTTTCCACCAAATACCACCAGTAACATCCTGGAAGTATCAATCATAGTTAACAATTCCACTATCACCCTGTCTCCCCAGGCCCGTGCCTTGGGGTTATCCTAGATTCTGCCGTCATTCACTCTTCATATCCAGTCACTTATTAAATCCTGTCACTTCTTTTTAAGGAACATATCCAAAATATGATCATTTATCACCCAAGATGCTGCCAATATTCTTATTCACTCTCTCATCATATAACGTCTAGATTACTGTAACTCTCTTTTAATTGGCCTTTCCCATGAGAGAATGTCACCTCTCCAGTCTATAATGAACACTGCCACAAGGCTTAAACACCTCAGCAATCCCAGCACTACCTTTCAGAATTATATTCATATTAATGGCCCTGACATTCAAAGCACTTCATAATTCTGCCCCACTCTACATCTCTGAACTCATCTATATATACTCAACCAACCACTTACTACACTCCTCTACTGACCTGCTACTCAACTCTTCTCTCATTACCTCCTCACATTCTATATCCTCACCTAACTACTTACTACACTCCTCTATTGACCTGGTTCTGATCTTGCTCACTCCCACACCTTGTGTATTATTCCCTTCCCTTTAGATTATAAGCTCTTTCTGCATAGAGCCTTCCCCACCTTTTGTACCGGTATTGATTGTGATGCATGTAACTCCATATGTTCTATGTATAGAAAGTATGCAATTTAGTTGTATAAACACATTTACTTTGCTTTAACGCTATATAAATACATGTTATTAATAATAATAATAATAATGTCCCTATTCTATTGCATGTGGACTCAAACCACACAGTGGATACGCTGTGAGAGGCTAATAGAATGTTACAACTTCAACAGAGTAAAAAGTTGGTGTGTGTGAATAACTTTGTTTTGAAAACAGTGTTATCAGCACCATCAAATTTTTCTTCTGTAAAAAACTGCTTAAACATTTAGCTGACTAAAGCTATACAAAAAAAAATTTGAAGCTGTCTCCAATATGCATCGGGGGGATGAAATTATTTTAAAACTCTAAAATGATAATCTAACCTGTTCCTGTATCAACCTTCAGTATGATTTTTATTTCTTGATAAAAGCCCATAAAACACAAAAATATATGAAAACAATTCACAAACCTCCGTATTATGTTGATAACTCCTGATGCCTAAAGAAATAAAATGAGTGTAAATGTATAATCTCTGTAAAGCATTGCATATGTTGGCACTATATAAAATAGAATAATAGTAATTACAGTTTATTGCTAATGGATATGCTTCCTTTATAACATAAAATACTAACAATTAATAGAAATGTTTATACAATTAGGTGGATATATACTAAAATCTGAATTCTTATTATTTTCTTAAAACCACTTCAAATTCTCATACACATTTTTACCACATTTATCAATAAATTTACTCAAAAAAACTGTTGCTTGAAGACTAAAAATTGTGAAAAATCCAAATTATTTCATCCAATAATTTTTCAGATTATTGCCCGAAAACCACAAAATTTTAGGATTTTTGTACGAAACCCTGCACAGATACTAATATCTTCTAATTATAAATGAGATATCTGCCATTGACTTTTACATGACCTCAGCAGGTTTGAGACGGAGTACTTTTTATTCCAGATGTCTCAAACAAAAATGGTGTTTTCCCCTTTAAAAGTCAGACCAGAAAAAAATTGCACTGATGCATCACCCTCTTAGCATAAGTTTGAATTGCTTTAATGTATACTTCTTTCCATTACTGATTTTTTCCTAAAGGCAATATTATGCATTTTGATAATCATAAACTCTACTACAAAATTTGGTGTGTGTGAATAACTTTGTTTTGAAAATACTACGAACTAAACCACCCAAACCAATGTCATGACCTTTGGCTCAAAATACTAAAGGGCAACTTTAAAACTTAACAAGAGTGAAAGGTATGGGTATGTAAAGTCATTCAAAGATTCAATAGGCCCACATCAAAAAACTTAGCTAAAGACACTTGGTAGAAAATGTGTAAAACTTAAGCTCAATCTTTGGAATTTAAATTGTTTTCTTGGTGTGGGATTGTTTTTCTAAAATAGTGTGGTTTCAAAATGTAAAAACCTACTTAGTTTTAAGTTTCAAACTTTTTAACCTTTGAAAAAACCTGAAAAGAACTCTGAGTTTCTGAATTTCTGATTTCACCAAAATCTGACCCTTTGGCCAGTATTAAATTTGCCTCTAAGTGTTACTTGTCCTATGATTATAATTCTCACCATAATATCCAAAGCAATGTTTTAGAGGTACACAGATTCAATAAATAACCATTCAACATAACTAAAACCCTTCTCCTGATATAGTCAGTAGCTTTTGTCAATGGAATGTGATGCAAAATAAAGCTTTATTTATATGCACCCATAGGGATAAAATGTAGCAAAAAGAGCAGTGTATTTGTAACTTACCATAGGAAGAATAGTCTATAGGGCTTGAGCTATTTGTCAGCAGTCATGGATCCATTACAACCTAACTACACGACCATGGCTCTGTCAGACGCTTTATTTTAAGTGTCGCTTAACAGTTCAATGTATTAGGAAATATTCTTGACTTAAGATATTCCATACCTGGAAAGTTGCTGACAACTGCAGCTATTAGAGCAAACACAGCTGCTGCCTTCATCCTGCAGATTGATGTTTCTTGCAATAAGACACTTGACACCTGGTTAAGCATTCATTTTATACTTTATAAAGGTTTACACAAGGCAGGGTTATATTAACTACACCCTTAAATCAGATAACATATTTAAGCTACTAAGTAAACCAAAATGAAAATAGTAAATTATACTGCCCCGCTCTATTGTTTATTCCAAAGGTTTCACGTTTTAAAGACTACCGTAATATTTAGCCCTACATGACATCAACATTTATGTTTTTATTTAACCAAGAAGATGTCTTTACTAATCATTAAATTACCTTTCAGATTTATATATTTACTTTGCAATGACTTCATATAATCTGCAATACTTCACTGCATCTATTTTTTTTACCACAATCACATACATGTATGGGATCTCTAACCCAGAAATCTGACATAGAGAATGGACATAGAGCCCATTAAAGCAAATAATTCTACGTTTTTATTATGAAGTACCTTGTACTTGGTGGTAACTAAGTTGCATATGATATTGGTGGCATAAAAAATCTTTTAGCTTTATTTAAAGTACAGGGAAAGGTAAAAAAACAAGCTGCTTGCCTATTAATTGTCTCCTTTAAATTTCTCCAAAGCACTTCATGAACCCCCTTCTTCACTGATTCAGATTGCTGTGTTATTCTATTTTGCTCATTTGTATAACATTGATTTCTCCATTCATTCTAGCCTTAACCTGTACATGCTTTTTCAGTTCCATCATTCTCCTAAGCAAGTGTTAAGTTGCATAGTACAGACTTGTGCTATTGCTACCACAAGATGGAGGCCACAATATTGCTAAAACAACCAGTAAGATAATTATGTGATCCAGCTTAAAGAATATGTTTAAAGCAAATAACCATTGAGTTCACCCTTTTGAGGACTTTGATTTATTAAATAGATGTGCATTATACATTCAACTTTAAGGCAATCTTAAATTACAACCTTAAGGTATGGTGATACAGATTATGGAAAAATACCTTGGGAAAATTCCAGGTCCTGATCATTTAGGAGAACAAATCCTATACCTGTAATACAAGATAGTTATATTCCATTGACTATAACTGCCCAGCTGTCATCCCACAGACTGGACTAGTTTGTGGCTCCTTCTGACAGCAATGTCAGCAGAACATTTTGCTTTACAATTAAACAGTTGGTGTGTCCATACCGAGAAGGTGCCTAGAAAGTTATCTAATATAAGTAATTAAAAAATGAAAAATGGCAGGTCAAGAAAAACTGTACAGCATACAAAAGATGTTTTGCTCTCTTGGCACTCCCAATGTTAGCCAATGTTGGGTAAATTGAATATCGTTGTTGATCTTTTTAGCTCTATTCATTTCTTCCAGTTTAAACTGACAAAGCTCCTTAAATATCTTACGAAACGGAAGATGCATTTATTTGCCAAAAAGGAGTGGGATCATTTATCTTTATTATACTACAATAAAACCTATATTGCAAAGGCAATATGGGAATGAGATGAATATTATAACTGTATTGCACTTATAAACTTTTTCCTTGGAACCCCTTTATATTATTTAGTTCACTGATAACACAGCCTTGTTTCTGTATATCACCTGTTCCCATATCAAAAATAGCCATCCTTGCAAGCTCAAATGAGCCTTTTATTTACAGTGCTTATTAAACCCTCCTTCAATACACATCTTTCTTACAATTTCTGCAAAAGGATAAACAAATAAATAGATGTATACTTATTCATATGAGACCAGGGAAAGATTATTTGACGTCTCCATATATAAACACTATCAGAGCAGACACATGACCAAGGGGCAGATTTACTAAGGTTCGATTGAAATTTGGCATAAAGGGGGCTTCCCATAGGCTTATATTGCAATTCAGTAGATCTGGTGAAGTAGGCAGTCGAATAAAAATTTAAAAGGCAAGTTCTTCGACTGGCAAATAGTCGAGAGATAGAATCTATTCGATGCGCCCAAATATTCTATATTTAATGGTCGAAAATACTTAATTTGCATATTCGAATAGTCGCATGATCGAATTGAGACTATTCTCAACTATTCACGCCAATATTCGAATCCATCACACAAATTTAGTAAATCTGCCCCCAAAAGTAAACTAACTAACAAGCCCAAAGCAAACATCAAATTCCCAAGGAAATTCAATTCAAATTGCACATAACATCAGTAACTGGCAACTATGGATATACATAGAGGACTTAGTGATCAACAATCTCTTACATTCAATCTCACATCACGAGATCATGCTATCACGCTATGCTGGCTGAAACATATAAATATATAAAAAGCTTAGCAGTCAGGCTCCAGAAGTATGGACTGCTGCACACTGTTATGTATTTAATCTTCTATAAAAAAAAAGTGCCTGTTTGCATGAGTGTTCTTAATAAGTGATGGGTGAATCTGTGGTGTTTCGCCGAACAATTTGTGAATTTTCAGCGAAATTCGCGAAAGTGCGAAAAAATTTGCGAAACGAGTCATGCTGATGTTTTGTCGCGCGCCCAAGTTGGTGCACGCCCAAGTTGACGCGTGCTTATTTTGATGCCCGTCATAATAGTTTTGACGCACAGTGCAATGTAATAAAACTGCCATGTGAAATGCATACCCCCAATGGTCCCTTTTTTTGGAGGGACATTCCCTCTTTTGACAGCGCAACCTGCAGTCCCTCATTTCATTTGTATTGGAAAGTCCATCTTTTCTCTGCACGGAATAGCCAGAAAAAGAAAGAAGTTTCTAACTCAATTGGCTTTTGGCAGAGAGCCTAGAAGAACAGCTAACAGGTGCAAAAAAGATGCTTTTTAACAATTTTGATATAATAAAATAAGTAATTGATTGTATTTGTAACAGTTTAGATAAGGAGAAATATTTTCAAACTTTCATAACCTGCCAAATTTGGTAAAACGAACATGTTAATTAGTGGGTGTGGCCACAAAAAGGGGTGTGGTCAAAATGTTGCAGCACTACGTATGGAAAAAAAAATTTCTGTCCCTCTTTTTACTTCCAAAATGTTGGGAGGTATGGAAATGTGAAAAAAAATTGTAAAAAATGGCATCTTTTGCTTTGTGTGTGAATGTGCTGAATAGCATTGGAGTCAATGAGAAGAGCAATTTACACGTGTGTTTCACTTAGTATACACACATGCCCTGCATTGTTAGTGGACTCTTATCTTTTCAAAAGAAAAAAAGGCCTCCCATTTTGCCAGCTTCTTAAAAACATCTGTGATTATTATTTAAAATAGTGAAACATTAAAAAGGCTTATTTTAATATATATTCATTTATTTTTAAAAATATTTTTCACTGCAGAGATTATGCTGTTTTAAAGTGAAGCGACGAACTCGGCGCGCGACGAAACGAGACGCGCAGCGAAAAAAAACATGCAGCAAATTTTCGTGAGCGTTTCACCCAAACTTTCGCCATTGCCGAATGTCGGAAATTCACTGCAAATTCACCCTGGGCGAATTTATTCGCCCATCACTATTCTTAATGCCTTGTGACACCATATACAAGACTGGTCCTTTCTATTTCTTATATACAAATTTGGACCCTGCACCAACTTTGAATATTGAGTACGATTTTGCATATACATACCATTATACACCTATCAAAACACTCATATATAAAACTATATATTGTATGTAGTACCTAAACAAACTTTAGATATTAAGACCCCTATAGGCTATAATCCTCTTAAAGGGATTAATAGCATCTGCCATTACATCACCGGCAGGGTATTCTACAACCTCACTGCCCTCACTGTGAAGAACCTCCTATGCTGCTTCAAAGGGCACCTATGAGGGTAAAAAGATTCCCCAAACTGAAGGTGCAGACTGATAGAGCCCACATTCCGGTTTGGGGTTCTAGTAGTTAAAGAAAAAAAAATTCCCCCTGCCTGCGCTGGCTTACTCGCACAGGGAGGGAGCTCCCGGTGCGAGCCGCCATGTCAGCCCATGCGCAGAATGAAAAGCTGCCTGAACTTGTGGCAGCTTTTCATTCGGCTTATGCGCATGACGTCACATGCGCATGGGTTGTCATGGCAGCTCACACCGGGAGCTCCTTCCTTTGAGGCCACTGGGAGCAACATACATGTAAAAATGTAAACATAGCTGAAAGGTTTTCAATGCTATGGAATTTAACTTTAAGATGGGTCCGTACCAAGTATTGGCTGGTCAACAGAACCAGTGCCAAAACACTTTAAATAACAAAAAAAAAACAGGTATATGGTTTCATTTCAATGTTCAATGTTTTGCAAGATTTATTTTTAAAAAATTAATTATATTATTTTAAAGATGTCATATTGAATGTTCAGGCAATGCTAGGTATGTCAGCTAGTATAAATAAAATTTGATAATGCACTATTTACAATATTGAGCATGATAAGCTGGGTATAAGGTTACTCATAAAATACTAACATTCTCACATTTTAATACCATAATAAAGGTAGATCTGTCCTTAGGAAAGACCTCAAGGTAATGTAATAACAAGCAAAAAGTATAATCCATGTAACTAAAACCAATTACTCCATAGCAAGAAATATGATTTTGGCTTTTAAACAACAGACCAGTAGATTTAACCTCCTCGTTTGCTGCTTTAGGTTATGAATCCTGTGCAAACTTTGTACATGCAGTTATCCTACTGTTGGAGAAGGTTCATTTTAGGGTTATAGCTTCTGTCTTCATGACTTGTTTTCAGGTCACGTTTTGTAAGTTATGATCTCTTCTAATTTTTATAGCACCCTTAGTGCTCATTCAAAGAGAAATGAAGTGTCTGCAGGTTCAAGCCATCCATGTCCTTACTGCTTGCTTTAAAATGTGCATATTTAAGAATCTTTGCCTCCTGCCTTGCAAGTCGTAATTACCACTTTTGTTTGAAATTAGAGAAAATGCCAAAATCTTAATAAATATATTTTATTACAAATTTAATTAAATTCAGTAGTGAAGTGAATATTTTCTTGAGGATTAGGAATTCAGCTGAATCCAAAATATTCTGTGTCTCTTTATTTTTTACAATTACCGTGTGATTGTTACCTTCCTGGTAAAATGATACCTGATTTCAGGGTCAGTAACAGGGAAAATAATATAGGGAGGCCTGATTTTTTTTCCAGAAAAGGTGGCGACCTAAATTATGCAAATATATTTCTGAGTTAATGAAGTATGAGAGGCCTTGGAGAAATTGTTACAAGAAATTCTAACAGAAAATTACCAGGATCCCAAAGAAAAAGCCAAGGATACAAATACAGTAATACAGCAAATAACTAATTTTCTTTCAATCTTTCCATATACTGTATATTGTCAACTTATTTTTTAAACAGCTACAAGGACAAATGGACAATAGATTTTGAAGAGTACTGTCTTTATTATCAGTATCCATACATCCCTTTAAAATATACACTGATAAAATCTGCAAACATCTGCCCACTGCACTCCAAAGATCTGTGTTAGGCTTTACAATGTGACTGCTGTGTTGCAGGTGTCTTAGTGAAAGACTTAAGATAGCCTTATATTGGTCAATATGATGTGAGACCTGATTATTAAATGTGATTTACACATTTAAAGGGACAGTAACATCAAAAAATGTTTATTTAAAAATTCCATTCTTTAAGCTATAAAAATTGGAAATGCCATACTACATCAATATAAAATACGTAGTGTTTTTTTTTTTTTAAATGGTAAAACTACCTGTTAGCCATTACCATGGATAATGGAGATATGGCGAACCCTACACACCCCCAACGCTGTTCCACACAGCACCGGAAGTAAGGAGCCGGAAGTTAAAAACACAGAGAGAAATTCTGAGGGAGGGAGCAAAACAGCATGAGCATCTCTATCCAGCAGCCAACCGCAAACGGCTCAGCTCTCTATCTCTCCAGTAGCTTCTCTCTCCCTCCACCCTCCGTCTTTCTCTCCAGGCAGCCTATCTCCCACAGCCCCGTGTCTCTATCCAGAAGCCGACCGCAGACTGCTTACCTCTCTCCCTGCTGCATGGAAACTCTGTGTTTTGAAGTTCCGTCTCCTTACTTCCGGTGCTGTGGGGAACAGCGTCGGGGGCACGCAGGGATTACCATTTCACCATTATCCAGGGTAATGGCGAACAGGTAGTTTCACAATTTAAAAAAAAAACACTAGGTATTTTATATTGATGTATTATGGCATTTCCATTTTAATTCAAATACAGAAAATAAGGTTCAAACAACAAATGTAATTTTTGTCCTCCAAAAACAATCGCAGCCAGGGTTCTCTCCTTCCCTCAAAAATGTAATTCAACGATTTCCCAAAGGAACGTTGCTGACTGTGCCTCAAAGCAAAAGGAGACAAAAACAGGAAAAATAGAAACAAAAATATAGTGTAGTATTCAAAAAAATTTATTCACCCGGCAGTGTGAACTAATTACATTATCAGTGCATCAACCAAATTTCTCATAAGTGATTTCTTTTACGTGAATAGTTAAATTAAAGGTGACCTTCTCCCACCATCAAGCAATGTATGTGTATAGAGAAAAGGGTTTTTTAATAAGATTAGAACGGTACCCACTGGTATAGGTCCGATTCAGATTATACTCACAGACGTTCATGTATGGTATGGCATTTATCTATAGCCCAATTGATTCCATTAGATTTCCAATAAGACTTTCTTTTAAAATCGCTTTAAAAATGGGATCCTCCTTTCCCCAAGTTAGAATCCTTGTATTGCTTTGCATGCGACTTAGGCGTATATACTCCTCCGCAGCTTGTCTTTATGTGCGGTTTCTCCCCCGAGGTTGCGGCACCGACACAGCTCTCCTTAGGTCCTTCTGTATACTGTATATGATTTCTTTCTGTAGGTTCTCTTACTTCTGGGGGGTCTTAGGCGTAGATAAAACCCCAAGCACTATACTACAAAAGGAGGTCTTTCAGCTTCAGTGACGTCCACGATCTCTCCTCCCTCTGAGGGGAAAATCTTTGAATTACATTTCCATTTTAATAGCTTAAAGAACGGAATTTTTAAACTAAAATTTTTGATGTTACTGTCCCTTTAATCACAATTGAGGCTTATTGGGATTGTTTAATGATGTCACATCCCTAACTAAAACTTCTCTATTGTGAAAAATAATGTACTTCCAACTTTAAAAAATGAAAATATAGAATTCACTGTAAAGTTCAATTACCTGTATGTTTGTGTCCTTTTGCCTTTATAGTGTTATAACCCCATGGTGGCTTCTAATAGCCTAATATTTTACAGCAGGGGTTCATTATTTCCTTTGTGAACTAATGAGTGAAAACATATTTATCATTTTACTTTATAGCTTTTTGAAAACCGTACTTCATTACGGTGAACAGCTCCACTGAAAGCATATTAGAAAACAATAACAATATGTATGAAGAGCTATAATTTAAGATACACCAATATAACTTACATATGTACTTACATTATATTATATACAGTACCTTCTTTTGAAAATCACAATTCACTAGTGTGAACAGCCATGTTATAAAAAAATAGATATGAATGGCAGTGCAGTGCTATCAATACAGCTGAGAAAATAGTTGGTACTAATACTGTATACTGTACTATTGCAGTAATTGCCATATTGGTAATTCACAAACACAGTTTAAGATATTTGTAAAATTGTCATGCTATCTTGACAACCGAACCCAAGATAGAAATATGGAAATACAGTGCACAGAGAAAAACTGGGAATAATCTGTGAATGTGCTTATTACTGAGAATTATCATGAATATTCACTGTGTACTCTTTGGTAAACACAACTCAGATCCATATTTATTTCTACATAATCTTCTACCTAAAGCACCTGACAAGAAAACATGACTCATAAGACAATAAATGTTATTCAAGGTATTTTTGGCATTGAGCAGAGAAAAGGAAGAAGGAGATTAGTTGCATTGTGCTCAATACATTATTTGAACTATTAGAAAAAGGCAGTTTAAATCAGTCACAGTAATATTATCCTGATAAAACAAAATGTTTTATCCTCTGGGCGAATAAACAGCATTCATTGAG
This sequence comes from Xenopus borealis, assembly GCA_024363595.1. Lineage (NCBI taxonomy): Eukaryota > Metazoa > Chordata > Amphibia > Anura > Pipidae > Xenopus > Xenopus borealis. The sequence goes on from CM044436.1 coordinate 94,517,737, forward strand.
ACTGTGTGTTCTATATTATATAGAACTTAGAATATTGGTCAGTTCTAGTCTACTGTATATTTGAGGATATGGCTTTCCATCTCTCTAGTATCATAAGGTTATTTTTATAAATTCATACTAAGTAGTGATTAAAGGTATCCCTAAAGGCTGTGTTCTCCAAGTTACTACTCTTTGCCTAGCAGGGTTCACTGGCTGGTAGTAGTGGTAGTTTTGAAATAATGGATTACTGAAATAACTAATGATGGGCGAATTTATTCGCCAGGGGAGTGAATTCGCGCGATTCGCCGCTGGCCAGCGAAATTTAGCTTTGTGAAAATTCGCCAGAAAAACGAGTCGCGCGTCGTTTTTGATGCGACGCACGTCGAAAACGACGGGCCAAAAACTTCTATAGGTCTAGCATAACTTCCATGAAAATGGTTGATCTATGGTCAAAAATTAAATTTAAAACCAGGAACAATGTGTACATCCAGGGTTCTCAACATGAGGCTACCTTGAAGCACAAAATACAAAAACCAGTTTTGTGAGAGAAATCCAAGACTAAGTAAAAATATATAAATACTATGGAAGTGCAATTAATCTGACCAAATTTGCTACACACAAACAAAAGAGAGGGTATTTATCAATGCACATTCCCTAGTCCCCAAAGTAATTTAGTATCTATGCAAGTGCATATATTTTCAAAAACGGGGTTTTAGTTACAAATCAAAAATAACCATGTGTGGATCTGTATTAGGGGTTCCTCCTCAGTACACACCTCTGCCACAGGTATAACTGCATCAAATAATAAGAGAATTGCTGAGAAAGAACAAACAGGCAGAAATTGCAGCAATTAGTGTTTATTCCCACTACATGTTTCGGGCTTGGCGCCCTTTATCAAGTGTACATTAGAATTCACAAGTGCAAGCAAATATAGGTAGAACACAGGAAGTGACATCATCACCTCTAATCGTGTAGTACAATAGAATACTAGAATAAAGTCCATAAACAGTGTACATCTCTTGATGTTATAGGCAAAGTATATTGTGTATTGTTGTGTAAGTATCCAAATGAAAAATGTCCATAACATTAGAAGCAAAACAACCTATGGAAGTGCCCTATGGAAGGTTGTTTTGCTTCTAAAGTTATTGACTTTTTTCGTTTGGATACTTACACACTAATACACAATAGACTTTGCTTATAACATCAAGAGATTGAGGTACACCGTTTATGGACTTTATTCCAGTGATTGACTGTCATGTTTAATTATCATATTTAATTGTACTACATGATTAAAGGTGATGATATCACTTTCTGTGTTCTACCTTTATTTACGTGCACTTGTGAATTGTAATGTACATTTGATAAAGGGAGGCAAGCCCAAAACATCTTGTGGGAATAAACACTAATTGCAGCAAGTTCTGCCTGTTGGTTATTTTCAGCAATTCTCTAATTAGCTGGTTTAGTTACAAACTTATGGTCATACAATTGGTAGCACCATACCATGTCAAGATAAACCCCATATAATGGTCCCTAACTATTCGCCTCCAGTCATAGTATTCAAAGTCTGGAACCTTTCTGCATGGTAGCATTTCTTGGGATAGGTGTCATCTGACCTAGGCACTTGATTCTGTCAGAGGGCTAAGTCCTCACTTGCCATTAGGTTTTAGATGAGAGAGACTGCCAAGACCACAGCATTGTGGTCTCTCATCACTGTGTCCTATCACAATACTGGTTTTTGCTGAGCAATATAAAATGTGGTTTATGCTCTTGCATTTGTAATTAATAAACACTAAAGAGATACATTTTAATTTTTCTGGACAATGCTAACTAAGCTGGTAATTATATAAATGTATATGTTGGAACTCCCATCTTTAATTATTTGTGGAAAACATTCAAATTCATTTCTGTATGTTCACAGAAATAGAAATGTAATCTATAAACCATCTATGCATGTCATTCATTTTATAGACATTTATAGACATTTTTCAAATGTTAATGATAATCACTGGATTGTAATTGGATCAATACAGGTATCTGATTTTCATTTCAACTATTATAATTGAGTAACCTAATTAGCACATTTGTCATTGAAAATAATGAAATGATATATCATAGATTAATTAAGGACTGCTTTTTGATGTTAGGAGTATTCTTAAATTAATAGTAACTTAATGGGTTAAAGTCTTCCAGATGGCAGCTATCATCCATGATATCCTGGATCTCGGGTAGTAATTTCAGTGTATTTCAATTTATATTTTCATGCTTAGATTTTGCCTTCATACATACAGTAGATTGATTTGTAAGTCTTAGGGCCTCATTTGGCATTGCCCTGGGTCTAATCGGGATGCAATAATGCGTTCAGGGAGTAACAAATTAAGATTCAGGGCAAGTTTCAAACTGCAAAAATTCTACGTTTTTTCACCATGCCTGGGTATTTTTTTAGTGATACCTTTAATTGTTATTATAGCGTTTTTAAATAAAATGTATTTATTGTGGCCACTAGATGGTGCCCATTCCATTCCTTTATCTTTTAAAGTTACGAAAATTCAGAGTTTATAACTAGACTCTTAGGGGCAGATTTGAACACTCTTGTGAAGTTGCACTAGGCAGATTTGAACACTAGTGCATCTTTTGATTTGCTCACTCTGCCGAAGTTGCAAACTGTTGCGATGGCTTCGAAGCTGTCGCTAGTGAAATTGTACTCTTTAGTAAATTTGCCCCTTATCCTGATGGGTCAGCAGAAGCAGTCGGTAATTAGGGATGTAGCGAACGTCGGAAAAAAAGTTCGCGAACATATTCGCGAACTTGCGTCAAAAATGCGAACGGTTCGCGAACGTCGCGAACCCCATAGACTTCAATGGGAAGGCGAATTTTTAAAGCTAAAAAAGACATTTCTGGCCAGAAAAATAATTTTAAAGTTGTTTAAAGGGTGCAACGACCTGGACAGTGGCATGCCAGAGGGGGATCAAGGGCAAAAATGTATCAGAAAAATCCATTGTTGACACAGCGCTGCGTTTTGTGCTGTAAAGGGCAGAAATCACACTACATTTCTAAACCTGTGTAATAAACTGCTTTTTTTCCAGGATGTTCGTCCTGTTGGTGGCAATATTTCTGTAGTGGTGTGTTTAGCAGTCACC
>CM044436.1:94523075-94542142 GCA_024363595.1 Xenopus borealis
ACAAGTTCGCCGGCGAACAGTCCGCGACATCCCTATCGGTAATCATGCCTCAAGAAAGACTCAACACAGCAACAGTATTCTATACTTAAATGCAAAGATTTTCCATATGCTGACATTGGAAACTGGACATGGAAACATTGAGAATTCTAATAACTCACTAAACTGCTGTTGATCCTGTTTCAAGACTAATCAGTAAAGATGATGCTTGATATCAATATTATTTATAAGAAATACACAGAAAAATATAAGAAGGTCTGTATTTTTACAAAAAAAGGTGGCAACCCTAAATAAAGCCAAGGCATTATGCAGACTATTGTGACTATTGTTCAGAATATATCCCTGGATGATTGTCTATTGTCCTTTAGTAATAATTGTTTCTTTCAGTTATTTATATGCATACTGATTTTCTGTGATTTTGTGCGACTCGTTTCGCGAATTTTTTCGCCAATTCGCGAATTTCTCTGGAAATTCGCAAATTTTTCGGCGAAGCGAAACGCGGGAGATTCGCCTATCACTAATCTTGACCAACAGGCAGAATAAATCAATATATCCATATGTAATGCTGCCAATTAGACTTTCAAAAGAGCAAACAGATTGTATTATATTTAGTTTTGCAATCTGACATAGGACTAGACATATTGCAGTTTCCCTGGTGCCCCAGACAGTCACTCTTTACTGCTGCACTGCAAGTTGGAGTGATATCACCCCTCCCTTCTGCCCCCCAGTAGACCATCAGCACTTATGGGAAAAAAATTACAACAAAAAAGCAGGAAGAGGATCACTTTGTAGTATTCCCTGAAAGAATCCCGGGACGGCAAAGTTTTCTGCTGATAGGATCCCCAGTCCAGAGTGTCAGGTAAGTAAATACAATCACTTGGGGGTGCCAAACTTTTTGCATCCCCAAGTATAAAATTACTCTTTCTCCTTTAATAACTCATCTCAATTGCAGAGTAGTCTGTATTATAGAAGACATAGCAAAAACTGCTGGTTGCTTTCTAAAACAAGTTATGGTATCTTTTCTTTGGAATCCATGGGGCAGATTTATTAAAGGGCGATGATGCACCAGCATTACCGTATTCAATCACTTCACCGATTTACTCAGGTAAAAAGGTGCAGGCATCACTTCGCTAGTGAAGAAGATTGATGCTAGCATTGATTCTCACTCTAACGCCAGGCGAATTTTCGCTGTGGCGAATGAACGCGGTTTTTACTGAACGTTACCTTCACCAGCTCTGACCTGGTGAAGTCCAAAAACGCTGGCATCATATGTAGGCCATTAAAATAACTCTATTGACGTTATTAAGGTTCCCTGGACATGTCTAGTTATCAGTAGAAATGTAATGTATTAGTTGCAACATGTAACATAAATAGCTTCAGCTTAAAATTTTCAGCTGTATGCAAATCAGCCTGAGTGTAAGACCTCTAACAAAGTTGCGCTAGGTATAGTTGAACGCTATCATATCGTCGCTTTGGTTTGCTCGAAATGTCAAAGTAATGCTACCAAAAATTTGCCAGCATACTGTGCCCAGGACGTAACTTTGCATTCTAGTAAATTAGCGTTTTTGTGAACAAATTTTCATCTGACAAAGTGTTACGATGCCCGCAAAACCATCGTTGGCGAATTCTGGTCGCTTAGTAAATGTACCTCATATATCATGGTAGATTTTAATGCACACCGTCAAGCTATCAGACTATCATTTTCCCATGAATTCCACCACTAGTGCCATGAAGCTGACCCTAAATTGAGTCAATCCACTTAGTTTGGTGCAATTTCACTGTCGAATTTTAACGCAACACTGCTCCAAGTATTGCATGTTGCACTAATATCTATATATTTACTCTGATGCACCCGCTCCACAGCGCTAGCCGAAAGATTCTCAAGAGACTCGCGTTGTTTAATAAAGATGCGGCTTTATTATGCACACCATGTGAACGACTGGCAGTGGGTTGGTGGGAAGACTACGTGCCCTAACTCTCCTGGCACTTCATCAAGGTCATGTGTTGGTCATGTGCTGATAACTTTAAATAGACTAAGTTAATTGGTGCAGATTACAAATTCATTAGTGCAAATTAATTTGTGCAAATTACAAATACATATACATTGGGTGAGAATCATTGTAAAAAATCAAACTATTGCTGAAGGAAAGAATTTTGTTATTGTTATTTAAATTACAATAGCATTTCATATTCCAAAAGACATTTCATTGTAAAATACTCCATAGTATGTATAATTACCCAAATATACCTAAGTGTATTGCTACCACTGTATTGATACTGTAATAAAAGTCCATTATTCAATCTCACCTATATAAAATGCATATACCTTCCATATCCACGAGGTGGATCATGGGGTGGGACTTAGGCCTGGATCAGTATCTAAGCTCTGTTTGTTTGTAAAGCTTACATTATTATTCTGTATGAAGCTCAAGTAACAAAACTCTGTAATGTCCAGAATGATCTTTGAAAAACTAATAAAATATAAGTTACAAAAAAAATGCATATACCTTCAAATTATATCATGAAATACCTAAAAGAATCACATTTAAAAAATGAGATTATGAATTTTTGGAAAAACTTAATGTATTGAAACTAACTAGCTAATAAAAGCACAAGAGAGTTCCTAAACTTTTGCATTTTTTCAACATTCAAATACTTTAGCTTCCTGACAAATGGATTTTCTTTTCCCTGTTTTTCAAAAAACTTGTCATTTTAAAACTGCCTATCTTTTTTTTTAAGAAAAACATTTATGCAAAAAAAAAAAAAACAACATGGTCATCAGGAATCAGAGGTATTTGAATGAAGAAAACATGCAATAGTTTAGTAACTCCCTTGTACTTTTAGCAGCCAAAGCCTCAAACATTTCTTAAAAGTATTATATAATATAAAGCTTGTTTATTTTAATTAAAATTAGAGGAAACGCACAAGTACAGAATATCGTGTCAAACTAGCTAGCCGTATATGTTTATTAATAAATACCATTCTTTTCATGCTCACTAGACAACTACGTGCCACATCACTGCGCTTCTATACTCAATATTCGCGTTGTCGAAGTGTCATCTCACGAGATTGTGACTAAACGCTCTGATAGCTGGCTGGGCTTATATACTGCGCTATCCCGTTCAAAGAGGGGCTGTTGGAAGGTATGCGGTCTTAAAAAAACCAAAACCGTATATTTTTGGAAAGTACACTTCTCACGAATCCAAAATTTGTGATTATGTATTTCTACTCCAACATACTGCACAACAATTCTACCATAAAATAAATGTAAGGAACAAATATGCAAGCATAAAACCACAAAATTCAAACACAATTAGACAAGTAAATGAAATAACAAAATAACTGATCCAACAGCGTATTTAACAGTCAGAATACTTGATCCAATAGCCACGAGGTAAAATCCAACCTTTTTATTGGAAAAACAAGAGGAAATATGATAAAATAAAGAACTAAAAAAAAAATATATACGTGTGTGCTTGTGTACTTATGTGTGTGTAAAGCTCTAAAAAGTGTATAAATGATTTTTTTATGTGTGAATGCGTTTGAAAAAGAAAAAAAGCCACAAAAGCAAAAAAAATATATATATATTTTTTGGAAAATTGTGTAGTGTATGTCTGTAGGGCCTGAATGAGTGTGTAAAAGTGTGGAAATAACTATAGAAAAGGACACTTAGGGACAGATTTACTATTGGTTGAATTTGAGGTCAATTAACCCTTGAATTCGACCAATTGAATTTCGATCGAATTTGAAGGGTTTCAGCAAAATTCAATTGATCGAATAAAAAAATTCGATTGAATGATTTTAACCATTTAAATCAAATATTTTTTATGCAATCTATAAATGCCGAAATAACACTATAGGAGCTTCCCATAGGGTTATACAGCAATCCGGTAGGTTTAATCTGGCGAACTAGATATACGAAAAATTTTTTAAAGGGCAAGTAATTCGACCATCAAATGATCGAATAGATTTTTATTCGAATCATTCGAATCAATTGAATTTTTTTAATTCGATGGTCGAATTTAGTAAATCTGTCCCTTACTGTTTGTGTGTGCAGGAGGGACTTTAGCAACCTTGGAGGATCACATCTGCAAAACAGTAAGTGAGTGGGCGGGTACTGGATCCTGGAGGCCTTGTGCTGTATCGGGTGCTGCTGCTGCTATTGCTGCTCTGCCACACTCGGTAAGAAAGTTCCTTTAAAGGAAAACTATACCCCCCGAACAATGTAGGTCTCTATAAATAGATATTGCATAAAACAACTCATATGTAAAACCCTGCTTCATGTAAATAAACCATTTTCATAATAATATACTTTTTTAGTAGAATGTGCCATTGGGTCATCATAAATAGAAAATAGCCATTTTAAAAAATAAGGACAGCCTCCTGGGATCCTAGGATCCAACGGTGCACACAAACATACCAAACAAACTATAAAGTTAGGTTACACGAGCCAATTAACAGACAGAGTTGTGTCTTTTGCTTCCACACTTCTTCCTGTTACAGTTAGAGCATACCTCCCAACATTCTGGATGCAAAAAGAGGGATAAAATTTTTTTTTTGCCCACAGCATGGCAAAATATTTGTGACCAAGCCCATTTTTGAGGCCGCACCCCCTAATTACCATGTTTATTTTACTAAATTTGACAGGTTATGAAAGTTTGAAAATATTTCTCCTTATCTAAACTGTTACAATTACTTATTTTCTTATCTCAAAAGTGTTACAAAGTATCTTATTTGCACCTATTAGCTGTTCTGGACTCTCTGCCAAAAGCCAATTAAGTTAAAATCTTTGCTTCTTTTTCTGGCTGTTCAGTGCAGAGAAAAGAGGGACTTTCCAGTACAAATGAGGGACAGCAGGTTGAGCTCTTAAAAGAGGGACTGTCCCTCCAAAAAAGGGACAGTTGGGAGGTATGTTAGAGTTGGACTATTTCTGGTCAGGTGATCTCTGAGGCAGCACACAGACCATCATGAAATGGTGGTTCAAGGCAAGAGATGTAAAAGGGCAAGATTTACTTGAATATATATACCAGTTTGGTAAGATTCTTTAATATGTCACTTGATTTGATATAAACTATCTGTTGCTCAAAAATTCATTTTTGGGGTATAGTTTTCCTTTAAATGTGCACGTGACGCAGGCACAGCTCTCCCAGTGCTTGCACTCCCTCCCTTCTTTTCTGAATGCAGTCAGCCAGCGAGGTCAAATAACACAGCTGCGATAGGCTAAAATACACTAGCAGAAGTGTTGAGAAGAGCTTTGATTGGGGATCAGCATAAAGCCCACCCACCCTTCTGTAGCTCCGAGTCTGTATTACAATATGGTGGGGTAGATAAAGAAGAAGCAAGGAGTGAGCAAGCTGTAATTCAAGTAGTACTGATAAAGCCTGCAGCCTCTCTCTCTCACCAACACGGTCAGTCAGTGTCTGGTTTTGTTTTATTCTGGCTCGTTGATACATTTATCCCAGTCTTGGCTCCCACAAGCTGCTTTGTGTAACTGCAGGCATGAAACAAATAAATACCAAAATGCTATGTTTCTATGTCTGAGCTCTGATGGGTTTTACTGTATATATAGAATTGCCTCTGTCATGTTGGTATAACATTTGGGGGTATTATATGTGGTATTGCATCTCTACCATCCAGATATGAGTTATGGGGGTATTTATAACTTTCATAACCTGCCAAATGTTGTAAAATGGACATGGTAATTGGGGGGGGGGGCACAGAAAGGGGCATGGCCTAAAAACGTACTGCTATACGTGCTGTGAATCTTTTTGTCCCTCTTTCTGTTTCCAAAATGTTGGGAGGTATGTGTAATTGGCACTTAGAGGCTTTTTTTAGCAATAACGCAGTACTTGCATGATTGGCAGTTAAGATTTATTCTACAAGGCAATTTAACTCTAAAAAGTCCAGTTGCTTGTTAAATCCATTCATACAGCAAGTTTATGGTAGGTGGTCAAGTATTGAAAGAGATGGATACTTGTTATTTCAGTAGAATATTTAATCTGCTGTGGAATGGCTTTGTTTTCTCAGGGGGGGGAAGCAGAATTAACATCAGTTTACTAGAAAAGCCTCCCAGATTGACTGCTTTGTTGAAGAAGTAGAAGTCTCCAGTGTTAATGAAACCTTTTTAAAGGACAAGGAAAGGCTACGCGAAGACGGAAGTAAGATCTCTGCGTGGTGCTCGCTTAAATAACCCAGGGCTGGTGCAGAATTCTCGTGATAGGAGCATTGGCCCTGGGTTTGAGGTAGGTTGCTGTAATACATTGGGGGTGCTTAACGGTTTGCACCCCCAAGTGTATCCAGCCTTTCCTTCTCCTTTAATATGTGAAGCAAAACATTCCTTTGTATATGCTTCGTATGCTAGATGTCCTTGCTTGGAGGTCCATTTAAGGGCAGAGACACACATTCAGATTTGGGGAGATTAGTTGCCGCGCAACAAATCGCCTCTTCTTCGGGCGACTTCCCCTCACCCCGAACTGCCTCCCCTCCGACTAGAATATAAATCGCCGGAGGGATGGCACTCAAAGTGATTTGTTTTTTCAAAATCACCCTAAGTTTCCTCATGAGGCACGAACAAAACACTTTGAGTGCCATCCCACCAGCGATTTGGATTCTAGTCCGCAGGGATGTAGTTCTGAGTAGTTGCCTGAACAAGAGACTAATATCCCTGAATCTCCACATGTTTTTCTGCCCTTAATGAAATACTGGCACTAAAAAACTACTTTTTGAAATATGAATGTACAATAAAAGTTACTGCACAAATATGGCAGCCCCCTCATGCAGGAACATGGGGCATCAGACAGTTAATGTAAAAGCATCATGCAAATACTTTATGGCAAAGTTAGAAGTAACTTTCAAATGCAATATTATGATAGATGTAAAAAAAGAGTAAAGAGTTTAATTTCTGGTTACAGTATCTCTAAGGGATACTGTTGTGTGGATTTGTTTTTCGAAACAAATGCTGCTCCAGTACAGTTCTGCACTGAAATATGTTTTTCATTCAGTTATTCAGTTATATTGAGTAGGAGAAACAGCCTGCCAGAAAGCAGTTTCATCCTAAAGTGCTGGCTCTTTCTGAAAGCATATGACCACGTAAAATGACCTGAGATGGCTGCCTACACACCAATATTACAACTAAAAAAAAATACACATTCTGGGTCAGGAATGAAATGTAATAGTGTAGTGTGAATTATTTGCTGTGTAAACATTGAAATTTAGAAATAAAAAATCATGACAGAATCTCTTTAAGTAATATTCAGAATGGTACAATAGTTCATTGTCTCCAGTTTAGTCTTCATCCTTGTTGGCAATGCAGATGCAGCTAGTTTTCTAATAAAACATGTGTTGTCGCAACTGCTTTGACATGAATTTATTTTTATACTGGGGCGAATCAAATAAATGTACTGTATACAGTACATTGAAATGTTTTTATTGTGCAAATGAAGATGATGTACTCTTAGATGTTCTCTTCTCTTTCCTTTTTAAGATAATTTCAAAAACATTACTTTGACCATTGGGCCTCATCAGAAATCGGTGAAGCCTTGCAGGACCAACCGAGGAGTATTAGAGGACTTGAAAGGGGGCAATCCCAAAGATTACATGAACCAGCTCTCCCATGAAGTTCTCTGCCATATTTCTAAGTAGGTTTCAATGAGCTTTGCAAAAGATAATTGTTATTGATAAATGCTATATTATTTGCTCGTGTCCTTTATTACCAAAATGTAACATGCATTCCAGAGGAGAATTCATTAAAGGACAAGGAAAGGCAAGGAAATAAAATCCCATTTTTACTTTCTTTAATGAAAAAGAAATCTATCTCCAATATACTTTAATTAAAAAATGTGTACCGTTTTTATAAGAAACCTGACTGTATTCAGTGAAATTCTCCAATCATTTATTGCTGTTTATAGGAATTGTCAGACGGTCCCTAACTGCTGGGCAGGGAAACAATCATACTTATGAACAGCAGGGTAGCCTCTCCTTCCCAGCCATGCAGAACCCCAGCAGCTTGCAGTCACTGACTGTGTAGAGATTTGTATTGGATTTTATTTTTGCCTTTAAATTCCCTTGAATGTTTGCAACTCCAGCTGCAGGGACAAAGATCATGGAGCCAGATTTAAACAGATAAACTGGGATCCTATTTGGAGGATTATTTTGCTGCAGCCACTAGTTCTGCAGAGTTGGAGAAAGTTTGTATTAAAAAATACAAAACTATAAAATCCACATTAGATTACATGACAACACAGGGCCCAGTGCAGTCTGGATATTCTGATTATTGATCAGTCTTGCTGTATTGGCTTCTGGCAGATATTATTTGACTTGTGCTGTTTTGAGTTTATGATGATCCCTAAGCAGCCCAGATCACACTGAGCATGTGCACAGTCATGGTCTTGCAAAGAAGTTTAACAAAGATGGTGATCCCCTGTTGCCAACTTTGAAAGCATAAATTATTTGTTTGATTAGGCTTTGTTGTGCAGTAAGTTTGTTTAGTATACAAAATACATTTCTAGCCTTTCCTTGTCCTTTATTCCTTGTCATATTGATACAGACCACATGCTTATTTTTTATTCCTTCTTTAGAAATTGTATGTAAGCAAAATATGAACTTGTCTGACAATGTGGGGTGCAAAATAAAGCAATTAATCTATATAAAAAATTGATGTACGATTAAAACCATCTAATTTAAAATATTTTGTTTTGGTTTTTTTGTCTTTTTTTTTTTTTTCTTGTTTATATTTCCAGTGCTGTGGAGACCCAGTCTTTTCAAATGAGGAGACTCCAGTCTTATAAGGAATATAGTCTATACAAACATGATGCATGCTAAGTATGATGATTTACTACATATGGTATTTTCAATAATTTGCTATAGCTGCTTCCCTTTTCCAGCACTTTAATGAGGAAAACACAAAAATATCTCCAATATTTTCTATTGTTTACCATGTGAGAGGTCATACACGTGTGGGTATTTTTTTATTGTTCTACCAGCATCATCAAGGCAGATAATATTTTTATCCAACAGAACTGCAGTATTATTTATCTAAATGGCAACTTGGCATTCATTCCCAGGTAATCAAATAAAATAGTCCAAATTACCCAAACAAATCTTGGTGTGTATGACTTGGTTGCAAATTTACTGAAGAAAAAGCAGAATACATTCTCTACTGAGCTTCTTTTTTTTTTGCATGTATTTGAGCTTTAGATGACATCCTTCAAAAGAAATAATGGTGTGGGTTCTCTGCAGGTATTTACCGTTGCAGGATATTATGTGTATGGAATGCCTTTCACGGAAGTTAAAGGAAGCTGTGACACTTTATCTACGGGTAGTAAAAGTAGTTGATTTATGCGCTGGACGTTGGTGGGAGTATATGCCTACAGGTGAGTTGTCTATAACCTTCTGTTTATGGACTGTACAAATAAGGCAAGGCTGACAAGTCAAAGAGTAAAGTGACTTTAGCCAGAAATTATTGTGGAATGTATGTAAGTACTATTTTACACACAAAAAAGCACAACATGCTAATGTATCCTTTTCAATATGAGTATGAATTGCAAAAGTACTTGAGCAATTTGTGCATATTTACATAAATGGAAAATACTTGTTTTTCATTAAGATTAATTAGTGAGTTTTTTATCTACAAAGTACTAAATTAACCTTTTTGGCATATTTCTTTTCATGTTAGGTTTCACTGATTCAAGCTTCTTAAAGTTACTAAAGAAGATGCCTGACATGGAGCAGCTTTATGGCCTTCACCCAAGGTATTTGGAGAGGTTCAGAGTTCGAGGTCATGATGCCTTTAGCATTCCTGGTGTGCTGGAAGCTTTACAGTCTTGCCCAAACCTCCTGGTGTGTTACTTTTAATTCTAGCCAAAAATATGGTTGGATTATCTTTTGATGTGGTGATATAATTTGTGTGTCTTGGGTCTAAAAAGGAAGCTGTGTTTGCATTTGCTTTATTGGAAATATTTAAGTGGCAACAGACAGAAGAATTGTTACATTTAAGATACCTTGGGTGTCCACTTCAATATTATTATGCTTTACTTAAAAGTTTTACATTACTAACAATTCATTTACATCACTCCTCATAGGAGAAATGTCCTGCTTTTGAAGTAAGACTTGAAAAGCTGAGGGACAGAGGGATATGATTCAACTTGGGCTAATCACTTTAAATGTGTAGGAAAATTAGAATATATTTAGGTTGCTGTATTGGTGGCCTGCTTAACCAATCAATGTTAATCACATTTTGAATGTTTTTAAACTAGAAGAGATGTCTAAAAGGAGGTATTGTGTTTACCATGAACTTTTTTTTTTTTTGCAAGGCGTAGAAACATCACATCTAGAACTTGTGGAAGCTATTTGGACTTACATTCCACAGGTTCATATTTTGGGGAAATTTAGGAATCATAATGGAGCCTTTCCTATCCCACCAGTGAATAAACTGAAAATTACTATTGCTGCTAAAATCCAGACCCTACACTTAGTCGGTAAGATCAGGCTAAGTGGACTGTATGACATGTATGCGTGGGATTATTGTTTGTGAAGGTGTAAATGTACTTGAAATTCCCTGTATCCCAATGTTGCGTCATCTCTATCTTAAGTGGGTATGTTTGACCAAGCCTCAACCCTCTAATGACTTCATGTGCATCACCCTGCGGACTTTTGTAATGCGCAACTGTGCAGGTGAGAAAAATTAATAGTTTATATCAGGTACTTCATAGAATGCCGTGAGTTACATTCAGATATAAAAAGCATTGGGGAGCAGCACAAACATGAAGAATGCTCCTGGGTGGTGCTGTGACTGACCCTTTGGTAGACCCTATTTGGACTGATGGCCTACTGTTTGGCAGTACACCTGTTTTTTTTTCCCAAACAAAACTTGCCTCCAAGCCTGGAATTCAAAAATAAGCACCTGTTCTAAGGTCACTGGAAGCAACTTCCAAGTTTGGTGAGCAAGATGCTGCTCACTAACCACTGGTTATGGGTCACTGTTCAAGAGTATATACTGTAGTACAGTGTGTATCTTCTCCTAAATGCAAGTTATTCTGCAGTTTTATTTTTAATTTATTAGTAAGTAGCTTGTGAGGCTTTACAAAATCAAAGGCATTATTCTGAATATAGAGATCTTTTAATACAAGAAAGGCATTTACTTTATGGTAAAAATGGAGGGGAATTTCTTCCTAAACCCTAATAAAGAATATGGAGGAATCTGTGAAGCAGAACTTTTATGCAATGTTTGTTTATTGGAAATGCACCACACTACATGTATTTGGTAGGCATGTTCTTTGTCAAGGTTAAGCAATCACTATTTAACAAAAAGCTGAACTTTTGTTCCCAGTAACTGCCATTATGTCATTTATTATATGGAATGACATAATGCTGGACTATGGAAAACATTTTCTGTGTTTTAAATACTTCCAGGTGGTTTTTCGAAATTTGCACACCATTGTCTTGGGCACATGCAAAAATGCCTTAGAAGTGGATCTTGGCTACCTCATAATCACAGCTGCAAGAAGGTGGGTCAACACAGCTCTACAGCTGAAAGCTGAAATGTGCATCTGAAAGAAGAGCTAATTAACACACATGTAATAGCTTAATAACAACAAGCAAACCTGCAGTGTTACTACCACCCAATTATAAGTACCACCCAATTATAGTATAAGGTTAAGACATAATAGCTCACCATGTTCTTTTCTGCCAGTGTACAGAACATGCTTTGGGCTGCAGTCAGCTGCCTTAGCTTAGGGGCCGTACTGTACTATAAAAGCTGTGATACAAATTTAATCCATAATTAATTTAGATACTCATTACATGGCAAAATAGAAACTAGAACATCTGCATATAAATTAATTATCAAACCTATAGCATCAGCTTCTATGAGAGCTATAACCTAATTTTTTGCTTAGGTTTTAGTCATTTCCAATTACCCCTGAGCTTCTCAACATAATGTGTAGTGCTGCTTGCAGGCAAGATCCAAGTTCTTGTGGACCTAAACTACAATGCTTTGCTTAGTGGAAATTAAAAATTCTGAAAGTTCAAAGCTTTCATTTGTCATTAGTCATTGATTCCCAATTGCATATTATTACTAAAATACCTGGCATGTACAGTTGCCAAGCCTAGAGTACCTTGAGAATATCTATTTCCATTACTGCAAAACATGCTTTGGTAAAAGCTGCAAAAAATTAAGTGGACCCCAGAAAAGCATGTGTTCATGGTGAGTACATGTTCTTCTTAATCCAAAGTCTCCAGTTGCAGAATGCATTATAATCACCAATCAAATCAGTACATTTTTTTATCACCAAGTATATCCATGCTAAATAGCATCACTTTTCTGATGCAGTACATCCACAAAAATAAAATAAACAAGGTTTTGTACAATGCATGTGAGTGTGCAAAGCCCCCTAATCTTGAAAATGCGAACAAGTGTAAAATTTTGTGTTTTGTGTGGCACTTGTTGTAGAAGGCAGTCACACAGAGACAGTAGAGATGCAGGACCCACTATAGTACCAGTGCTGGAGGTTATAGAAGGTAGTGCCTTGGGGACCATGTGTTACTTAGATTTGAAGAAATCAATGTTTTGTGGCACTTTACCAATGCATTTTATCCATAGAATTTGAAAATGTCGACAACTTTATTGCTTCTTTGTTATTCCTAGTTTGTGTATTGTTCATGATGTCCTAATGATTAAGGCCAAACTGATATTGTGGAATGATTATGAGTTATTAATGTCAAGCATGTTTTATTAATTCTTACTTGAGGTGATAAACAGAGAGATGTTGCTTTTTGACTACTCCAGTGTATTTTCTTGTCAAATTTTTTCTGTTTTTTAAGGCTACATGAAGTACGTATCCAGCCTTCCCTGACCAAAGATGGAGTATTCTCAGCCCTGAAAATGGCTGAACTTGAATTCCCTCAGTTTGAGAGTCTGCACTTAGGATATGTGGATGGATTTTTACTACAGTGTAAGTATAATGTTAACCTACAAGGACATAGTGCCAGAGCACTACAGTATCTACAAGGAGTTTGTATGTTCTCCCTGTGTCTGGGTGGGTTTTCTCTGAATACCCCGGTTTTCTCACACACACACCAAAAACATACAGACATAATTGGCCTTAATTATGGCATAGCTGATGTTGCTGAGAACCCTTGAATCATAACTGATATTGGAATGAATGCTGTAAATGAAGTTTTCTCCTGCATCAAATACTTGGTGCTATACAACTGTCCTCATCTTCATAATCCCAAAAATCGGATCTCTTGTAATAGACATCATTTCATTGTAATCTCTCAAATAATATATTGGATTTTGCAAAGCATTTTTTATATAGTTTTGACACTTATGTAAACCCATATTGGTGAATCGTATGAAAGTTGCCGTAAACATGGTTTAGCATAAATCTGGGAAAAAACTTGCTCAAGATGGGTAAAAAATGATGGTGATTACCCCATCTATTTACCTGTACACAGGATAATTATAAAAAGTGGAAGGTGGCTTGTATGTTAAATCAACCATAATAGAAGATGTGCATGTGTATGCATGCCATCTATCCATCTACTTTTTTTTCCCGCAAGCCTATTTATACCAGTGCTCTTATTCCCAGTTTTCAGATCCAGGGCTAATAGAGAGAACCAAGGAACACACCAAAAAGTTGAAAACAAAGGCAAAACATTAATACTATTTAGAGTCTATAAACAATGGGCAGATAATTGTTTTGAATCCTGCTTTTATTCATTGGAAATGTGAATTTGTACAGGGCTGTGCACGAGTGGTTCTCAGTGCTGGAACAGGCATTGGTGTCTCCTCAGCACTGGTGAGCAATCAAAACTCCAACAATGAGAACAGCAACAATCACCACAATAACAACAACAACCTACAGCACAACCATAACCATCAGCCGCCTCAGAACCCACAACCTCCCCAAGAAGTAAGTAACCAGAAATCAGAACTAAGATGTGATAATCTAGCGAAGGAACAACAGATTGCTGCTGAGGGTAATACATTTGTAGAAAGTTTTGCATGAGCTTTGTTCTACTTGTTAATGTCTGTAAAGGGATAGTTCACCTATGACCGAACTTGTATTTTTTTGTGATTATTGATTTAATAGGGAATAGCACTGGCTGCTAGGGTCAGTGACCCTTACCAACCATACATCAAAAAGGAACATGTTGGAAAAAGAAGACAAACAATTACTAAAATGAACATTAATAGAAATTTTTAAGAATAAGTTGTGCTAAGACCATCTAAAAGCCATCTTAATATTAAAGTACAAATAGATTTGGGCATCCATTTTTACTCTTTACTCCCTCTGCTGCCTGTGCACCATGTACCCGCCAACAAGGTGCATGGACAGTAGACCTTTAGATGGTGATCAGTGGATCTCAAGACACAGCTTGGCTAAATTACTGTCACGGTCGGCACCCAATTCCAGAACAAACGCTAAGCACCCTGGTCTAGGCTCGTGCTTCACCAGTAGTGTGGCCGCCTTTGGCTTCGGGAGGAGCCCTCAGCTACTCAGATGCCACCTGGACTTAAACGAGAGGTGCAGAGCAGGAGTTCTGGCCAGCAATGGGGCACGACTGTATATAAAGTCTTTAAGGCCGATGGTCACGGTACAGACAGGAGTAGGCAAATTCGAGGTCAAACTGGCAGGGTCGTGGCAGGCAGATAACTAGGATCGTCAGGCAGGCAGGGGTCAAAACCGGGAATCAATCAGAAGGATGAGGCAGAATCAGTAGTCAATAACAGGCACAGGTCAGGATACAGATAATCAGAATAGTCAAAAGCCAGGCAGGGTCAAAACAGGAATCAGGAACAAACAGGAAGCTTAATAGCACAGATACAGGCACCAGGAACAAAACCTATAACGGGCAATGCAAAAAGTAAAAATGTGCCTTTAAATACTTTTGAATTTCGCGCCATTGCGCGCTGACGTCATCACGCCAGCGCGCATGCGCCTATAAAAGCCGGAAGTGCGCGCGCGGCGCGCACTAGGGGACCGGCACAGAGGGGGAAGGATGGCGTGGCGGGCGTCCCCGCCGATGGCGGCGCGGCGGGCGTCCCCGCCGCGCTGGTAAGGAGTCTTTCCTTACAATTACCCTTCGGTTTTATTCTTTTATTCAGATATATATTATGTCAAGGGTACATAAAAAATAGTTGTTTGTTAAATATAGTAGTATAAATTCTCTCATATCAATATAATATGTAAGTAATATTTTCCAATGAACAGAATGCAAACAATGCTTTTATGGATGTAGATCTTGATGGGACAACATCACTAAAAGTAGAACCTGTATTAGTAAAGTAAGGGCACTCCTGACATAGTAAGATCTGCAACATATTAGCCATATGACTAGGACTTATTAAATGTGCTTTTGCAAAATTACTGTGGTTCACCTTTATGCTAATTTTTAGTATGTTCTAGAATGGCTAATTCTAAAAGGGGAGCTATCACAGAAAATGTTAACATCATACTGAAATAAGAAACATTCTAAATACAGCAGCAGTATTGTGTCAGTCATTGACAGTTAAATTCAATATATTTTATAGGAGAGCTTCCTTTCCTAGCAGATGAATTAGAGCTCACTCAAATAACTGATTCGAGTACAAACAAAATTTAACAAAATAACTGCCTTTTGCACCAATCCGACAAGTAGAAAGACATGATGTCTGGTGATTTTAATAGTGCGTTCTAATACATCTAGGCAAAAGAAGCCCCCCTATTTGATATATTGGATCTAACTGTCAATGAATATCTGACACCCAACTCCTGCATGAAGACAGAATGAATAGAAACCAATAGTGAATGTAAACTTATTTCAGAAACGGTACAGAATTTTAAATTGATTTTAGCAAACTTCATATTTCAGTATGCTGAAGCTTATATTCAATTTTCATTTTCAAAACTATAAAAAATAAATAATGAAGACCAATTGAAAAGTTTCTTAGAATTGTCCCTTCTACAATATACTAAAAGTTAACTTGAAGGTGAACCACCCCTTTAATTCTAAGTAAAAATATTTATGTCATAAATATTCCGCTTTACTCATTTCGTGTTAAACACTTGTGTGTTTAATACTTGTCTGCCTATTCAGGTTGTCACTTGTTCATATTCCAGTCTTGGTTGTTATGGTAATTTGGACCTTAGCAACCAGCTGACATTCAAAACTGGAGAGCTGCTGAATAAAAAATTAAATCGCTCAAAAAAGGATCAATCAAAGTTAATTTAAAAGTCAATTAACTTTCAAAGTGCCAGTACAACTAAGCACCAACCTAATAAACCCCAGTGGCGGGAAAACACCCGCCACTGGGGGTTTATTAGGTTGGTGCTTAGTTGTACTGGCACTTTGAGAAAGGCTAGATTGCTAGCCGAAATGTTAGGCGTTTTTTGAAAATAAACATCATTATGTTTTGGTAAGTCCTGTGAGTGCAAGCCTTTTTTTCATTGTTGTTTACTCTACCTTATTGCCTTTCTGCACCCAGGCATATTTTGTCTCCATACGAGTGTGCTGGCTCTCTGGACTGTATATATTATGTTCCCCATTAAAATAGGTGAAACGTGGACCATTACCTTGCCAACATTACAACTCTGTTCACAATTTGGTCCTGCGTGTGTTTATTGGGGGCTGGGTTTGCAAGCCATGCTTTTGGCCTTTGGCCTCGTGTTTTCATATGGTCATGGAACTCCTCTGTAATTTTATAATATCCTTATTTTACAATAGGGGGTACTTTATTCACTATATTATGCATAGTGTATGAATTTCATAAACATTATTGTATATCTCCTCTGTGTTTTTTTTTTTTTATCTAATACTTTTTTGTATTTGTTACAGTTAGTGGCAAAGGCAAAGCCCCAATGAACAAAAAGAGTAGTGCTGGGGTGAAAAACTTCTCAGAGCATGAGTTGCCAAGTGAAGAGACCAGTTACGAGAAAGGGTGGCAGGTTACCAGTGAGCAGATAAAAGCAGATATGAAAGCTGCCACTGACTTGCCTGACAGGAGCAAAAACAACGATGGTATGTCTGAAACCGCAGCTGCAGATGGCATAATGAATTATTATGTACAGCCTCCTCAAGATGTGCTAAATGAGCAGTCTTTGAATGACAGTATTAACACCCCAGAAGAAATGGATTATTGTAGCTGCAGCAGGACAGATTTGTCTCAGCCCATTGTGCAAGGGCTGGAATCTAATACAGTGTGTTCCAGTTGCTCCAAAAATATAAAAAAGGAGCAGCAGCATGACAGGACTACAGGGTTTCTGGAGCGTCAGCAACCATTAACCAGTAGGCCAGGATGCCACCATTTGGGACACACAGGACTAATGTAACAATAGGCGTAGATCCAAGTGCATCACCCACCTGCAGCCTAGGTCCTGAGGCAAACCAGTCACATAGGTCTTTAACAAGAGCACGGGCGCGACTTTCTCAGGTCCCTCTGGTGTCTGATAGTGGTAAGTTTTTCAGCAGCTTACAGAGTGTCATTATCCAGTATAACTTGATATTGGATGCTTGTCAGTTGAGCAGGCATGAAAAAGTAATCTACTAGTGCATCATTTCAGGCAGTGTATGATACATTAGCAGATGAGGAAGTGTATGGCCCCTTGTAAAGTAGCCATCTCTCTGACAGACCAATGTTTTGCTGGCTTTAGGCACACTTATAGAAACTCTCCCTTTTATCCATCATTGTACATGCTAAAATTTAAATATGACCATGCACTTAATGTACCCATGGGAGGGGACCAGATAGAAATTCTGCCCGGAAAATAAAGGCCTCGTTTGTATGGGGTAATAAAGAACCAGGAATCATTACAGTGGGAATGTGTTTAAATTTATGCAGTGTGAGAATGTGTTGAAGGAGCAATGTATGTAAAGGTAGGGGATTGGATTTGGACATGGGGTTCTTGGTCTGAACCTGAGACTGTGGTTTGAATTCAAGCAATTATTGATGACATTGGGCCTATTTCTTTTCTTTGGTTATTTTGGTATTGTTCCCAAAAACCATGCATGAGAAAGTGTATTGTTACTATGTCTTAATACACAGTGGCATATTTGCCCCATATTTCTAGGGATTGTGGATGCAGAAGAAGGATATGATGAAATCCTCTCAGCAGCCAGCAAGTGAAGGGGGCTTTGTACATACAACTTTTAACTGAAACCTGTTCATGTTATAACTGTTTTCTCAAATGTTTGTTTCTAGAGTCTCCATACCTGAAAAGCAAAAATGCTGTGAAAAGAAAGCGTACATCAGACAAATCCACAAGCACCAGTGACCCTGTTATTGAGGATGACCATATACAGGTGAACTAGCCATTTTGAAATGCATCACATGCAGTTTCCACTGACTTAATGGCATGTGTCATAAATACCGTAATAGCCAACTGCAAATGTAAATTAGTATTGCACTAAGTAGCATTTGTCCTCAAGGGAGAGCTGTAATAGCTATAACTGATGCAGATGTAGTTTAATAAATCTGCTTTACAAATAGGTTTTTTCTTACAGTTTGCAAGAACAGAATATTACTCACCGATGGATGATCCAGAAACCTAACCGTTTTCACTTGGTGCAACCAGTAGCTCCTTCTTATGCTCTGGGACTCACAGCAAGACTGAGTTTTATATAATTATTTATTTATTTTGTAGCAGGAAAAAATGAAAGGTTGATAAAGCAGTGATCCCCAACCAGTGGCTCAAGAGCAGCATGTTGCTCTACAATCCCTTGGATAAGTACCTACTTCAAAGCATTTGTTAATTTTGAATTCCTGGCTTGGAGGTAACTTTTGGTTGCCTAAAAACCAGGTGTGCTACCAAACACAGCCTCCTGAAGCATGCTAGTCCAAATAGCCAATCACAGCACGTTATTTGACATCCCCAGGAACTTTTTTCATGCCTTTGTTGCTCCCCAACTCTTTTTCCATTTGAATGTGGCTCACAGGTATAAAAGAAGTTTGGGGACCCCTGGTCTAAAGCATAGAAAAGACGTTTATACCAGCCTTATATACTGCAGTGAATCAAATCACCTTTATTGCATGCAATAGTAATGGAGTTGAGCACCAAGCTGTGAAGATTCTTTTTCAATTTTCAGGTGTA
>CM044436.1:94549199-94571881 GCA_024363595.1 Xenopus borealis
ATATATATATATATATATATATATATATATATATATATAACAGTCCATGAAAGAACTCACAGCAGTCGCAATTCAGCATGTATCAATTCATTTATTGGTGCATGGTGTATCAACGCGTTTCAGCTCACACGACGGCTCTGTGTGATCTGAAACGCGTTTATACACAAAGGAATTGATACACGCTGAATGGTGACTGCTGTGAGTGCTTTTGTGGACTGCTATGGTTAATTTTGGTTAGTACCCAGCTCGTGATCTGAAGAGTGGTGAGTGCCGATTTATTTTTCTCTCTCTCTCTAGGGCCCACGATCGGATCATCCCGATATTGCCCACCTCAATGTGGGAATATTGGGGAGAGATACGCTCATTTGGCATCATCGCTTGTATAGTGATGCCTGTGGATGTCTTGTTTATTCCAAGGGCCAGTATTCCTAGAGAATGTATTCATTTTTCCTCTAACTTTTTATCCCTGGTGTGGTATAGTTCCATCCTTGCCACCTAGAAATACACTTTTGTTATGGCTGCTATACAATCCACAGATTTAAAGTTTTGTTTTAATTTTTGTTTTAATTAATCAAATAAGAGCATATCCCCTATATGTAATATAAGGCACTAAGTTTGCCCAGGAGCAGTAACTCATGGCAACCAATAAGATACTTGCATTTAAACAGGTGACTAGTGAATTCTACCTGCTGATTGGTTGCTATAGGTTACTGCCCCTGGGCAAACTTAGTGCCTTTTATTACATTACCCTATATATGTGTAATAATCCTTAATCCTCTACATATGTAACCTTCAATGTTACCCAAAAAGAACCTGATTTTCTGTATAGATCTACTTGCTCATTAAAAATTAATGAATTGCTCCATTAGTATTAATGGTCACCTGAGGGGGTTTAGTTCCCATTTTTATCTATTTGTGCCACCTCAATTTCCCTAGACGTTGGCCTACTCAAATTGTCAGATTTCAGTGTGCTCCAATAAACAGATTTACTCTGAATACAGTTAAGTTGATAAACACCTGGTATAAAAGTGGTTTAAACTGGTATTTTGTCTGCTATTGTGTAGTAATAAATGAGTAAATTGTGGAGTAATAAAGGAAACCCTTTTTTTGGTTCAGAAAAGCTTTTTGGAAGCATTAGGTATTTTGCTCAAGTGCTTTAAGTTGGGCAAATGACCGTATCAATGTAAAGTGATTTCTGTAGCTGTAAACGACCTCCTCCTATTCATAGCTACATTTGTTTTGTTGTGTATTGAATCACTTGGAAGTAGAAAATGCTTACATTGTGAATAGGTTTGACTATGCCCAATGAAAAAAGCTGAACATGGAGCAAGTGTTGGATCAGATTCTCAGGATGCCCCTGAGAGAAACCGCATAATTTATCTGCGGCCCATGCACTAGGTAGGTGATTTAGCTGGCTCTGTAATATTGTGCATGGGTTCAATAAAAATTGTATTTTGTTCCATTGTACTTTCATCTACCTGGACTAGATGAGTATCTCTGATGAGCAATTGGTTAGGGAAGAATGATGGATGACCTATATGTCTGATAATTGTGCTGTTGATGGTTTCAGGAATTATTTCATCAGCAGCTTTTCTCTGACCACACAACAAAGCCAGATTTTTGCTTGTTTTTTCAATTGTATGACCATAAAGGCTGTGGTTGCCTAAATATTATGAAGGCAGTAAAACAGAGGGTAAATTTGTACTGAAGAATTTGGGGAAGCGTGTTTAACTTCTTTTTTTGCATTACCGTGCATCTTCTAGGTTGTCCATCAAACCAATGCCCGGTTGCAATTGTAAGTGGGACCCTGGCAACCAGATAATGGGTCAAATTCCAAACTGGAGATCTGTATAACAACAAATTGAAGAAATAAACACCACAGCTAATCATTAATCACATCCTCAAATACTCTAACTTGTATTGTTATTTAGATAGAATCAGCAATAAAGTTCACTCTGGAGAACTATATGAATTTAGTGTTTTTCTTGCATAGCATGTTTCAGATCAAATGATCCTTCATCAGGTGCTTCAACCTAAACATGTCATGCAAGAAATAAATAAACACTGAATCCATATCATTGTCAAGAGTGAATTTTATTGGTTTTTCTTGAAAATGAAACTTGGAGAGGAACCTATTCACGGAATAAGACTGTGAGAGGACATCACCAAAAGTTGTAAATTATCTATGATTTATTGATCTATGATAGTTATATTTTAATTGTAAAGTGACCTGTTGTTCAGCATTCAACAGCATGGCTCAAACATACTGACACCTACCAGTTTAGTTGACTTGTGTTGAGTTTCAGTAACAGGAGGAATGCTGCAGTCTAAATATTGCTGTTTAAATCAGGACATTTGAAGAGAGGGTTTCTTTAGAAGTTAATAGTACAGATGATTGATGCTATATCCATTTGTTGTTTTTGCATAACAAAGTGTTTTTTTTAACACAAATGATGTGTGGGTTTAATGTCTCGGTGACACATAAGAATGATACATTTGCAGAAGCAGAAAAGAAAGATAATGCCTGGATTGTAGGCAATGAAACTTTTTTATTGATTACTCTTAAACATCTTTAAGATCTTTTATATAATTATGTCTGTAATAAATGTAATGCTAACCTAAGTGTTTCTGTGACATCCACATAATATAATGTTGTATGAGATTCTATACATTGATTGAATTTAAAGTAGAATATTATGAACCTTTTTGCATTGGTTTGAAAGTACTGTGCTTTCCTATCATCACCTTTTGGACATAGGCTGGGGAGTTGCTGCAGGAAACCTAATATGGCTTATTTGCTAAAACTGGGCAAGTTTGCACCAATAGTAGTATACCATGACAACCAATTACATTTCTGCTATTGTTAACTATTCCTGCTGCTGACCAAAGAGATCACTGATTGCTATGGGTTACTTCTCAGGTGCAGAATTGGCCTGTGCTAGTAAGTGAAACCATAAATGCTTTAGTAGCTTTCTAATAACTTACACATGTACTATCATACAGAATGTATTAAAATAAAACAGTTTTGAAAAACAACCATGTTGAAAAGCTTTTCTGGGATCCTGCAACTTATTCTTAGGTCCTCTTTCACAAGTCTCTCAAACCCACACATAAAATATTTACAGGTTTTGAGAAATAGGGAGTTGTACCTTCCATTGAAGGCTCCATTAATAAAAACTCTCAAAACAGTACCCTGCCAGTCTTAAAGGGGAGCTTTCACCCAGACATAAAAAGCTGTATAGTAAAAGTCCTTTTCAGAATAAACATGCAACCCAAGGTTTTTTTCTGCTCCTTTTAAAAACATGTTTAAATTTCTCAGCTGTCATATATTGCCTGCCCCTCCTCTTTGCTTTAGGCATAGAGGCTGGGCAGAAAATTATTTTCACTTTCATTCTGCACTTAGATGTCACTGCCCTCCCCACATTCCCCCTCCATCATCTAATTGTGAAACCACTTCATGGACATGGGCATCAGTTGCCCCGTTCTGACACACAAAGATTTTGGCGTGATGCAAAACTTGCACAAAATGGTGCCTACCTGCTTTATGTGATTTTGTAATTGCAAGAATAATAAAAAAAATATTTTATATTTTTTTTATATTATACTGTAAGTGAAGTTTATGTTGCTTAATTAACATCATAAAGTAGGATTTGGAATGATTTCTTGAGGTGACGTTCCCCTTTATCCACATCCCATTTTTATTAATAAAAAGGTTAGTACTGCCTAAATTCACACCAAAAACAACCAACTGTATATAGAGAAATCCCCACAGAAATCTTAATAAAAATCTGGAGTATTTAATTGGAGACAATTAGTAAGTATGTTGTCCCAATCCCCTAAAGGAGTTAGTACGTTATATCTCTATGGTCCTTCCCAGCATACAGCTTAAAGGAACTATTCAGTGTAAAAATAAAAACTGGTCAAATAGATCAACAGTGCAAAATAAAAAATGTTTCTAATATGGTTAGTTAACCAAAAATTTAATGAATAAAGGCTGGAATAACTGGATGTCTAACATAACAGAACACTACTTCCTGCTTTTCAGCTCTCTTGGTTTCCACTGATTGGTTACCAGAAAGTAACCAACCAATCACTTGGGGGGGCACATGGGTCATAACTATTTGCTTTTGAATCTGAGCTGAATGCGGAGGATCAATTGCAAACTCATTGAAAAGTTAATACTCAGAGTTAGAAAGCCGAAAAGTAGTGTTCTGCTATGCTATGTTACACATCCAGTCACTCCAGCCTTTATACATTACATTTTTGTCTAACTATATTATACTATTTTTGTATTTTACACAGCCTGTCTATTTACCCAGTTTTTTGTATTTACACTGAATTATTCCTGTTACAAAAGAGCGCACAGAGGATGTGTACACTTGAAAGCTCTTAGTGCATATCAAAGAGACTCTACAGAGTCTGTCTTTTACAAACACCTATCTGGAGACACTCCAGATGACCCGCTGCCTTTTTTCCTCATCTAGCATCTTCACTATGGATTCTCAAAGGTGTCCGATTACAGCTGTAAAGGAAATCAGAATGGTCAATTAAAAAAAGGAATTAAAATCAGCAATAGACATTTTATTGATAAAAAAAATTCTGGGGCTCGATTTTGTCAAACCCACTGACATGTTTGATGATTATTTATCTGCGCCTGTGGATCTTACAGTAGAAATTTCCTTTCACACAATCAATAAGCTAAATTGCATCCGGACAGGAAAAGCACAAGCCTGGTATTTTCCAAAACAATTGTGTTTGAGATTTTCTTCTTTTTACTTTTTGTAAAGTAAAAACTGCAATTTTTTTTTGTGTTTTTAAATCTAATTTACATAATTTATAACTAAATGTAATTGCTTAGATGTCCTATATTTATCAATTAGGTGGACACACTTAGATTGGAAAGGAAGATATTCAGTGAACCATACCCATACCACATCTGTATAATACATGAATTTAGTAACCCTCCCAATGTCAGGAATAAGCTTCGCGTTCGAAGCTGGATGGACAAAATAGCAAATATAAATCAGTGAGTGTATTATTTTAATACTTTTTACATTCTGAAACAAACTTGAGACAGTAGATGTCAAACAATGTTCCCACTAAACTGTGTGTGTGTGCATAACTTCCCAAAACATAAGCATACAAAACTTTCAATGCACGCACACAATTTAAATTTTCCTGGGACGCTCCCTCCTGTCTGTTTTTAAATAGTCTGCTTAAAAATTAATTATTCCACTCAGAATGCAAGCATTGGAGTGATTGTTGGTGTTTAACAGGTATTGTAGCTATTGGATATCAGAGGATGTTATAAGTAGCGGAGGCCTGCAAGCTTGATATCACGCTTATAAATGTACAGCTTATCAGCCTCCACAATGTACTGAGATATGATATAAATGTACAGCTTATCAGCCTCCACAATATACTGATGTGGGATTAGAATGATGTTATGCTAAATTCTATAAATGCCTAGCACAACTGTCCAACTCTGAGCCAGAATTCTGAACTTTTACATCCAGACATGCACAGAATATGATACATGGGAAGGAGACCGTAACTGAGGCTTATGTAGATCAGGCACAGTGCTGTTAAATAAGAGAGAAGATTCACTTATAGGTATGTTAGCTTTGCTTCTGCTCTCTCCTATTCAAACTAAATACTATGGTGTCCTTCACAGTTTTTGTTTTTACTTCCCCTGTTGTATATCAGTCTAATGTCTAGCAACTGTAAAATCATTCCCTCACTGCTCACTCCATCTGTTTGTATTAGTTTAACTGGACTTTTCAGTATTTGATCTTCCATCTCTTTCACCCCTCAGAGAGCTCATTAAATATGAATTCTTTCCTGAATCCACGCAGACTGAGGAGGATGTAAAGAAATACACAAAGTACCCCTGGGGTCGAGACATTTACACCCTGGATGGTGAGTCAGCAGCTTTTCGTAATGAGAATAAAGTGGCACAGTAGTTTTTTAGAACAGTTTAGAAATGTTTTACATTCTGAATTCTTTGTGCTGCTGGTGGAATTGAATTTGTATTTTTTAAATTGGAGATAACCAGCTTTCACTAAAACAACAGAGAAGACAAGAAAAAGCTTATAGCATTAAACACAAGTTAATTCAATATCAAAATATATATTTTTTTAAATTTGGATTTTTTGGATAAAATTGAGTCTGTTGGAGATGGTCTTTCAGATGGCATTTCAGTTTCGGTTTCAGGTGACATTTCAGTTTTCTGCATAATGAGTTTCCAGGTAATGGAAAACATGTACTTCATTTGCAAGGCATTCTCTTATATCAAACTCAAGGTGCAGCCATAGTTGTTCTAGGGAAAAACATTCTTAAAACACCAGTAAAGTCTCCCATCTGGTTTTATCTTAACTTATGCAACAAATAGCCTTAATTATAACCCAATTGGCATTTCAAGTTTTGAAATTGCTACAAGAACGTATTACTGGCATGCACTGCCATACTATTTTTATGTTGATTAAATAGTGTGCTGTTGCAAATTCGGTTAAACCACATGTAGTCTTATGTCTAAAACCTTACAATATTTTACTTGCCTTCTATATTTGGCCTCCCACATGACTGTACTACAGTATTTCTCAGGTGTTGTAGATGGCGCACCCTACTCCATGATTTCCCATGGTTACGTTCGCTCCTTACCGCAGAACCAAACCGCTACGCCAGATATGACTTGGAGGATGATGAGAAGAGTAAGTATTTTAGCAGTGATTGTATGTAGTTCAGTATTATCCACTCCAGGGAAGAGTTTATTTTATCAAACCTTTCTTTCCTTTAAAGGGAAACTGCCATGGGAAAACATGTTTTTTCAAAAACGCATCTGTTAATAGTGCTGCTCCAGTAGACTTCTGCACTGAAATCCATTTCTCAAAAGAGCAAACAGATTTTTTTAATATTCAGTTTTGAAATCTGACATGGGGCTAGCCATTTTGTCAATTTCCCAGTTGCCCCTGGTCATGTGACTTTTGCCAGCACTTTAGGAGGGAACTGCTTTCTGGCAGGCTGCTCTTTTTCCTTTTCAGTGTACCTGAATACTACGCAGTGGGACATGGGTTTTACTATTGAGTGCTGTTCTTAGATCTACAGGCAGCTGTTATCTTGTGTTAGGGAGCTGTTATCTGGTTACCTTCCCATTGTTCTGTTGTTAGGCTGCTGGGTGGGGGAAAGGGATGGGGTGATATCACTCCAACTTGCAGTAAAGAGTGATTGAAGTTTATCAGAGCACAAGTCACATGACTTGGGGCAGCTGGGAAATTGACAATATGTCTAGCCCCATGCTAGATTTCAAAATGAAACATAAAAACAAATCTGTTTGCTCTTTTAAAAAATGGATTTCAATGCAGAATTCTTCTGGAACAGCACTATTAACTTATGCATTTTGAAAAAAAAAATTTCCCATGACAGAATCCAGTATAGTTAGCAAAAAATGTTTTAACTGTTATCAGGCAATAACTTGAGGAGGGGCACATTGGTGATAACCTTTTGCTTTTGAATCTGAGCTGAATGCTGAGGTTCAATTGCAAACTCACTGAACAGTTATGTCCCCTTCAAGTCACTGACTAACTTAGAGTTAAAGAGTTGAAAAGCAGGAAGTAGTGTTCTGGCTATTATATTAGATATCCAGACACTCCAACCTGTATAGATTACATTTTTGGCTAACTATATTATTATATTAGAATTGTTTATTTTTCACAGCCTATCTATTTACCCAGTTAAGCAAACTAACAATAATGTATACTTTACCTTAAGCAATTAAACTTTTTTTTTTCCTTTATGTCTATGTTTGTGTGCTTAAGTTTGGGATATCTGTTTCCAACCAATATCCTCAATAGGGTTGCCACCTTTTTTTAAAAAAAAATACCGGCCTTCCTATATATTTATCTTTTTATCCTATCAATAACATTGTCATCAACCATCAAAAATACCAGCCAGGCCGGTAAAATACATGCCAGGTGGCAACCCTAATCCTCAAGGATCTGTGTGTTATGCTTGTACCAAAGTTGAACAGGCAAAAAAAAAAAAAATATTCAAGTGAAGATACCTGTAAGCTTGTGCACAAATATACATAAGTCCTTAGGGGCAAATGGTCTAGAGAACTCTTTGTTTGCATAGTAATGAATATTCTATTCAGGAGAATGGATGATTCATTTTTAACATGTAAAATATTCTGCACACTTTAAAAGTATTGTTCAACTTCCAAACAATTGTTTCAGTTCCGTTGTTTTCAAAAAAGATAAGATACTGTAAAGGCTTTTTCCAGGTGGTTAACCTTTTCTTTATTTTTACTGTTTTTGTTTGTTTGCCTTTTTGTATTTCAAAAATAAAGTTTAAGGTTTCTTTGGAGTTTTTTTTAATCTGGCAGCTCAGTGATCTAGGTGCAGATTCTGAATTGTTTGCTATATTTAGTTCATACATTTCTCTGCAGTATCTGTGGAAATTTAGCAACTATTGTAAATAATATATTAGCTGCTTTTAAAGGAGAACTAAACCCTAAAAATTAATATGGCTTAAAATGCCACATTTTATTTACTGAGCTCGTTGCACCAGTCTTTTGGTTCATCCTCTCAATATCCCCAATGATCCAGGACTTGAAACTTGTCACAAGGGGGCCACCAACTTGGAAAGTGTCTGTGACACTCACATGCTCAGTGGGGTCTACGGGAGGGAGGAGTTTTAGCACCAGCAGGGTTGACTTCTCCTTTAACAACTAATATATGGAACAGCTTTGCAGTCATTGAGCACCCCCCAGAGCTGCTTCTGAAGACATAAGAAGGTGAAAAATGAAACTTTAAAAGTTTCAATATTGGTAAAATGATCACAAGTAGAAAACAGAAAATAGTTGAACAAAGTCTTCATTTCTGGTGGAGTATCTGCAAACAACTGAACTTTAAAAAAAAAAACTATTGGAAGATGAAAAACCCTTTGACTTGATTGAAATATGAGGGATGCAGTTTGTGAAAGGGAGCAACTGCGTTCAGTAGTTTTCACACAAATACTGAGAGACAATGACACATAATATATAATTATAATTGCTATAATGCTATTTGTCGCTTATTGCTGCAGCTCATAATCTCCAGAAAATACCCTGCCATAGACACTACTGAGAATTGCCGTTACCTTAATGTTGTGGCACTTCAGGCCTTCATTTACATATACCTGTTTAGGAATCTGTATTCAGATTACCATGTGCATGAGCCCACCTGTTGCTTGACAGTTCCGAAATCTTATAGTTCGTTTTTTTTTTTACCGGTTTCTTCCTCATAGCCACTATATATAAGCACTAAGGAGAAATTGGCAATTTTCAGCCGACATTTGTATGGAAACCATTGGTGAGGAAATCTCTGAATTGCGACAGATGAAAAAAGGAGTGTTCCAGCGAGTTTTTGCCATATTTATTCATTACTGTGATGTTAACGGAGATCCTGTGGAAGATGACTACATATAAGGGGAAGGCTTTGTTGATCACAATGAGCAGGAGACCTGAAGGAAACGTTGTCATGCCAGTAACACAAAGTTGCTCACCAACCAGTACAGGAACTAAATTGTATGTGGTGAGCCCATTTGGGGCAGTATCAGAGCAGCTCTCCAAGTCTTCCTGTTGCTATTGTTCTTAATAAGGCAATAATTTTATTGCTGACAGCAGAAGCTGGACCATCCGTCATGTTCTTGTTAAACCACAATGATTACAAATACAGTTCCATGTATTGGCTATGTTTTCATGTAAACATAGGAAAGTGCAACTACTTCTAGACTTCCCCAAATGTTGACAGATCATAACTAATGGTCATACATGGATCTGTTAGATGAATATTTCCAAAACCAGGGAAGATACGTGCACTGAAAACCACATCCATTTTCTCTTTATCTTAATTTAATAATACTATCACATTGCCTTAGACTGCACAAATTTGACTGCTGGATCTTTTACCGTTTTAGTTTGATGTACAATTTCTACTGCACCATTTATACCGCTCATTATACACATTATAGCTCAAGTTCTAATAACTAATATTTCTAGGTAGCTGTTGCTGGGCAAACCAGGAAACGTTAAAAACTGTGCTGGATTGTCGCAGTTGTTTAACATGTAGGTAGGTTTTGTATCTTGCACTAAGTGAAAGTTAGGTGGCAGAGGAAAACAAATAAAAGTCATACTGAAAACCTCTTTTTCAATTAGAATCCCATTTCCAGTGAAGAAAAGAATGTTTAGTAGCCAAAATAATGTTTTGATTTAATGTTCTTTCACTCTAGTTACAGAATTCTTAGATGATGTGTATCCATAGGTCAAAAAACTGTGCCAATATGTTTACGTGCCTCTAGTAACATTCTTCATTTAATAATTTGCTCCGTTATGGTCTGCTGCATAAGGCCAGATTTATAGAGGCAGTTTCTGATTAAAACAGGTAACCATTGCATTTAATGCCTTCATTTTCTTTATTTGAATGTATACAAAGCATATTTTCATCCTGTAAGTGCTGGACTACTTTAATTTGTCTCTCAGCCTCTATTCTGTTGGTCTTTATCCCATTGATGGTCAATGATCTGTTCCTTCCTAGTGGAATAGAGCTTGTTCTGAAGCTATGTTACAACTGCACATCATTGTGCTAGCCAAGAGTACTATAATTAGTGCAGTACTGCTGAGGCTATGCCACACTGAATGTTCTGTTTTTGCAGGAAAAGTATCACTAAGAGGTTGGAATGGAAGTAAGGCATGTCCAGAAAAAGGAAAAACAATATTGCTTTATGTGTTAAATCCAACTACAAGCAAATATTATCTCTCATCATTTACTCATAGAATGGGCTTCTCTCCTTCATGCAGTTTGACCATTTGCTGCATACTCCAGGTGCAATTCAGCAAAGGTTTTTTCTTTTCCACAATTCTCACCAGAACGCTACAATGTTAAAGCACAATTCACTCACTATGTAGAAACCTAAAACTGCTCTGTACTGTCCTTCAGAACAAAGAAGACCCTCCTGTTAAACATGCCATATATATGAGGGTTTAACCAGTTGGTCTGATCTTTTACAAATAATACACAATATGGTCAGTTTCCTACTGGTCTACATGTAGTGCCCCTTTAACAATCAGATTGGCCGGGGTACAAATTATAATTCATTATGCTGAATGTTTTAAATCAAGCAACTACTAATGCAGTCAAGCTTCCTGCTTATCTCCTCTGTTTCAGCTCTTAGTACACATACGCATCACATACAGGACCGCTTCTCACCAACAAGCAAGATGCTTCTGTGAAAGAATCCGGAAAATAATACATGATTTGTTGAGATGTCAGGGCTCTCATTAAATATTTAAAACAACCCTGATATAATTTCAGACAAAATGACTGTTTTAACTCTGGGTAAGATGAGCTGAACTTGTTCTGACAAAGAGAACACGCCTGCCAGTTGCTTAGAAATAAAGGATGGTCATGAAAACTACCAGGTACAATGTTAAATATTTGTGTTTTTTTGATAGCATTTACATTTTAAACAAAGGTGCTCTGAAAGCAGAAACAGGAGCTCCACTCTGATAAACCCTGTCCTATTTATGCAGCAATAAAGATATTACATTAGCTTTTGGGTCCTGAGGAAGAGAATGACACCCCTGCCTGAAAGCTTGAGCACTGTTCAGATAGCGGAGTTCATGTATGGTTTGTAACCATTTGTTTATCAAAAGCTGTGGTTATCCGTGTGGCTATATGGAGCTGCAGAAGATAGCTGAAAAACTTCTCTCAGCCTGGTAAAAACAGGGAGAGCAGCAGAGCCAAAGCTTTGTCTGACCATTGTCTAAGGGTCTAATCAGATTGAAAGTCATCATTTTAAACAGTTGACCATTCCATTAAGCCATGGACCTGTATCTACATGTGTGGACATCACAAAAAATAACTAGATCACTGCATCTCATACCCAGGGTAAATGTTTTATAAAAATTAGTTTTAAAAGGATGTGCAGAGAAATAAAAAGACTGAGCTTGTCAGGGTTTTTGGATGTCTTCCTGCTTGCTAAATCCTGTGCATTCCATTACAGGAAACCTGTTCTCCAGAAATTTCAGGATTTTGGAAAGGCCATCTCCTATAGTTTACATTATAATGAAATAATCCAAATGTTTTAAAAATATTTATCTGTAATAATAAAACAGTAGCTTGTACTTGATCCAAACTAAGATATAATTAATCATTTTTGGAAGCAAAACCAGCCTATTGGTCTTATTTAATTTTTGCAGACTTAAGGGATGAAGATCCAAATTATGGAATGATCCATTATCCAGAAAACCCCAGGTCCTGCGCAAACAGGTGCCATAATGTGTATTAATATTTCCAAGATATCCTAGTGAAGGTGAGAACAGCTTTTATATTAGTTAAGTCTCTATGCACTGTAGAATGTGATATCCCTGCACTTATAAAGACTGTGTATTGCAGCATTGCTTGTGATTTTATAAGGCTTAGTAACTAAGCTTTGCTTTATTGTTTGGATGTGACTCATGCTCTTTGTCACTTTGGGAACAGGCTACCTTTACATTACATGCATTTTCTAAACCTGTTTTTTCATGCTTATCATCTGTCAGTTAATAATGCTGTATGAGAAGCACTAATCTTATTTCTTTGGGGTTTTTGTTTCAAGTTGTCTGTGAGCAGCTATATATGAAGCCACTAGATGGGGCTGTGCTGCAATGTAATTTCTAGAAACCATTAATCTACCTGCCAGATTATCTCGACATGACCTTTTGTAATATAGAGAAAATCATTTATGTTATTGCAATTGATGTGTTCTTTTGACATGCACAAACTATAGTCCAGTTTCCAATTTTTCTGTGACAGAAAGATTAGCTGGATTTTGCAGATGTCTGGCCCATTTTGTAATATTATTTTGCTTGCTGTGCTCTTACTTCCTACACTTGTGCATTGACTCATAGTTCTCACTTTAACCATTTTAGTGTTCTTATAGTTTTTATTTTTAATGAAAGAAGTATTTTGCCCCTCTACAGTGTAACTTAGCATCTGTGGTTATCTTCTACTGTTCGGAAATAGTACGTAACATACTAGAAAATAATAGAGTTATTTACATGATATTTGAATAAAGATAGATAGAAAGAAATGGTGATTTGAACAGAGTCTTGTATTAAACTTAAAGCAGTGAGAGCCAATGAGGGGCTTAACAATTAGGCAAAAACAAAAATACAGATACAGTATGTGGTTATTTATTGTAAGAGGAAAATGTAAAACAGTTTCTGTTGATTGAATTACAGGCTGCATTTCTGCTTTTATTTAGGCCATGGTCCTACTGGACTGATTCTCAGCCTGTGGAAAAATGTAGGCTGTCTTTGACACGATTTCTGCACCCAAATATATACCCATTTATTTCACCACTTAAATCTTCTCCACATGCCTGCCCTCTTGACAACACAGTAATTCCAGACTCTGGCACAAATTATTCCATAATAGAATTGCCTAGTGCAGTCCCATTAAGGGTATAAGTGGGTTGGATATTTTTACATCCCAGGTGCATGACTTTACATTTATCAACATTGAATCTCATTTGCCACTTAGCTGCCCAGATTTCCAGTTTGTCTAGATCCTGTTGCAAGGTTGTCACATCCTAGATGGAATTAAGTGGGCTGAATAGTTTTGTGTTATCTGCAAACACTAATACATTACTTACAATACTCTCCCCTAAGCCATTAATGAACAAATTAAATAAAAGTGGGCCATGAGGGACCCCACTAAGAACCTTACTCCAAGTAGAGTATGTACCATTAACAACCACCCTCTGTACCCTATCCTGTAGCCAGTTTCCTATCCATGTGCAAGCGACTTCATTAAGCCCGACAGACCTTAGTTTAGAAAGCAGTTGTCTGTGCGGCACAGTATCAAAGGCTTTGGCAAAATCCAAATAGATCACATCTACTGCCCCCCACCCCCACAATCCAGCATCTTACTTACCTGAACATAAAAAGCAAATCAAATTTGTCTGACATGACCTATCCTTCTGATTGCTGTTCATGATGTCATTCTCTAGGATAAACTTTTGAATATGATCCCTTAACAAGCCTTCAAATAATTTGCCCACTACCGATGTCAAATTTACTGGCCTATAATTGCCAGGCTGAGATCATAATCCCTTTTTAAATATTGGAATGACATCAGCTTTTCTCCAGTCCATAAGCACCATACCAGATGATCTGAGAAAATCAGAAATAAGGATTGGTCTAAAACTGAACCAAGCTCTCTTAGAACCCAGGAATGTATGCCATCAGGCACTGGAGCCTTGTTTACATTAATGTTTATTAAAGCTTTTTGAATCATATCCTGAGTCAGCCACTGACTAGATTGAGCTGAGCCATCAGTGCAGCTATGAAGTGAGCCTGGGAACTCAGACTCTATTCTATACAGTGAAGAAAAGAACTGAGTTAGCACATTTGCTTTTTCTGTATCTGTTACAACCATACTGTTTTCATTATTTAATGGAGAAACACACTTAACCTGCATCTTTTTACTTTTAATATATTTAAAAAACGTTTTAGGATTAGTTTTCAAATGCAACTCTTCATATGCTTTCTTTGACTTCCAGATTGCTGATTAACAACATTTATTATATTGTTTATAGTCATTAAATGCAACTTCTGTCTGTAACGATCTCGTTATCAGAACCTTGCGTAGTAAAGAGTACACTCGGTTGCACAGGTTACCCTGCAGTTTCCGGTGTTCACCGACACCCTTTTGGAGCCCCGGGCTTTCTGCTGCGGAAGACCAACAAGGAAGTGCGGGGTACAAGACAAAGTACGTAAATGAGGTACAGGCAAGTGTTAAGCAGAGGCAAAGTCAAACATGTTTAGAATCTAGGGCTGGCGGCAGGATTCGTTAACGGTAGTCAGGCAGGAGTAAAAAACCAGATAGTTGAATAGAAATATTAGCTTGAGCTGGAACAGAACTGAGCCTAGCTTGGCTGCTTGCAAAATAGTAAAACAGGCTTTTAAAGAGGCATTGGTCCCAAAAATTCAAAACTGGCGCAGAATGCAGACGCCATGACACCCAGCGTCACAACGCCAGCTCCAATGTACCTGATGTCACACAACAGGTCAGATTCCCCTATGTGGAAGTGAGCGCCTGTGCACAGGAATGGTCCTCGAGACACGACGGGAGGTAAGCAAAGGGGAAGATCTCCCGGCGTGTCTTACACTGTCCAAACAGACTTGTAGTTTTTCAATGCCTTTCTCTTCTTTCCTATTAACTTCATTACTTCTGTATTAAGCCACATAGGATGATTCTTAGAGCTTCTACATTTACTCCTTAAGGGAATAAATTGAGAACAGTAATGCTTTAATATAATTTCAAATGACAACCATTTCTGTTCTGTGTTTTTAGCTGCAAACTTAATGCCCCAATAAATGCTCTGAAGAATGGCACTAAAATTAGCTTTTCAAAAATTCATGGTTTTTGTTGCCCCAGTATATATTTGTTTTTTGCACCAGACATTAAATGATATAACATTATGGTCACTATTACCCAGGGGGTCAATGACTTGCACATTTGCTCTAAATTCTGGGTCATTTGAGATCACTAGATCCAGAATAGTATTTTTTTCTGGTGGGCTCCTCGACAATCTGTGCCATAAAATTGTCATGCAACAAGTTTATAAACGTATTCCCATTAACTGATCTGGCAGCACTGTTGCTCCAGTCAATATCTGGTTAATAAAATCCCCCATTATCATTACTCTACTCAGCCTAGCAGCCTTTTCCTTTTCTATTGCCTCTGTCACTCCGAAACAAAATATAGCCGCTGATATCAACTGCCTAGTCATGTGACTCATACAGCCATGTTTCGGCCACACCAATCCCTTCATATTTTCCCACCAGCACCTCCAGCTCTCCCATTTTATCAGTCGGACTCCTTGCATTTGCAAACAAACATTTAGGGGCAGATTTACTATTGGTCGAATTCGAGGGTGAATTAACCCTCGAATTCAACCAATCGAATTGTGGTCGAATTTAAAACCATCAAATTTGAATTTGAATGGTTTTACCGCAATTCTATCGATTGACTAAAAAAAATTAGATTGTACAATTAAATAGTTCGAATTGAACAATTCAAATGATTTCAACCATTCAATTTTTTTTTATTCGATCTAAAAAACTTAAAAAAACCCTATGGGAGCTTCCAGTACCCCCAACCAAATCTCCTCCCCCATTTTCCTTTCCTTTGCCCACTATCTCCTCTAACCTGTCTTCCACTGAATCTTTTGCTGACTATTTTGCATGTCTCCTAGCATTATCCACTTTGGATCCTTCTCCAGGAACAGTCCATTCGTCTGCTTGCCCTCTCTACTGACCAAACATGTGCCCCATGGAATGGATGAATGGACAGGAGGAAGCAGAGTGGAAAACTGATTGGAGGCAAAGAGCAAGCCAGACAGTGCGGATTAACTCCTGGAGCAAGTGAGAGCTTGCTGAAGAATAACAAATTGCAAGAGCTGTACATTGTAACTAATATGAAGTACCTCTTACTAACATGTATAAAAAATATTAGAAGTGAAGGAGTTATGTGAACATACAGATGAAGCCACTTTGGATTGTGCATTTGACACAGAAAAACTTAACTCATCTATCCCATTTATTCCACTTAGCACAGAATATTGTGTCTCAGCATCCCATCCAAATTAAAGAGTTCACCATTGAAAACAATGGAGCTTTGGAATGCTAATGAAAAGGTTAAATGCATTAAATGAGTTAAGATAATTTTAGATAACACAGTTTCTTCAATTAACCCTGAGTCATGACGCATTTAACTCACAAATCCCAGTGGCTGCATCTGTATAAAAGCACAAAGTGCTTTCATATGATTATGTTTGAAATCCCTTGTTTAAAGCTAGATACTTGGGGACCAGAAAAAAATGTGTTAAAATCTGTGCAGTTACAGTGTTTAGATGTACACCAGAATACCTGAGGATGTGGCTGTGAAAGTGATTTCAGGAGACACAGTCCATCCAAATATAACTATGCTCTTTATTTTTACTGTATAGAAAGAGAAAAATAGTAAAACTGTATTTTTTCCCCTTTTGACAGTAATTTCTAAAAATGGATAGGGCATAGTATCTGTTTAATGTAAGTCCCTCCCATCATAATTTACTACATTTAAACGCATACAAGGAATCATTTATACTGGATCTACTTTAGGTTACATCCATTTACTTATACTGAATATAGAATTCATCTGGAGTTGAATGTACCCTTAATGACAGACACATTAAATGCATTGCATAGAAGCACACCACCTTTCTGAAATGCTGGCCAGGTTACAAGAATGGAACAAGAAGCCTTCAATGTCTATATAGCATTTCACAAAAGGGCCTTGTGTGTAAATTATGTGTCTGCCATAGGGATCTCTACTTACATTCACACATCTGTATGTGCTTAGCCAAGTGTCAAATCGGGGTCCCCAACTTCTGTTTTTACCCATGAACTACATTCAAATGTAAAAATAGTTGGAGAGCAACACAAGCATGAAAAAAGTTCCTGGGGGTGCCATGTAAGTGCTGACTATTGGTAGCCTCTATGTGGACTGGTAGCCTACAGGAGATTTTGTTTTGCAGTACACCTATCTTTATGCAACCAAAACGTGTGTCCAAGCCAGGATTTCAAAAATAAGCACCTGCTTTGAGGCCACTGGGAGCATCATCCAAGGTGCTGGTAAGCGTATGTTGCTTGTGAGCCACTGGTTGGGATCACTGTATGTTAGATCTTAGGGTGGTGGCACATGTAGAGTTCTAGGGAGATTAGTCACCCCGTGACAAATCTCCTCTTCTTTGGGCGTCCAAAGTTTCCTTGTGGGGAAACTTCGGACGGGGAGGCATTTTGGAGAGATTGGTCGCCTGAGGAAAGAGGAGATTTGTCATGGGGCGACTAATCTCCCTGGAATGCTATGTGTGCCACCACAGAGACTGTCTTGGCAGTTGGAATTATGGCTTCACTGCTTTACCTCTATTTGATTAGGCTAAGGCTAAAGTGTTTCTAGACTGCCATATCGGCAGTCTTTTGCAGTCGCTTGCACTGGCTCCTTCTGTACTGGAATGAAATTTTTATGGTTTCTCAGCTGTACTTATATCTGGTGATAAAGGGGCAGAGTACAGGCCGAAAATGTCACTATGAAGAGGTCACTATGCCTGGTCTTTCCTAGCCAATAGCCCAGACTCATTCTGTGCTTTTCTAGGTACGTATACCTCTATTACTTTATCTGGTACACTTGCAGCAAGCAAGATATTTTAGCATTTAACACACGTTGTGACAAAAAGCATTTAATATGTAAAAAGGGCATGCAGCACTCCCTCCCAGAGTCAGTCACTGACACGTCCATCTGTCGTGTGGCAGTGCCAAATTTACTGTTTTCAACGAAAACAAGTCTTGTTTAGATTTTGTACAGTTCCCATTTCTGGCATCTGTACAGTATTTTGATTCCAGGCTAATGTCTTCAGTGTAATAGTTAAGGTGTGTTCATTTAGTATTTGATATACTTTGCATACAAGCAACAACTCAGAATTCAGTTGATAAGTGGGTCAATATAATTTATGAAATCATTTGACTTGAGGCTCTGAAAATTAAATCACCAGTGCTCTGGAGTTTGGTTATTATATGCATTGGATACATTAATGGTTTTGTTTCAGGTCCCTAGAAGGATCTTAAGCTATTGCTACACAATGCAGATTTTCGGTTACTGAGACCCTTTGTTGAGTGGAGATTGTTGAGATAAAAGACGTTTAAAGGAAAACTATACTCCAAAATTAAAAGCAACAAATTTATATCATATTAAGTGTCATATTAAATAATCTTTCCAAACTTGAATATATATTTAAGTAAACATTGCAGGTTTGCATCTTTTCCCTTGAGCCCTAATTTTATGATATTCTCTGTGCTGTCTCAGAGGTCAACTGACCACAAATAACAGGAAGAAGTGTGGAAGCAAAAGACAGCACTTTTTTTAATTGGCTCGTTTTACCTAATGTATGGTTTGTTTGTGTGCAATTTTCTATTTTTTTTTTTTTATTTATCACCAGTGACACATACTACTAAAAAAGTATAGTATTATGAAAATGTTTTATTTACACAAAGTAGGGATTTACATATGAGCTGTTTTATGCAATACATTTTTATAGAGACCTACATTGCTTGGAGGGTATAATTTTTCTTTAAGGAAAAGTTAGGATAACTGCATAAATATACAAAGGGACCATACAATAAAATTTGTGAACATTCACCAACAAAAATAAAAACATTAATTGAGATTAGAAGGAGACTTTATTTTTTATTCTAAAATGTTATACATTAGCATCAAAAGAAATAAGCAAATTGGAGACGGTTAGGATGGGGTTTATGACCTTCCTCTGGATCAGCTGGCAGTTAGGCAAGTTTTATATATGCAACCTGTGTCCTGCATTGTATTGTAGATCTACACATAGCTAAATAGTTAAATCGGTTTGAAACAAGACAACGTCCATCAAGTTCAAGCCAACATTCAGACACTGAAACCCAGCATCCATACACACACACCCCTCCTTACGATCACATAAATTATATATGTTGATATCTATATATAGAGTTTAGTATCACAATAGCCTTTGATATCTAGAAAGATTCCAGCGGCACACTGAATATTGAAAAAGTGTAGAATTTATTCACTCCAAACACAAACAGAAAAAAAGGCAACGTTTCGCACCACTCGGGCCCTTTATCAAGCCTTGATAAAGAACCCGGGTGGTCCGAAACATTGCCTTTTTTCTGTATGTGTTTGGGGTGAATAAATTCTACACTTTTTTAATATTCAGTGTGCCGTTGGAATCTTTATATGTACTGTACCTGTATGACCCGTATTGGCAGGAGTGGGTCTCCCAGTGTAGCACCTGGTACCGCAAAGGGTACATGTTCAGGGGTGGAAGCACTCTACCATTGTTGTTCAATAGCCTTTGATATTATGTCTATCCAAGAAATCATCCAAGCCACTCTTAAAGGCAATAACAGAATCAGTCATCACAACATCACCTGGCAGTGCATTCCACAACCTCACTGTCCTCACTGAAGATACACCTACACTGCTTCAAATGAAAGTCCTTTTCTTCTAGTCTGAAGGGGTGGCCTCTGGTGCAGTGATCCTCCTTGTGGGTAAAATATCCCCTGCTATTTATCTATAATGTCCTCTAATGTTCTTGTAAAAGGTAATCATGTCCCCTTGCAAGTGCTTTTTTTCCAGAGAAAACAACCCCGACCCATGTCCTCATAATTTAAATCTTACATCCCTCTAATTATTTTTGTTGCACATCCCTG
This sequence comes from Xenopus borealis, assembly GCA_024363595.1. Taxonomy (NCBI): domain Eukaryota; kingdom Metazoa; phylum Chordata; class Amphibia; order Anura; family Pipidae; genus Xenopus; species Xenopus borealis. The sequence continues at coordinate 94,569,523 of CM044436.1, forward strand.
CACTCACTCCAGCTCATTTATATCCCTCTTAAGGACTGGAGCTAAAAATTGTACTGCATACTCTAGGTGAGGCCTTACCAGGGACCTATAAAAAAGCGCAATTATGTTTTCATCTCTTGAGTTAATGCCCTTTTTTATGCAAGACAGAACTTTGCTTTAGTGGCCACAGAATGACAATGCCCAGAATTATACAACTTATCTACAAAAAAACCTTAATCCTTCTCAGTTAAGGAAACTCCCAACACATGAAAATCCAAATAAAAAAAAATCGAATTTCGAAGTAATTTTAGGCCAAAATTCATTTAGAATTGAAAAAATTCAATTCAAATTGAAAAATTCGACCATTCAAAAATCGAAGTACTGTCTCTTTAAAAAATTTGATTTGGACCCTTCACCACCTTAAACCTGCCAAATTGCTCTTTTATCTTATGGGGACCTCCTATAACCTTTAAGGAGTCTTTTTGAAATTTTTGAAAAATCTAATTTTTTTTTGAGGAAATTGTTCGATTCGAACCATGCAATGGAATGATTAGATTTTAACTCGATCAAAAATGGACTTATTCGAGCAAAAATGGTCTGTTTTCATTTGAAAAAACAAAAATGTCTGAGTTTTTTCACTTCGAAATTCGACCCTTGATAAATCTGCCCCATGGTAGTGATGGGGGCAAATTTATTCGCCGGGTGCAAATTCGCTGCGAATTCCTGCGATTCGCCACCGACATATAAATTCGCGAAACGCCAGCAAAAATTTGGTTGCCGAAAATTAGCTGGAAATTCGTAAATTTTTCAGCGAAGCGAAACGGGATAGATTCGCCCATCACTAAGTGCATAACCTGGCATTTATCAACATTGAACCTCTTTTTCCAGTTTGCTGCCCAGTTTAGTCTAATCACTCTGCAAAGTCGCAGCATCCTGAATGGAACATATGGTTCTGTACAATTCACCTTGTGCACAATAACCTGTTTCAATAAATCTATAGAAACATTCTTGAATGTAAATTATACTTATAACAAAGGTTTATTTTCTCCTAAAGCATAGCATTGCTGTTCTCAACTTGCCTACATGAAACCAAACATCAGCTTGAATATTTATAGTCAAAATCCATTCAAGCTGTCTTTTCCCCTTTAGCAGAGCTTTACATCACTGCATCATTCATTGCTGTGCACTCTTGGATTTCACTTATTTTGTCCAATATCTCTTGCTTTCATTCTTTAGAAAACCTCTGAATCTCTGTCCTTGAGGACTGTTGATGTAGAGCAATCTTTAAGTCAATGCCGCGTCTGTCACTTGTGTTTTGAATTGGTCTATCTTGTTAAAAGTTAGGACTTAAACACAACTTAGCCATTTTATCTTTCTGTGAGACTAGCATTGTAAAAGCAATAAGATAACATTTAAACATTGCAGAAGTGAATACTTTATTTGCAGCGGTGTTCAGGGACACCTGAAGGATGTCTAATGTGGGGTCGCTTTGATTATAGCACACTTGCACACTGGACTTCTTAGCTCAGGAATCCTCAAGCTGCTCTGAACTGTACTTCAACAGATGTAGGTTCAAAAGCTGGAAATTTTTGGATTATATTTTAGTGAAGAAGGGAAAACAGATTTTCACAGCTGTAGATCTAAATGAACTGGATAAAAATCAATTCGCAATCTGAAGTTGGGAGTACAATTAGCCGTAAATGATTGCTCTGAGACAATTTTACCGTACTTCCTGCATGAGATCAGAGGACCTACGGACTGGAATTATTGCTCAGTAATGGAATCCATTCTAAGCGAAATATGCAAGCATTTATGAAATCTGACAAAGAGAAAATGTACCATTATGTAGGTATAAGACTTCTATTTAATTTATTTTCCTTTGGACAGTAAAGTATGATTAATTCACTTTTTTTTTTGCAGACACATAGCTCTACATTTATTTTTATCCGTATGACAGGGAGCTGACATAAAATCTTTAAAGATAAGTTCTGTGATACTGCAAAGTTTGGTGCTCTAAAATGTTGATTGTCTCGCATGAAAAGATGTTACCTGCTGATGAAACATGTTTTGTGTTTTATTCACAGGATATCATTATGTCCCCCTGTGACCATCAATCTGAGTGACTTGTCTATAAACGTGTTGGTCTTAGACCTCATTTGTGACTTCTTGTTGCTGAATTTGCTTTTTGCTTTAACCCTGCATGCTGCTACCATCTGAGCCTGTTCTCATCTGTGTAATCTGTGCTTAATCTGGGTTTATGTAGAAAAGGTACACAAACCCTGAACTTCCTGATATACTGTAAGTATAAATGTATTTTCTAACATAGACATACCAGGCCCCACAAATTGAACCCATGTTATTTTGTATGAACCATTTCCCA
>CM044436.1:94616649-94679234 GCA_024363595.1 Xenopus borealis
ACTGCTGTATTTATTTTATCATTTTTTTGATTATATACAGATGCATTCATTGCGTGTCAAAAAATTTTGTTGCCCAAAGAGAAACTAGCTGTGCAGCGAATTTTGCAGTTTCCGAACTATTTTTGCAAGTGGCAAAACTCGGAAGTTCGCTACAAATCTGTAAATGGCAGTTTTTATTGCTCTACTAGTTTGTTAGTCTTCATCTCCAATGGACAATGAAAACTGCATGGTTATAGAGTACTTATGTTAACAAACTGATATTTTTGATTCTTACTTAAAGCAAAAAAAAATTTCAAAAAGGCCTGAAAAAATACAGGTTTATTCAATTCTTACATCCTATGTCTAACTGTGTTCATTTTCAAATAAAAATTAATCATTTCAATAAATAGCAAGTCTTAATTTACTGTAACTACATTTTTATTAAACCATTTACAAACCTTATGTTATTATTATATAATTCCTGAGACTGTAATAATTGCTATGTAAAATGAAAATGGGGTCAATATATGGAACTGTAAGAGGAACAGACAACATTTTATTAATGTTTAGAGTGAACCAATTAATAAAGATATTCATGAACTTGTGACGCTCATCATATTTTATTTATGTTATGAGTTCATTTGTAATTTACAAGCAAGCTGAGAAATTGAGAAACTGGGGAATAAATTATGTATTGATAGCACCAGATGATGTATGAATTCATCCAATATGTTTTTTTGCCACCTAGGCACTTGTGTTCAGTTACTGTACATATAGAAAATAATTGATTCAATTTAATTTCTATGCAATTTGCAAAAAATTGCACAGTCCTGAAGATATACATGCTTGGAAGGAAGATCCAACTTCCATTTATTTTCAATTCATTAAAGCACCAGATATTGGGTCTTAGGTTACATCAGTGTTCTCTTAGGGCCATACTTCTTGCTTGATGTTACATAGAATTACATATATTTAGAAGCAGCTTACATACTGTACAAAGTACTTTTTGTCAGATGCAACTTCTATTACACTTGCTTCTGTGTAATTGTTGTGTCCTGCACATTGCACTGAATTAAAAATCTAGCTCCAGGGTCAGAGTGCATCACCAGCATATGAAAAGCAGTCAAGTCCTTACCACCTTGTACCCATTATAACTACATAACTTGTGTGCCTGAACAACAAGCAATATACGACACAAGAGATGGCTATCCATCCTATCCTACCCCTCATAACTCCAGCATTGTGAAACACCTCCCATTCTGCAAAAAAGTGTTGTCCAATACAACTGTTGTTGTATGTACTGTAAATTTTTTATTTACTTCAATATATGGTATATCCTGTACATCAAAAAGTGAAGTATATACACTTGACTGAAGTCCACTTCATGTGTCACCAATCATTGTCCCTGGACTCATAGATCTACAGTTGGTCAGGTCAACATTTTCAACAGCCAATGCTTTGGTGAGAAATTCTATGCACAGATGTGTAGCTTAATTACTAAATGCAAGTCTAAAGACTTAGAAAAGCCTCCTAAAAGCAACCATAAATATTTGAAGAGTATACAAATATCCAATACCATTGCTCAAAATAATAAGGTAGCTTTTTACTAAACCTGGCTAAGGCAGATCTTGAGCTTCCCTCTGCAACATCCTCCTGGTACAATAATCTCACTGCAACAGTCAAAAATGTGCAGCCCACAACCATAAATGTTTTTTGGGGTTCCATTTAACTTCCAGTAAGTTATGTGCTTGCAGTTTCTGAATGTAAATGTACATTTCTTTGTAACAGTAAAACACAGTATACAATTAATTCTATTTTAGCTGATGTTTCCACCACCTCCTAAAGGTTCCCATAAGAAAAGAAAAGATTTATATTAAAACACATCATGTGAAGTGCATTTACCATTGTTTATATATACTCAGGGGGTTACAGTTTCATCTAAAATGCGAACAGTTTTTGGGTATCATTAAAGCAATGTCACCTCCCATAAACAGCTAGGTGGACTCCCACACAGTTTTTTTTCTATTAACTCAACATGGTCATTGCTTTGTTCTGTAATAATGGCCCTTGTCTGTCACACGTAACATTCATTGAATTGGCAATGGCTTTAATATAGACAGTAATTATATATCAGTCTCTAACAAATAGGATTGCCAGTTTGGGGAACAGTACATTTTTGTTTAATTGTCATGTTGCAACTTGCAAACACACACATACACACTAATTTACACCTGGAGAGTAACCCATGCCAAATGTTTGCTTCCATTGTTCAATTCCAAATAGTTGCTTTCATTGTTCAATAAAAATGCCAGTGCTTGTTTCAAGAAGAGAAAAATACAAATTGCTGTATATTGGTAAAAACAAGAGTTATTGACACATAATTAAAAACAGTGCCACACAACTAGGTCTGCTACCGGACAAATTTTGGGAGAGAAGGGGATTCTTTAAAACTAGAGAACAGGGATAAATTGAAAACATTGCATGTGAAGTCAACCCACTGCACAACAAAGGAGGAATTAATTTTACTTGAAAACTCAATGCTTTACATGCACACGAGTTTAAATTCAGAACTGTAGAAATATGCTCACTGACTCCCATCTCGTTAAAATAAATTCCTATAACCAAAGATGCATAGAGGCAGTTGCCCTCATTGCAAGACAAATCACATGCTAAGAAGAACATAGTTTGTCATATGCCAAAGCCAAATAATAAGTGAACAGCATTTACAAATAAGACAAATGAATTTGACTGTTTTCATTGATCCTGCATGTCTCAAGAGTGCTCTGTCTGACACAGTTTTCTATTCAGTTCCTGTTGGGAGCAACTATGTTCTAGCAATTAAGATATATATATATTTGCATGAAATTTTAGGAAGTTCTCCCCTTTGACAAGGTTCTGCACTAAATCAAGTACTTTACTTTGAATGTCAAGTGCCTATATGTAGTACACTACTGCCTTTATTTTATAGCAAATGTCAAGATTGGGCAGCTATTGATCTTAAGTGCAATGTGATATTTTAGAGTTTAATAACAAAGACAGAAATCCACATTCTTAAAAAATTAAGCATACTTCCTTGGAATTATTATTCTCTACGGGTCCTACACTAAAACCTGCAACATAAAGAAAAAAGGAATATAAGAAAAAGTTTAATAAATTCAGATTATTTCATCCTTTTTAAACTGTTACTATCATTAAGGCTCTAGTTTCTGCTAAGGAGCAGGGTTAAAGCCTGACTGCCCGATGTAAATCACTGGTGTATGGCAGCTTATAATAGCTCTTTGGTCATTTGCTGGTCTATCATTGGTCTGGGTTCAACAGGTCTGATTTTTTGCATTTTTTTCAGATAAAGCATAGGCCTAAATGTACAGATTTTGAATGTTGCCAGGGTTTTCTGGGTTTGTATATGACTAACTTCTCCCAGAATATAAGCTTACCATATGGAACTGGGAATGGAAATGTATGGACACATTGCTTAACTGTTTAGACATTTTTTATCAATTATGGATGACTTATATTGTAATTTTAGCCACCTGAAACACACACAGAGAGATTAAATGTCTTAACACTTTGGTGAGTTGTTTATTTAAATATATTGTTCATACTGAAGTTTTGCTTGTGAAGGTTCCTAATGTCCAGCCCAATCTGCAGTTAGTAATAGGCCTTCTAATAACTCAAGACTGCCATAAAAACAGAGACATACAGTACAACACTCTCTAAAATTGTTGCCTGATCTGTGCCAAAATGACTGCAATTTTATTATCTTTATACAATCTTTTCTGCTTATTGTGAATCTAAAAGTGTTCTATTCATTTTTACAGCAAAGGAATATCTTACTTTCTGTCTTGCAGGCACCATGTCGAGTATCAAACACTTTGTTTGTACGTCGAGCAAAGTAAATACATAACCTCAACACAAAGCAAACTCCTTCATCAACAGTGATGGCTACTGTAACTCAGCTTTGAGGTTTTTGACATGCATTGAATACTTTTTTCAGCATGACACATTTTTACAAGATTGTATTATGCCCTAACAAATGTCATGTACAAACTGGGAACAATGTGCTGCAACCTGGCTATTATTTTAATACAAAGAATCAAGCAGCTCTTAGAATGTCAAAGCAGTGACTAGTATGAGAAAGTTAATAATATTAAATAGCCTTTAAGTGCTTAGCATTTACATGTGACTACATTCATTACTGCTAAAATTTTGCCTTGCAAACTGTGGTGAAAACAGGTCATTGTAAGTCTACCAGCAATTATCTTGCTATTTGAACACTGCAAATATGTTGGTTTTATATAGTAACGTAGTCAATGGACAATTATCAACATTATCTAGAAAACAAAGAGAATGGATCATCTTCATTTACTCACATCTAACACAGGCCCAGTCTCACATCTAAAAATGTATACCAGGAAAGATAAATTACATTTTTGGAACCTTATATCAGCCAGTGATAGGGGTAGGGATCCATTATCTGGAAACCAATTATCCAGAAACTCTGAATTATGGAATGGTTGTCTCCCATAGACTCAATTATAATCAAATAATCCAAATTTTGAAGCATTATTTGCTTTTTCTCTGTAATATTAAAACAGTATCTCGTATTTGATCCAAAACCAACTTATTGGGTTTATTTAATGTTTATATGATTTTCTAGTAGTCTTAAAGTATGCAGATCCAAATTCTGGAAAGATCCTTTATCCGGAAAACCCAAGGTCCTGAGCATTCTGGATAACAGGTTCCATACTGCATTAAAAAATATATAGTATGTACAATTACATTTGTCAGTTTTAGACCATAGGAGGTCAAGATTGAACAGTGAAGTTGCCATTCTAGGTTCTCATTATTTAAACTGCTCACATAAATAAGTGCAATCTTTTAAAAGGCTGGATTATACATGATATTTACTAAAGATACTTGCATCAAAATACACTCCTTATACTTCATTATAGTTGCATTCTGTGTTGCTCATTCCTTCCTGTCCTTTCTTCTGAATCAGGTGCTACCTGGAAGTGCCACCGTCTCCTGACCAGGCAGCAGCTCCAGGGTTTCCACAGTGTCTCATTTTAATTGTTATACTGCAGTTGCATCAAAAGCATACCACAGAACGAACACTGGGAATTACTCAGATGATGATTCAGACCAGGGCACAGCTCAGTTGCTCAGATTCAGTGCCCCTTTGCGCCTATAGCAAAAAATCAGCAGGAAATATTTACTGGTCTCTTGATGCAAAGCAAAAATCTTATTGGTTTCTATGGGTTACTGCACCAGGCCAAACTGAATTTGAGGTTTTTTTTTCAGAAATACTTGTGAAAATTTTAATTTCTGAAACTAAAGTGTTTAAAATTTATAAAGCCCACAAAAAAAAGGTTAACATTCAGCATCAAAAAGCTGGCATATTCATGTAGCAATTCAAACTTTTCAAGTTTTTTTATAAACTGGAAGATCCAAAATGATGAGTAGAATGCAACCAGGACTGGAAAGGGCCAATGGAACACTGGGAAAAATCCAGTCGGCTCCTGTCCCTTGGGCCCCCTTAACCCCCACCAACTAGGCCCACTCCCCCTGCTGGGAACTGAGAGCAAGGGGGAAGTGCAGTACATGGATGGTGGTGGGTGGATCAAAAGAAATTTTAATTTTCTTTTTGTGTTTAGATCCCCTTCAAGGTACAATAACTGGAGCAGGATAAATAGACCTATTGTGGAATGACACACAGTTTAGCAATATTAAAATCCATGGGTACTAACTGACATAATAAATGTCAGTACTTATTTTTAACACTTTGCTGCTGAAAGCACAGACTAAATAACTGAAGGTCACTTCTAAAAAGTAGTCATTTTAAACTAATATTTAGAAGGCTAAGTTTATATGTAGAAGAATTTCTGAAATATAGCTCAATCCCTGCATACACAGAGAAGATAATGTATCTGGTAATATTTCAACTTGACTAGGAGTGTAACAGAAAATATTGTTCTTAGCAAGTTTAGACTTGCCAGGATTTCCTTTCACCTTGTCAATAATGAGCATATAACAGCTGAAAACAAAAGCTGCAAATGCTAACTGTAGTATTTTCTAGAAACTGACCCAGCAGCATTATAATATGATTCAATTATGTGCATTTTACCACTGTAAGTATGAACAGTATATCATTACAACACTCTCACAGTCGGATAATAGCACAGGGATACACCAATTTTAGAAACTTTGCCAATTCGAGTAGTCAAATTTAAATACATTTTTATACACAATTCAAGGATGCCAGAAAACATTGAGAAGATCTGGAAATTGTCACATGGTCTCAGATTATAATTTAGCTTTGTTTCATTATCTACAATCTGCCATGAAAGAGTGAGTCTAAATAGAAAAATTACTGCTTGGGAAATATGGTGAAAGACAGGGACAAAGTGAGTATGGAAACAAAGGACAGAGATAAGTTATGTTTCTATTATCCTTCAGGTGTAGTGAACGGCAGCAAAAGATAAGTATCATTCATATGTATATATATATATATATATATATACACTAAAACTGAATACATGAATCTCACTAGTCCATTAAAATATATTTTCTAAAGTACATGTAGAATTCAGCTTTACTGTGGACTAGAATGATTATTTATCCTCCCTGTCTAGTATAAAATATCTACTTTCCACTAAAAGGCAATACCATTTGAGGCTAATTTACTTATTCTTACAGCAAAATAAAATGATTTAAATGAAATCCCATAAGTTGATGTTTAATATTCATTTTATGCGTGGATAATATGTATCTACTTGCTCATTGCTGAAAATAAATTGGACCATATCTGAGAGCACCAAAAGGGCACTTTGAAATTTTGGCTAAACCTCTTTTAAGTTCAGGGTACCAGGTTGCCAAGTAGAAATGGCCAGAAATACTTTATTTCTAAACTATTCAGTTATCATATATGGCATTCAGTATGCCATATTTTTCACATATTACGCATAACCCTTAGATTTTCTCATTTGTTGCATTATTTTCATTCAGCAGTGCTGTCTTCACTTGATAGAAGCTTGGTGGATTTCCACTGGACTGTAATAGCTACCACCATGTTTTTTTTGTCTAGTTTCTTCCTTTGAACTTGCCTGTAGGAGATCATTTCTAAGCATGATCTGGTTCCCTGATATTAGACTGAGCGAGTCGCAGTCTTGGTCTTAGTAAAGAAAAGTACTCTATGAGTAAACCAGTGTCACATAAGTCAGCTTTATTTTTGGAAAGACGTTTCTGCTACACTACAGTGAAGAGCACTAAATAACATATTCTGTGTGACATTTCAGAGGAGATAGCAAGTTGATTGGGCTTTGCTTGTCCTTTAAGCAATGATTAATAAACAGCGATATTACAGTCATTTGTATGCAGAGGACATATTTGAAACCCTGACCCCTATTTTTGCACCTGCCTAGATGGAGCTCCCCATTTTCAATTTTGTCTTTTGTTTTTTAAGGAGGCCATACATGGGCAAATAAAGCTGCCGATATCAGTCATTTAGACCAATTTGACAGCTTGTCTGCCCATGTGCTTTCAACAGGTCATTCTGAGGAGATAACAAGTTGATTGGGCTTCCCTTGCCCTTTAAACAATGATTAACAAACAGGGTTTCAAATATGCAAAGAACAAACCCTGACCACTATTTTTGTACCTGCCTAGATGGAGCTCCCCATCTTCAATTTAGTTTTTTTGTTTTGTTTTTTAAGTTGGCCATACACGGGCAGATAAAGCTGCCAATATCGGTCATTAAGACCAATTTGACAGCTTATCTGCCCCTATATGGGGGCTTCCAACAGGTCTTCCCAATTGATATATGGCCGCGACATCAATCGGGAAGGTTTGATCTTAACCTGACCCATCAGAGCCCATTGCCCTTGTCGTTATCCAACTGAACATTTGGATTACCTCCCATATAGCCCTGCCATTAGTGGCACATCGGGAAAATATCTGCTTGGTTTTTTTTGCATCATAAAAGTGGCAAAATTTCAGCATTTTGCAAATTTTCCTGCAATTTTCAAATTGATGCATGTTAAAACAGCCCAAAGATCAGTTGATACAGGGAGCTTGTGAAGAATAGTTACAGAAAAAACCATAGAACAGCTTCTTACGGTTTAATTTAATATCTCGATGAGCTTTAATCAGTTATCAATCTGTGAGCTGATATTTCAACTGAATACATAGGATAACAAGCAGCCAATATGTTCAAGAGGGCCAGCTCATGTTGTCTTAATCATGAGAAGCTTGCTTCTTTAAATATGGTCATAACCGTCTATACTTCTAGATGTCTATTCCATATACATAATAGATTTAATTTGAGATATCTTAAACCAAAAGTCTTTTAGATTTTCTTTATACTTAGATTGAATATTATTTTAAGTAGCAATTTATCTTTTTTTACATACATTGGTTGATACTGTGATATATATATATCTCAAAGAGAAAAGTCAGATTGCTGACCGAAACGTCAGTGTTGTTTGTGACACAATAAAGTGTTTTTTCATTTTTTAAGTCCTGTAAGTGCGAGACTCTATTCCAGCTGACATTTAGTTTTGTTTGTCTTTGCAACCAGGTGATTTTTTGCACCATCGGGACGTGAGTGCTGGTTCTCCAACGGTTCATTTATATATATATATATATATATATATATATATATATATATATATATATATTTGGAGATGCATCCAAAAGACTTTGTTTGTAACCTCTTTTACCAAAGCGTTTACTCATGTCGATGATGTCCTTATAATCTGGAAGGGTGAGCTAGAATCTTTGAATCAAATGGTAACGGAGTTGAATAGCATAGATACCCCAGTCCGCTTCACAATGTCTGCAGACAAAGAGAGGATTCATTTTCTGGACGTGGAGGTGTTTAAAAAAAGAGCAGTTTAGGCTATAAGCTATTTCGTAAGGATACGGACTGCAACAATTTGTTACACTTTAATAGTTTTCACCCTCCAGGCACTAAGAGATCCTTAACATATTCTCAGTTCCTGAGAACTAGAAGAAATAACTCGGATCAGGACATTTGTGAAGAACAGCTAGCAGACATGATTAAAAGCTTTGGCGAAAGAGGTTACAAACAAAGTCTTTTGGATGTATCTCTCATCAAAGTATGGGCTTATCTAGGGGGCCAAACTAGAGAGCAGAGTAAGGTAAACAAATTTGTAATTTCAACAAAATACGATACAGGTTCCCAGGAGGTTAAAAAAATTGTAACCCAACACTGGAGTATAATTGAAAGCGATAAAACCCTGTCTAAATTTATCAAATCCAAACCCATTTGGGGGTACAGACATATAAAGAATTTAAAAGATAGATATGGTACCAAAACCCATGAGAGGTGGGGATTGGGATCACCTATTAATGCAAAGGGAAACCTTTTGGATCAGGTTATTGGACACAGTGGCCCCACGAGGATTAAACAAATATTGTTCATTTGTACCAATCTCAGAACCTAGATGAATTCTTGTCTTTTAATATTTATATGATACATTAAGTGCAGTATCTATTTTTATATATTGTTATTTTCTTTCTTTTTTCTGTCTTAGTTTGTTTCCACACACTTTTAATGTTTTGCCTCTATTACCCATTTGGGCTTATGAGAAAAGAGAGGGGCGGAGTGTGGGAGAGTTTCACTGGGGGGGGTGAGTGTTTAAATGTTTACAAAGATTTTTTTGTTTTTATCTCGAGAAAGGTCCCAATTGAGGACCAAAATGTCAATACAATAAAGGATAATCTATTTGGAAAATTTCCTGTGTGCACCGGCATCTACTTACTTATATATAAATAAATAAATATATATATATATATATATATATATATATATATATGAGAAATGAAATGCTATCAGGATGGTGGCATGCTGTTATTGAGTTCCTGAACATTGTTAAAAAGCAACAGACCTATACATGGGAATTGTAAACCATAATCACAAAGTGTAACATGTGGATTTAATTTATAGCAGATTTTTATCCCAAAAGCTACATATTTCACTGCCATTATACACCAAACTAGTATTACTATTTAGAAGCTGCTGATTTCCAACAGCTATGGGGAAGGATTGAACTGTGCAAGATGCTCTGGCATTTGTGCACCCTGCTGTGAAAGACTAAGATGAGAGAAATCATTGAAACACTTCTGATTATGGAACAGAAAAAAGCAGTCCTTCACTCCCACACAGGTTACAGCTTTCATAGCAATGGTACAGAAAGCATGAGGTACTAATCTCTGATTTTAGCACAATTTATCTTTCAGTGTGGTTTTGCTTTTAAAAGTGATTGCAAAATGGCAATCCTCCTCTTTACATGACTAAACATATCATTATGCAGCCAGAGGTCCATAAAAAGAAACAATTCCACAAACAGATTTAAATAAATAGTTTTAAAAAAGATGAGACATGAAAAGAAAGGTTTTTCTTAAGTCACAACAAATTAATGGATATATTTAAATATATAATAATATTTAAGAAATTAACATAGACATTATAAAATAGAAACCCCTAGTGACTCTGAATGTAATGTTCATATAATAAACTATGGGGGGGGGGATGTATTAATTTTTGAAATTGTTAAAATAATGCATCAAAACTTTTTGATTCAGTAAAGTTGCTTGAAAAAATTGAATTCTGAAAACTTCTGTAGCATCTGGTGAGGTTTTAGTTAACAAAGCTTTTCATTTTAGCTTTTTTGTAAAATCAGTTTTCTTGAATTTCCCTAAGCTGATTTACAACCAGAGTGTTCCACCTAAAGCTCCCATTGATTACAAAAAACATTTTCTTAGAAATGCATTAAAAAAATTACAAAATGAAGAACACAACACACAATAGATTGAAGTCTATGGGCGTTTTTCACGGGAAGCTTGGCAAAAATAAATCACCCATCACAACATATTGAAAGGGAATTGCAGCCCGTATGCAGTACACAGTTTCTTAGGGAAAAGTCAATTTATTTAGAAACTGAAAGTAGCATTTCCTCAGAGTAAATGAAAATATAACAAGCAGCTTACTTCAGCTTGTGAATGTCCTTTGTTTTTTTTAGTGTCCAAAGTAGGCCTGGACAGTCCACTTGAGGCCAAACAACAAAACCAGCACTGTCCAATATTAGTAGGCTTTCTTTTACAGTCCTCTGAACACAAGGGTTTTAGTAATTGTGACATGCTCAATAAATAATTTCAGCTCACAGGCTGCAGGCACCATCATTCTCCCTCAGTTGCATTTATTCAGAGTATCCGCTACAAAATAAGTTGGCGCTATAGAAATACATGTTAATTATAATAATAATCCCTCTGCGGCAGTAAAAGTCAGGTGTGTACTTGGGTGGAATGAGAAGACCCACCCTGTACCATCCCTCCCATTCCAGAGTCCAGGCCCTGAAAAACTATGGTAGTTTATAGTCATCCCTCACCCACTTTCCACCTTTTATTTCCAGGTGGTCCTCGTGTCCAGCAACAAGTGTTGCTGCCAAATAATCCCCAGACTCCTTCCCTGACACTCACACTGCTTAATGGGACCACAACCTAATTAATGGGGAAATATATATCTTGCCAAGGATCCAGCCGTGGTATCCTCTACAATATATTGTATATCAGCTAGAAATCAGTTATAAAAAAAGTTTATGAACTAGTTATGATTGTTTATGGCAGAACAATGCAATCAAATGTTCAGATCCAAACATGAAAGATGTAGGATATACATGTAGGATTCGTTGGTAGAGCTATGCTACTATGCAGCAGCTTCCTTCATAACAGAATGGGCATACATTTGCATGGGTTCAGGCCTGAGATCAGAAGGAATTCTTCATTGTTAATGTTTTCACTTTAAACTAAGCAATCCTTCACATGGATAACTGCAGCATACTTACTTATATGCTATATATATATAGAGTATTATTTATCTTTTCATCATGCATGAAAACTGATGCCATATATGGTATTATTCCAAGAGCAGTCTGAAATGGAGACCTACACTTAAGCCTACAGTTTTTGATTAGTATTGTGCAAAGTTTGTTTGATGCCTAAGCAAAATGAAATATGAAACACACATTCAAACAGCAAATTAAAAGCTACTCACCTCATTCTGACTTGTATTTTAGATATGAACAGATTTCTGACTTTTACTAATAATACTAACACCCATGTGACTTGTGCTTTAAATAAACTTCACTCACAAATGTATCGATAGGGCCAACATAGGTGATAAATTGTAGTGCAATTGCCAACCACAACTAATCATCAATTACTTTGGAACAGGTTTCTCCATGTTGGACAATGACAGTAAAAAAAAAACATACTGTCCTGATTAAAGTTTTCACCTACAATTGTTTATTAGCTTTTAAGTTAATTGTCTTAATTTGCAAAGACACACTTGTACAAACCTAGAGAAAGATAAAGAGAATTTCCAAGGTTAATGTAAATGTAACACCACACAGATATTAAGGCAATTAAATCTGAGGGAGTATAAAAAGGTTAGAGCTCTCTCTGTAAAGTGTAAAGCATCTAAATTAGGCCATCTTTATTTCCATTTCCTTTTAAAACTATATTAGACATATTTATCTTCATTTCTCTTTTTTTAATTTTACCTTGTTTCTTTTTATTATTTCTGTGTTTGGTAATGAACTTTTCTTCAGGATTTACCATGAGACTTCATGGCCCTATGAAAAAAATGTCTTGGACATGTAAATAAATATAACTCCTTTATTTCATTGCTCATGATGCTGGGATAATCCAAATGCAATATGAAAACTAACAGAATTTTTTTTGAAGATTCCTTAAAATGTTTACACCTACATTCTTTATGGGGTACCTCCTCATACTAAAACATCACCCTTGCTGTTCTACTTTTTTCTTTTTTTGGATCATTGTCTCATGTTTCTAGAGGGGGTATCTGTTCAACATCACCACATTTTATGTGGCTGAGTAATTACTGTAATTTTCCAGTATAGCTGTGTGTATGTATAGCTGTAGGTCATTTGTTGTGTTGGAACCCTCCTGTATTTGTGGTTTTCTGAAAAATTAGTCCAAATTACTTTATTGAATGTTACCAAGCCTAGAGGGTTGTAAAATAATCCTGCAATGGCATTCTTATGCATTATTATTAATAGCTGAATGGAATATTTTACATATGGAATTTAGATGCAAAGGAAGTACAGTATTATCTTGCATGTTTTGATTATGCTAATGCTTTTTAGGAGGTGAAAAATGAATAGGTTGTTTTCTTCTACTTTATAACACACAGCGAGATAAATAATGTATTATAGGATGTACATCATTAATATCTTACCATGCACAGGTTCTGAATCCCCTTTGCTATATGAAGGGGTACTGAGAATTTCTCATAATGTCCTAAAGGGATCAGGGTATACACTTGTGGGTGGCCCCCACTAGGAAACAATAATTAACCAGTATTCAGTAAAACAGATACACTTTATATAATTGAAGGAAAATAGCAAAAATGCAATTACACAATAGCAATAGCAATAAACCCTGCCCTGGGGAAACCATGTGGTAGTCCAACTCTGGCACAGTCTCTACCAGGCACAGTCTCACACTCCACTCCAGGTGGATAAAGACAGTCACAGTCCCTTTCCCTCAAGAACTCTTACACTTTCCTCAGGTAGCACTACCTGCCTCAAATACCTGTCCTGATAGACAGAAGTAGTTGCTCCTATGTAGCAGGCCTTTCAGTACCCTCCTTCTGCCAGCACACACTATCATAGATGGATCAGTTATCCATAGAAGATCAGTCCTCAGGCTGGACTACCAAGCTATCCTAATTGAGCATGAAAAACCTGCTTTATTCTTCAGGGCACAGTTCCAACACTATCCAAAGTACCAGCACATAACTAGCCTCCATCCACAGGCAGCTCTTTTAGGATTCTCCACTGCCTCAAGCTCCAGACCATCTCCATGCATGGGGCTCAATACCCCTGGGCTTTGCATCCACATGCAGAGTTGAAATGGACAGAGACTGAGCACATGACAGCTCAGCTTTTTATACTTCTTGCACAACACCTTCTGGCCAAATCTGGAATCTACCAGGGCTCACTGCACCTGGAACAAAGGACTCACCCCCCTCCCAGATCCAATTTAGGTCCAACACTTAGCTAACCACAGAAGGGTTTTTCCAACCATGTGTGATTTTCAGATCATAGGGGAACTGAACCCTATGAGCCCCTACAGAATCATAACTGTCAGTAGACATAGGGAAATAATAAAAACATTTAAAAAAAACTTCCCACATCCCTCAAATAATGCAAAAAAAGTAAAGGGGGATACAAACATACAGTACCAGAAATAAAAATGTTCAGGGTAAACCGTGCTTACTCATCAGGCTCACAACTTTCCTTGTAAAGCACTGTAAGGACCCACAGTGCTGGATTGTCATTCATATATTTTCAGAACCAGAACTGAAACAACTCTGTAGTAAAACATTGTTGAGCCAATTTCCACATTACCTATTGTTTAGACAATTACCCAGTAGAGAAAATTACATACCGAAGAGGAGGGATACAACAGAAGAATATGTTTAACTGGAAAATGTTCTTCCCTAGCTTTTGTAGGATTTGTTTTCTCTCAGCATAATTGAAATGTGTTAGTCTTGTTCCATAGTGATTATCTTGAAAACAATGGTCTAGATTCACCAAAAGGCAGCTTTTGGTAATTATTCCCACTGCTCATGAAATAAATGATCATTACTGCATCATTCAGTAATGGAACTCTGAACTTGGACATTATCATAAAAAAATGTTTACAACTCTTACTTTCAGATTTTTCCATTATATTATAAACCACCCACACACTGACTTGTCTAGACTGTACTCCCAGCAATATAAAAAGTAAGCTATATTACCAGGGAGTATTGTCTATTGTTTAAGGAAAATAATTATTGCTCGATCTTGCACTTTAAAGAGAGTACATAGAAAAGGAGTAGATGAAAAGGGCTAAACAAAAATTCAGTTGTTGCAGAAAAGAATAGGAATAATAATGGCCAAAAAATAAAATATATATATTATATATATATATATATATATATATATATATATATATATATATATATATATATATATACAGATGCAGTCACTTGGATTTGTAAGTTAAATGCGTCGTGACTTAACTCATCTAACCCATTTATCCCACTTAGCACAGAATATTGTGTCACAGCATCCCATCCAATTAAAGAGTTCACCATTGAAAACAATGGTGCTTTGGTATGCTAATGAAAAGGTTAAATGCATTAAATGAGTTAAGATAACTTTGGATAACACAGTTTCTTCAATTAGCCCTGAGTCACGACACATTTAGCTTACTAATCCAAGTGACTGCATCTGTATATAACATCATAGGATATATCCTACCTGCATCCCATAACTGGACAGCCCTATGCTAATTGATGCTGCCTTAGCCTGATATTTTCTACCTACATTAGATAATTTAAGAAATTATAATATGATGTATAGATTATGTATATATGCATGTATATATATAAGTACTTTTGTTTAAACCATTAATGTGTGCTCAATGTTGGTCTATTTCTAGCAATGTGCACTAAATCAGCCATAGTGTGCACCTAATCTAGCAAAATAGATGGCTCTATTGACACCATTTGATCTAAATAAAATGTACTGCCTTGTAGTAAAGGAGATTTGCACAGCACTTGAGGGCATAAAAAAGTTACAAGTCCCAATTTGTTCTTTTGGAGAGAGATGCATGCAGTAATGAAACAGAAGCAGGACAAATTTAAAGAAGGGGTTGTTCCAGCACAAGTACTTTTTACCATGCATCCATTACTTCCCCTGTGACATTCTGGGAGAATCCCATTAACTTTGGATAAGGACCTTGCAAAAAGCATGGTTGATGATGTTACAAAATGCATCTTTCTTACCACTTAAACTGACAAATTACGGGCACGAAGCAAGCACTTCTAATGAGCAGGAGCTGTACAATTCATTACAGATTGACAGCATTTTGCAATACTGACACAGAGTAAGTACCAGAAAACAGAACATGTATAAATTAAACAAATCGTTGGGTGTCTTTTGACTGAGCAATAAAGTAACTTAGATGTACTGGCTTGCACATTCCTATTCTAATCCCATCAATGCAGCAATAGCAAATAAATATTGCTGCAATCCACATATGGTGAGTAATATGTAAACAAGAGGAAAACCAGGGCTGATTATCATATCATTCCTGAGCTGAACTGAGGATAGACCAAACACTGCAAACCAAAAAACAAATTGCCAGGCAATTAATGGCCAGCTAGCAGAAACAATAAACAAGGTGGCTAAATTAAATTTCTTGGTCAATCTTATTTTGTATTTTTCCATTCCCATTACTGTAGATTAGTTACATGTCTGAAACCTATTTTCTTGCATCTGGTTATTTAGCATACCCATATTTGTTATTTCAGTAAAGCATTATAAAAATCACATACAATAGTTGTAGGGAACAATAGAAAGGTGTAAACTATTGTTGTTGGGGATCTTTTCTCCCATAAGCTTCAGCAAGCACATAATCATTGTTTGGGGAACTTGGATATATTATTTTATAATTCAGAATTAGTAAGCTCACCATTTATCACAATTTTTTTTTTATTTTATTTGACTTCAGTAGTACAGATTATGGGTGTTCATATGGGTATTTACGATATGTAATTAGGCTTTAAATTAATTTGCCACTGTCATGAAACTCCTCGGTAATTTATAATATCCTTATAATTTACAAGATACCTTGCTCCTGAGGACGGCTCCAGTCTGGTAGCCGAAACGTAGAGAATAAACCACAATTTTGTTGCATTTATAATAAGTCCTTGGAGTGCGGTGTGTTGTTTAATACTATGTTACTATGTTTCACCGGCACCCAGGTGGATGATGTTGGTTTTGTGTCCACCATTCTATTCTACAATTTATATATATATACAAATCTTCAAAATTTAATGAACCAGATGGAATAATAAATTTTGAAGATTTGTGAAATCCTAGGAGTGCGCTGTGACTATCACTTTGTTATTAATTTTTCCTATATGGCAGCACCCGGGTATTAATTTTTGCATTAACAAGTTGACGGTGTGCTGATCCTGTTCGATTTTTGTATATATATATATATATATATATATATATATATATATATGCTAGAACTAGTGGTAGCCAGGTGAGGCACATACATAGTATGAAGCACAAGGAAGGATATGATCCTCTGATAGCTGGGTGCTGTGTGGACCAGGGAAGCAATAGCTGGGCATCACATCAGTGAGAAGAGTGGTGAGGGGAAGGGCATGGCAAAGGCCAATATTACTTGGCCCAGTTCTACACTGGACTTTACAGTACGTTCCTATAGTCACTCATATGTTTTTTTTTATTAGCTTTAAGTGTGCAAAGATCTTGTTTTGAAAAATGTTTATGTAAATATATAGAAATATATTATTATAGTTGTTAAGAAATGTGTAAGAGGACCATACTGTAAGGGGAAATCTGTCTGACCTGTAAAATACAATTCATCTTTTATATTTCTGCCTCCAGAAGTGAAATTTGCTCAATAATGAAAAAACACAATGTAAGTAGTCAGTCTAATGTGCAAGTATACTGGATCTACAGTATGTGCTGGCTGAGAAGCTATTATCATTCCTTGTGTCTGCACTACCTCTGTACTCAGCATGAATTTAACAGAGACCACATTTTCATTATATTATTTACAGTGTTAAAATATGCACAGCTTTCTTTCAAAAAGGGATTATTTTACTCACCTTAATACATGAGTGGACCCATTGATGGTAGTGGTAGAACATGGGACAGTTTGCCCCAAGATGGAAGGCCTTCGATACTTCTCATCTCCACAACACAAAATGATGAGGAAGGCACGCCTGAATGACTTGTTCAAAAAGGCATATAAGAAAGGGTTCAAGCCTGAATTGATGTAGCCTAACCAGAGAAAAGCTGTCCATAGCCCCACTGGTACAGAATAGTTTATAAAAGGATCAACCACATTGGTAATAAAAAATGGGGCCCAACAAAGGCAGAAACAGCCCATAATTATGCAGAGGGTCTTGGCAGCTTTGGTTTCTGTCTTCATCCTGTGGGTAGTATGTTGATCAGGATGCTGATGTCGATGGTCCACTGGGGCTCCTGCTCTTTGCAATACTCCAATCTGCCTGGCATGTTCTCTAGCAGTGATATAGATACGATAGTAGGCAAGCACCATGAGGAAGAAAGGAATGTAAAAAGCCACCACAGAGCATGTAATGGCATAGGGCTTGTTCACCATAAATATACAGTTTGTAGAATTTGAGCTTTTGTTGTATTTTCTTGTTTCTATCTGAAAGAGAAAAATGTAGAAAGATTGGTGTTCAGATTTCAGCTCTAATAACAGAAACATGATTTATTCTGTTGTAGAAACTTGAATGTTTAATACAATTGGGCTGCTGTATGATTTCAAAATTCATGATAACAATCGTATGATGGAAAACCAGTGCTCTTTGATCATTAAAGCATAATTGAGTGGTATGTCTTGCTTTATTTGTTGTTGTTTTTTTTCTGTATAAATTGTAATTGATTGATTTGAATTCCTTCTTTAGTGACATGCATGCAAATGCAGTGAAGTGAGTGTGTCTTTTTTAATATATATTCCTTATTTTTCATTTTTAACAGCATACATATAAAAATTACAAAAAACAAACATAATTTTTCTTAAGAAAATAGAGACAGAAATACAGTACAGTTTATCAATTTACCATACCCTGTCAGTTTATAATAAAGTTATATTTAGTATAACCCCTTTATACTAAAGGATATAAAGGGGTTAAAGAATCAGGATCACACATCACTGTGGATGCCAATCATACTTTTGATTTACAGCAAAGTGCCACCACAATCGCATTGATTTTGACTCCTCACTGACAATATCAGGGAAGAAATGGGTGAAGGGGAGAGAGAAAAAACAACCAACAGGATTGTTTTGTTTTACTATAATTTTGTTGGTGCTTATGGCATGGGCCATGCTACTACCTTGTCTAGGTTTTTGCTTTTTTTTATTTCCACTTATCCCATTAGGTGATCCAAAAAGACCACAGTTTTGGTCTTAATATCTGTTTTAGGGACATTACTCTCTGGTGTCAGTAAAAAATGTTAAATATTGCTAGGAAAGATCTGCTACTTTGTTAAACTGTCTTTTATTTAAGCAAGTAATATACAGCCCTTAATTTGTTCTGTTATTTTATTCATTCGCTGAATTAATCAGCAGTCATGAAGGCGAGAACAGCAGACATATGCACATTGATGCTTGCTATGCTTTACACTGATATTTGGATCTAGTACTGATGCTCAGTATTATTCCTTTTGTCCTATAGCCCTATTCCTCATACAGATCCTTATGTTGAATACTAAAATAATATTGAGAAATATTTCATAACTTTACAGTCTTTCTTTCTATGACTCATTCTTTCAGCAGTTGAATATGTTGCTTAATTTAATTCCTACCCAGTTTAATGTAGTGCATTTACACACAGAACAGTTATAGTGCAAGTACAATGAAGTGATTAAAACAAGGCTATCTGTGGAATGACTCTGACTTGAGCCGGATTTATAACCAATATTTCTTTCAAGCTTTGGTAGAAAATTAATTTCCTCAATGTTCTTGCTTTTTAGTACCACAGCAGGAAAATGAATAGATTTTTTCAATAAACCTCAAAATCATATGACTTAGAAAATTAAATGAAAAGATTGCATTAGAATATTTTATATTGTCAACACAGGTATGTTTATCTTGTAGTCCCTCAGCTGTTAAGTACAGCTGACAGCATTCTTGAAAGCCTTAAAATGGAAGTGAAGGATTTTGTACATTTCTTTAAAAGGATAATCCCAAAATTTCGCATTCTAAAATATCTTTATCAGATTCCAAATCCCATGCAGGATTCAAAATCCTGCAGTAATATAAGCACTGGGTTTCAGACAGTATGTTTATACATTGAGTCTATTACTAAAGGGAAGGGGAGAAATAATGGGGATACAAAAAATAAGAATAAATGGGGATAAAAAACTGTTGTTTTTTTTTACTATACTTACCAAGTCTAGAATGCCAATGCTGTTCCAGCCTTGCATGATTGGAAGGAATGATATAACAGTTGGAATAATCCAGCAGCCACTGAGCATCAGGGTTATTCGGAGGGGAGTCATTTTATTTCTGTAAACCAGAGGCTGGCAGCAGATGGCGTAGTACCTTGAAAAGTAAAAGAGCATGCAGTTGCTGTATTACTTGAATAAGGCATAAATAATAAAATTGTAGCTTTGTTATCTTTTATTACTGGAGTTGGGAGCCCTGCAACCCCTCGCAACCAGGTAAGTTGCTGTTGCTCCCTTAATTGTGCCATTTGAATTATGCCTTTCACATGCAGTGCTTTATTCAAGGGACTAGACAAAGGTCTTTGTGCTGCTGCACTCCAGCACCCATTCTGTTACAGCAGATTGCTGTTTTGAAGAGGCAAAAAAAATGGCAAATTGCTGTAATTTTTGACCCAATTGTCAGGAGCTCCCTGATTTCGAAATAGGGGTTTTGTTTTGCTGCCTATGTGTCAGTTTTCCTTAGTCCAAATGAGCTAAGGGCAATTGCTCATTTGAGGGCTTTTTAAACCTGATTCCCAGATAAAGTTCTGGATTTCCAATTCTGGATTATTGGCCCTCCTGCTAACATCAACAACAATCTGGTTTCTATTGTTGTTCCTGCTCCTGTTCTTGAATCTTGTAATTTAGTCTTGTTCCTGCTCCTTTCCTGTCCTTTTCCTGTCCTGTTCCTGTCCTTTTCCCATCTGGTCCTTTTTCCCTTTGATATTGATATCCCGGTATTGACAGTTTTTTCTCATCCTGACCTTTGGCCTGTTTCTGAAACTCTCTGT
The DNA here is from genome assembly GCA_024363595.1 of Xenopus borealis. Classification (NCBI taxonomy): domain Eukaryota; kingdom Metazoa; phylum Chordata; class Amphibia; order Anura; family Pipidae; genus Xenopus; species Xenopus borealis. The sequence goes on from CM044436.1 coordinate 94,637,513, forward strand.
CTGCTGCCTGCCCTTGACTTTTGGCCTGAACTAGGACTTGTTTTTTGCTGCCTTGTTATATCACTCTGCAGATATGTGTGTGTGTGTGTATATATATATATATATATATATATATATACAGTATATATATATACATATTCATCAGCACCAGGGGAGAAAGGCCAGTTGCTGCAAGGGAGCTTCTTGCCCAGGCATTAGGAAGCATGAAGGGAAGTTTGCGCATGTTGCAGTTTTTAAAAAGGGGCGAGGAGAAACTTCATAATTGCTGTAACTTGTGTCTAAATAATGGCTAGAGTCACACAAACAGCAGGTTCTTTATACTGTATATGTAGACTGCAAGTGTTACATATGTTATATGCTAATGAACATTAGTGAGTAAAATGCAGAAATTACTGTAGAAGTTGCTGTTTTTGCACTTTAGAAAAAGTGTTCATTTGAGTGAATTCCCACAATACATATACATGGATGAAAAAAATCAATAGCTCTGCTTTTCCAAGCCCCTTGTAAGGTATTACTAGAAACTGTCATCACAACATCTCCTGGCAGGGCTTTCCACAACCTTACTGGCATCAATTTGTAGAACATTTGTTTTGTTTCTGGTAGAGATGCACAGAATCCAGGATTCAGTTCTGGTTTTTCCAGCTGGATTCAGATTCGGCCAAATCCTTGTGCCTGGCTGAACCGAATTTGAATCCTAATTTGTGTATGCAAATTAGGGCGGGAAGGGATATCACGTAAAACAAAACAAGGAAGTAAAAAATGTTTTTTCCACTGTTTACCTTCCAGTCACTAATTTCGATATTCAAATAAGGATTCAGATTTGGTTCAGTATTCGGCTGAATCTTTCATGAAGAATTCAGGGATTTGTCTGAATCCCAAATAGTGGATTTGGTGCATCCCTAGTTTCTGGTAAATTTCTTTTCAACATACAGTATATTAAAGTGGTGATCTATTATCCTTTTGTAACAGAGGTTACTTTATTCGCGATAAAAAAAATCCTCTTTTGTATTTCTAACATATCCATGTCCCTGTATAAACAAACTCCTGTTTATTTTTCAGCACAAAATCATGGCATGAAGCACCATTTATGTCTTGATATCAGAAAATATGTCTAAATTGTAATGAACATCATATAAAAAGGCACACATATAAATAATCCACTGACTGTCATAATTTAAATATACTTGTACTTAAAGGTCAGATTTAGGGCCAGGTTTTCCAATAGTTCCAAATGTTATGAAAACGTTCTAACTATTCATTTGCTTTATACCAAAGCTGTTAATAATACATGTTTTTGAACCCTTCCTTTACTTCCTAAATATGAGGGGGGCTTCACAAGCACCTCTTTTTCAGAAAATACAGCCCCTGCCTTGATAGCCATTCTAATTGGTCCATTACTTTTATGTGGGCTCTGCACTTTTTCCATTTCATTAACATTCTTCTTAAGGACTGGGACCAAAACTGCACTGCATTCTCAACACAGGGCCTTTCCGGGGATATGTGTTTCAAAGAAACAGTAGAAAATTGCAAATCATTAAAAAACTATGAAAAATATATAATGAAGACCAATGGAAAAGTTTCTTAGAATTGGCCCTTCTACAATATACTAAAAGTTAACTTGAAGGTGAACCACCCCTTTAAGTAGCTGGCAGGACATTTATAAGCAGTTTATTGTGTGCAGTAGACAAACAATCAACATAATTGTTCATAAAAGTTTTACCATCATTTTTTTTCTGTCACAATATTTAGCTGTTTTAATATAAATATGTGGGAACATAATAAACAATCATCTCTAACTGCTACATAACAAATATAAATTGAAGATAAACTGAATGATTAATAAGATGCAGCATAGCAAATGCAAAAAAAAGGTGTTTGTTTTACATTTAACCTATACGGCGGCTTTATGGTGAAAACAAAAACTGATGAGACCAATAACTTTTCTTTTCCATTTCTAAGAAACATTACCTTCATATTGTTCTGGCTACAAATTGATGAGGCAGAAATTATTTGTAATAGTTCAAGATATATAATTTATAACTGCAGTATATTCAGGCTCCTTGTAATTCTGGTCATTGCAAATGGGTAAGGACTACGGTAAGTTCTAGAAGTTCTATTTTTATCATCTATCTACAGTATCTATCTATCCATCTACAGTATCTATCTATCTATCTATCTATCTCACACTTGAACGTAAAGTATAACTCCAAATAAATACATTATTGATGGAAAGAGTTAACATTCATTTATATGTGACTTAGTGTAATAAATGGACACAGTGACACATTTAGATCTTTGCGCACGTTTCAGTATGTAAGTGTGTCTATTTTTGAAATGCTTCATGAAAAGAGGATAAAAGGTGTTTATATTAGAGCAGCTCTTAAGTGAGTCGAATGTAACCTTATATATGCTGCTCAAAACTCATGGGCTTACCACTGCATACTTGTATAAATCCATTTTTACTTTGTAAAGGGGCACATTGATGTATTTTTCTTAGAAAGTTATACCTGGAGAGTAAAACTAAATCATACTGAAGGTTTAGACAATTGTGCTCTTTGCTCAAAAGTGCTCTTTGACCTATACAAAAATCGTCATTTTCCAACCACCTATTTTGGATGTGACAAACAGTTTTTTCCTCACTGTGAGTTAAGAAAATATTGCTTTTACATTCCTTGCACAGTAACGTATTTACAGCCAACACTAGTTTTTTTTTCTCAGACCATGTATGCATGTAATACATGTATTAGATTCTGATTTCCATGAATATCTGTTTTAGTTGCTATGGGGCATATTTACCTGTGTTTGACTTTGGAAATATTCGCCATACTTCAGGCAACTACATCAGTCAAAATACAAAACTTCGACTGGCCAAATGAACTCTGGCAACAAAAATGTGTCAGCGTAAAAGTTTCTTAGAAAATATTCTCTAGCATTACTTTCTTCCTAGCAAAACTTTGTTAACATACTTACACTTAGGCTCAGGCCAGTCAGGAAGATTCGAGTAGAATCGTCGCCTGGCGACTAATCTCCCCGAACCACTTCCCCCTGCCTTCCAGAGTTTTTAATGAATAATCGCCTGCGTCTATTCACACGCGGCACTGCAACTTCAAGCGACTTCGGAAAAGCCAGCACCGCATGTGAATTGGAGCAGGCGATTATTCATTAAAGAAGCTGGAGATTTGTTACCCCAAAGAAGAGGCGATTAATCGCCAGGCGACAAATCTCCTTGAATCTTCACGTCTGGCCTTACCCTTGGTGTGTTAAATGTGTCATGACTCGGGACTAATTGTTATGACTCGGGACTAATTGAAGAAACTGTGTTATCTAAAGTCATCTTAACTCATTTAATGCATTTAACCTTTTCATTAGGATACAAACGCACCATTGTTCACAATGTTGAACACTTTAAAGTGGACCTGTCACCCAGACACTGAAAATCTGTATAATAAAAGTCCTTTTCAAATGTAACATGAAATCCAATTAAAATTTTTATTAAAGCATTCATAGCTGTTTTAAGCTCATTTAAAAATCTCAGCTGTCAATCAAATATTGTCTGCCACTCCTCTATGCCTTAGGCATAGAGGTGGAGCAGATAATTACTTTCACTTTCAATTCAGCACTTCCTAGATGCAACTGCTCCCCACACATTCCCCCAGTTCTCTTACCCATTTAATTGTGTAGCCAGGACATGGGGATAGACATCGGGTCCCCCATTCTGGTGCACAAACAAGATTCTGAGATGATGCAAGGCTTGCCTTAATAACAGTATCCACAAAATGGCTCCTGCCTGCTTGCTATGATTATGAATTCCCAGACTGAAGAAAACAAGATTAAAATAATTTATATAGTGTAATTAATGTTCATTTTGCTTGACTAATGTGATAAAATATATTTTTGAATATTTTTTTGGGGTGACGGGGTCCTCTTTAATTAGATGGGATGCTGTGACTCAAATTTTCTGTGTTAAATTGGAAAAGTAGGATATCTGAGTTTAGTTATTCAGTGTCAAATACAAAAACCAAAGTGGCTTCAGCTGTATGTCAATTTAAATATGGTGGGTAGTGATGAGCAACGTTTCACCAAATTTCACCCATAGGCCCAAACTCACTAAAGCGCAAAGCATCTAATGCTAGCGCTAATTCGCCAGCGTGATGTCATTTCGTATCTTCGGAAATTCACTAACACTGGCTCTGGTGAATTTTAGTTAGCGAAGTAGATAGACTTGGACAACTTTTCACCCTTACGCCAGGTGAAGTTGCACACCGACAAAGGATCGTAATTACGCAAATTCACTAAGATCATCATTTTCCTGAATGTTACCACTTACGCTAGACTTTACTTCGCCTGGTCAGACCATGCGAAGTTCAATACAATATCCCCCCTACATTTTCTTAACATATGGCAACTCAACTATACAGGGGGCACATGTAGGGCAATAGGACAACTTTATTTAATTTATTAAAGGTTTCTTGGGCTTGTGTAGTGGAATGTAGTGGCTGTACTTCTATTATACGTTAAAGTTCCCGCAGTATGCAAATTAGGCTTCTCTAGCGTAACTTCGCTCTGCCTAGCGAAGTAACACTAGCACAACTACGCTACTGTTCACCGACCTGAGCGTAAATTCGTACTTTAGTGAATTTGCATAGTGCTGGCGAAAATTCGCCTGGCGAAGTGTGGCAAACGCTAGCGAAGCCAAAGCTGGCGAATTTTCGGATCTTAGTGAATTTGCCCCATAGACTCTGAGTGAAAAAATTTGTTGCACCTCTAAAAATTGTTTCGCAATTTGTTGCATGTCAAAAAAAAATGATGCTCATAGACCTCAATGCATTGTAGCAAATTTCTGGTATTTTGCATATTTTTGACAAAGCGAAATGGGTCAGATTTGCCCATCACTAATGGCTAGTACATAAAGGTCATTATTACTTAAAAATGTCCAAAGTGTTCCATGACCATGTAAAAGCACAAGACCAAAGGCCGAGACCGGAAAAGCACAATACCAAACTCTGAGGTGACTTTACAACATATTACTGAGTTCTATACAAAAAAATAGGTGTTTACATTGAACATACAGATTGCATAAAAAAACATAACCAGTGACTGATACTACAGGTAAAGAGGGCCATGTCCTGACTTTTAATACCCTTATATATTTTCTTAAGAATACATATGTTTTAATGAGACAAGTCACATCACTAAGCCCAGAAGTCACTGATGTCTTCCATGGACATATAAAGGCACAAGGCTGAGGTCATGGAACTCACATTTTATAATACACAAGTGTTAGTGTGTCATGTAACAGAAGCACTGATCACAACTGATGACATCACTAAGCACCATTTATAAGTATAACATTTAAAGGAGTGGTTCACCTTCAGGTTAACTTTTAGTATGTTATAAAATGGCCAATTCTAAGCAACTTTTCAACTGGTCTTCATTATTTATTTTTTTTAGTTTTCAGAAGGGGGTCACTGACCCCATCTAAAAACAAATGCTCTGTAAAGCTACATTTATATTGTTAGTGCTACCTTTTATCACTCATCTTTCTGTTATGACCCTCCCCTATTAATATTTCATTTTCTCATTCAAATCAATGCATGGTTGCTAGGGTAATTCAGACCCTAGCAACTAGATTGCTGAAATTGCAAACTGGAGAGCTGTTGAATAAAAAGTGAAATAACCACAAATAATGAAAAATAATAAGTAATTGCAAATTGTCTCAGAATATCGCTCCCTACATCATACTAAAACTTTACTCAAAGGCGAACAACCCCTTTATTATATCTATAGCTTTTGTGTATTTTATAGATTTATTAAGGTAGTTCATGTTGTGCTATTTTAGTTAAAGGCTTCATAAGGTTTAAATCTTACAACAAAAGTATAGTGTCTTGGTGTAACAGATGTTGCTTTGCAAAGGTTCATAACCAGGGGCTTGTTTATAAAGACAGATTTAGTCCATTTGGTAGATAGAATACAATTTCTTTTTAATCTGTTAAGTCAACAATATCAATTCAAGGGGAGCATGTTTGCAGCTTACAGTACATTTTGACCAAACAACAGTGAGAGAGTATATCTCAAGGTATGTAACAAAGGACTCCCATGCATGGTAGGATTCCACCTGGAGCACCCACTAGGCTTTTGCTGTAAGATGTAGGCACAAAACTTTTGTTGCAATTGTTCCAAGGCAAAGGTTTACTCGCATCTTCTCATAGGGGCAGATTAAAGGCATTAATGACAAGGAACGTATTAGTTGACAAGTTACCCAAATACACTGGCAAGAAGACCTTCTCATGATCCCTCTATCACACACACTCAGTGTGCCTCCCTGAAGCCTCCAGTACCCCTTCCATGGAGAAGTGCACAGGTAGAGTGCTGTTAGCCTTTAAAGGGGACTACATACTGTATGTCTGTATGTCTAAATACAGTGCCAAAGCTTCCTCCTAAACTTCAGCTGCCACTGTCCCACTAGACTGCCACAAATCTAGTCTCTACATGCTCTCTTCCCTAACTTGCGAACAATCACCCATAGGGCAATATGCCAGATCTAAACCCCTTGTCAGGATGCAGGTTATACTTGCTAGTTAGCCCTATTTAAACCTCACTCCTAGTGTGAGCTACTAACATCTACTACCTATCTATCAAATCCTATCAAGAATCAGGTACAGTACCTACCTGGTCTGTCTTAGTATTATCTGCCTCTACTGGGGATGGTGTTAGGCCAGCTTCTGCATTTCCCTAGATAGGCTCCTGCAGGGGGAATTCCTCTACAGGCCAACCTTATGCTGGCTGCTCAACAAACTGCCAGAACTATTTACATTAATAGAATGAAATCTATTTTATCTCCTTACATGTAGTCCATTAGGCATGTATCATGGTTGTTATAGGCCATAAAGCAACCTTTACACCTTTTATTACCATTCCCAAACTCAAGCATGCACCCTATGCTCCAAATGCGTAACCTTATACATACTCCATAGATATAATACCCTAATTGAAAGTGCTGTCCTCTGTGCCACCATGCCAGTTGAAGGCAGCAGTGAAACGCACATGCTGAATCACAGTCAAAATAGGAGATCAATGACACACAGAAGAACACTCATTGCTGTTTCCAGTCATAGTCATCTTGGAGTGTCATTTTATACAGAATTATTTTTACTGCCACCCTGTATTAAATTCCCCATTGTGCTCATGTACTGCAGGACTGTAGGATATCACAAATGAAGGCGTAATTCATTAGACAAATAACCCAGCAAAGTGCCTTTCTCGGAACAGGAATGCAACACTTTCCTGAAATATATATGCCTCTTTTAAACATCAATCCCCTAGGCCACAGGGGGCAACCAGAAGCCAGATCCACATTTCAACAGCAGACAGTGCTCTGAGTAGAAACATTACAGCAATTTTTTCATAAATCCATTAAGTATGTGCACGCACTTTCAAAACACATCTACCGAAACATTGGCAGAGGTGAAAAGTGCACAAGCAGAAACAGTGTAGACTGTAGAGGCTCAGACACACCATTGTTTCATCTGTAGGTCACTTATGCACTTGGTTTCTGGATTTTTGGTTTCTGGTCAATGTAATGTACTGTGAATTATTAATAGACACAATGAAATATTTGTTACCGCAGGTTTTAAAGTTGGGTGTTTCTCCATATACCCAGTCTGCCATTAATTAATTGAGGTGATGGAGAGATAGAAAAAAGGTCTGGTAACAAATGTTGCATGTATTTTGCTTCAAGCCTACAAAAGTTAAAATTTGTTAGAAAATAAAATTATTGTAAATGTCCATTTGTATGATAAGACAGATCATTATATTTTTTTACAATGGTAGAAACTCAAGATTTTAAGAGGAAGCTTGATTCCTCAGGTCCCATTCTGTTTGGTTCCTGGGACTGGGGGGGGGGTTGGGTAATATCCTTCTGTGCAAAGGAAAAGGAACAAGGCACTTTACTTGTTGTATGGTATACACAGTACATTATCAACATAGGCCATGGAATTGACCATATATAATTCACATTCCTTAATTACAAAATAGGATATTTTATGCTTTTTGTTTAAATAAGTGTTCTGCATTATATTTTACTCATTAGGGTACACTGTTTGCATTGTGTTTTAACATATTTAACATTTTGCATATTCAATTGCAGTGTCAAATCACTGTATATTGCCTCCTATTGTCCTCCCTACTGCTTTCTAGATAAATACCTAGAAACCTAGAAAATGCTAATACAGGTGATATTTGTACATTTCTCTGTGCAGTTGCTCTCACCAATGAGAATTGTGGGCACTCTGGCATTTTCATGAGACTTGCATAGTGTTCAATGGGGCAATTGTTAACACTTCAGTTGTCAGAACACCATAATGCACCATGTGCCATCGTCGTAAGGGGGAGCAGAAATTTTAACATTGCTCAGTTAAAATTAGAAACTACATAGTTGGAAAAAAATGTCTTCCCCTACTCTGCTAATAATGATACGGAACGGGTCTTTTAGGTTCAGCCACTGTAAAGAATCCTTTACTTTAGCATATTATTGGCTCTAAAAATAAACGCAGTACAGACCCAGAACGAAAAATCAGATGTTCTCCTTCATAATATTAACATATTGTAATTGCAGACTGTTGTTAGAGAAAGAAGCTAGAATATGTTTTATTTCGCTAGCAATTTCCAGCTGTCCTTAAATACAAACACACAAATTCTATAATTAATTGAGGCTTCCTAGCAGTAGACTGCAGTCTGTGGATAACAATTATATTAAAAAGCAATAAGGCCATTCATTGGAAATGGTTACAGAAATAAAGATCACTTAGAGGTGGTTTTCAGACTTTTTGACTTTAGGCCGAGCTGGATGTTGTATAAGTCACCCTGCTATAGTTCTAATAATAATAACAATAAAAATAATGGTAATGCTAAATATTTCCCTAACTGACCTCCAGTTAACTATATCTGTAGGTCAGTTCCATATCTTGGTGTTCAGGATATTAAACAGGCAAATCAGGATCATTGTGGCATATGAATTAAATAATAGAAATATAAAATGATTTCATAGAAAAAAAGATTAACATAGAAAAACCGCAAAACTTGCTCTAATTTTTAAACTAATATGAGACAATAAATTATTGCAATTAATAGAGGATGCCATGCATTGTACTTCCAGATAAATCCCATTTCAGGATAGCTATATATGAATGAAATTATATATTATTTAGATAACAGAGGGCCTGTGCTAACTGGCTTCCAAAGAAATTGCATTTCAGCTGAACGATATATGAATGAAGACATAATTCTAGTTGTTAATGCTATTATCTGCAGACAGCAGGGGGCCTAAACAGTTGCTCAATAGCTACAGTTCCCAGAGAACAGCATCCTGCCAATAATCGTATTTTATATTGCACCTGCACTAATGTAAGGGCGTTCGGTTACACAAATAAAACAAATTTATATCTGTCTATATTGATGCTCTGAGTAAAGCTTACAAAAATGTTTAACAGTTACAACTTTTAAAGACAATCCCACTTTAAAATATGAAAAAACACCAGGGTTTTTAAATTTTTATAACTTTTCGGCATACAGGATATGATGTCACTGACATGATTAAGGAGGATGTAGCTTCATCTTATCAGTCGTCAGGTGTAAACTTGTGAAGGAAACGGGTAATGTAATGGAAAATTTGCACATTGAATTTGTGGAGTAACAATTGTTCACCTAGGCAAAAATGCCCCTGACAAAAAAGCATGAGACTGCAGTATTGAGGATCTATTTCTACACCTGTAGAAATTAAAGATGTCCCTGCAGTTGGTATTTCTGGAGAATTTTCACTCTCGACAGCCACTTCACCCTTAAGTGAATTTGCCCCCAAGGCTTCATTAATAATATATGGGTTAGACTGGCCCACTGGGATACTGGCCCCTCACTGGCATTCACTAACGAGAGAGGGTTAGTTTTTGTTTTGCTTGAAAACTTTTTGGCAGTGTTTGTAACTTCCATAGTATATACTGTAAGCAGTCACTATTGCCCTTAACAAGCTTTCTATAGGAAAATTGCAATTGCATGAAGGAATCAGAAGAAACCTCTTAAACACTATAAGAGGGAAGACAAAGGGAGACTCACAGTTGGTAACACCACAGGTTGGATAACACATGTTATTGACCTTGCATTGTAATTTCATATATTAAGGTTTAAGAAAAAAAATAGACTTGCAATTCTTAATTCAAACTCCAAATGGCAACAAATGGCTTTGTATAGTTTTTTATTATGCTCCAAAGAGAATGAAAATATTTTGATCTGCATGTCCTTGCTTTCAGTATAATCTTTTTGATCTTTAGATTTTCTTGCTAATGGTAGTTCTACGCAGTTCTGATAATTTCTCTCATTCTCCAAAGCTACAACAAAATTACTATGTTTATCCTTTAGGCAATTCTGTTCATTTGTTTAATCTCCAGCATTTACTTGTAGTTAAATATAATCTTGTCCTTTATCCCAATTCTTCTCCAGTAGTGTTCTTAAAACCTTTATTGTGAAATTGTTAAACTCACAAACATTAATTTTACAATGTCTTCAACCAGAAAAGTAATTAAATAAAATAGCATTTTGAGAAGTAGGCCTAAGTGCTTTTAATAAACAGTAATGTATCAAAACGTTATAGAGATTTATGGTGAATGGTCGAGAGTACACTTTCATAGATATACCCGAGAAAATGATAAGAATAGAGGATTTTGAGAAAGAGATTGGAAGATTACTTTTTTATACTGGTGCATTATTATTATTATAATTGTGAATACAGGTATAGGATCCATTTTCCAGAGAAGTCTTTCTCAGGTGCATTATTCAACTGATATATACAGTTTGATGACGTCACAGTTGTTTGTTTGACACCAAATTCACCTATATTAGTATGTTTCACATGTGTGGTATCCCCTTTTTCTCCTGAAGACGGCTCCAGTCAGGATGCCGAAACGTTGGGAATAAATCACAATTTTTTGTATTTAGCACAAGTCCTTGGAGTGCGGTGTGTTTGTTGAACTATGTTGTTGATTTATCGGCACCCAGGCAGATGGCAATTGTTTTGTGTGCACCAGTCAGTTTGTTTTATATATATATACGTATATATATATATATATATTTATATATATATATATATATATATATATATATATATATATATATAATGTGTTTTTAAAAATATGGTGCTGGGAAAGTTTGGTAATCTAAAATTTATCATTCTGCAAATGTTAGCACTCCAAAAAATCCAACCAATGATTGGATTTGTGCATAAACTAACCATACAGTATGTCATTATACACCAATCATTATACACTCTGTGGAGATTCCAAGTAACAGATATAATTAGTAAGTAATACAAGTTGGTCTAATTACGCCAACAAATGTATGTAGTGCTATATAAGTGGCACCACAGTAAAACTCACCCACTTTCTATTCATTCCTATGGAGTACTAAGAGCTGACAGCACTGAGAACCTATTGCTTTTTACAGGTGTTTTATGTATAAATGTCTGAGAGCAGATTTCTGCAGTTCTTTAATCCCTTTCCTGACAGCAACTGCTCTAGAATAGAATATTGCTAGATGATACACGATTGCCTCTTTCTTGCAAGTTATGTACATTATACACTGCACATGGTTGGCAGTGAAAGAGTAAAAACATTATTCTAATTTCCTTTGAGCAGAGCATATACTGCTTTTAAATGATAACATTGTGATGCATAAGCAGAACATGAATTTGAAAAGATTCACTGGAAAACAACAATAAATAAATATTTACAGGTAAAAAAGGGGTAGAAATTTTGTACAAACTTGAACTCTGTTTTAAAACTGAATAGTTTCTAAATATATACAGCACGTGAACAGTATCCCTCACTTCAGCATAGCCATGTCTTAGCTTTTAAGCCAATAAATTGCACACTAAACTGTTATTTAAAGGCAAATTAAGAAAAGTACAATATAGTTGCTTAATCCTGAAATTTTTACATTCAACTAAGGTCAAAATATATAGAGAATTTTAGTTTTCAGGCATAGTGCTGGTGTTCATGTCAATGCACACAACATCTGTGACAAAATGTAATGGGGTAACAGTTGTCTAATTATAGTCTAATTAATATATTTATTATCTAGATACAATAGGTAGATGTGAAAAAAAACAGACATATATAGAGTGATAAACAGACAAGAAAAAAACACTGGTTCAAAAGACAGTTTAAAGTCTGTGACTTTTATAATAATCTATATCAACCATTCTCTGTGTATTTATACTTATCTTTTGTATTTATTATGATACTTGTCATTTTGTACACTGTAAGATTGCACAGCACTGCATATCCATTAAAGGGAAACTGTCATGGGAAAACATGTTTTTTTTTTTAAACACATCAGTTAATAGTGCTGCTACAGCAGACTTCTGCACTGAAATCCATTTCTCAAAAGAGCAAACAGATTCTTTTATATTCAGCTTTGAAATCTGACATGGGGCTAGACATTTTGTCAATTTCCCAGCTGCCCCTGGTCATGTGACTTGTGCCAGCACTTTAGGAGGGAACTGCTTTCTGGCAGGCTGTTGTTTTTCCTTCTCAATGTAAGTGAATAGTACGCAGTGGGACATGGGTTTTACTATTGAGTGTTGTTCTTAGATCTACCAGGCAGCTGTTATCTTGTGTTAGGGAGCTGTTATCTGGTTACCTTCCCATTGTTCTGTTGTAAGGCTGCTGGGTGAGGGAAAGGGATGGGGTGATATCACTCTTAACTTGCAGTACAGCAGTAAAGAGTGATTGAAGTTTATCAGAGCACAAGTCACATGACTTGGGGCAGCTGGGAAATTGACAAAATGTCTAGCCCCATGTCAGATTTCAAAATGAAATATAAAAAAATCTGTTTGCTCTTTTGAGAAATGGATTTCAGTGCAGAATTCTTCTGGAACATTTTGGAAAAAAAAAATTTCCATGACAAAATAAATCCCTTTAAAAATAAAGATATGAATACATACAAACAAGAACCATCCTTTGAGGGTGTGGGTCCATTAAAAAATCTAAATTCTGTTTCTGTGTGAAATGATTTATTTATCTGGGTCTATAAAATAGTAGAGACAGTGTCGCAGGATTCATAGTAGTTCAGAAGGCTTAGCTCTTACAGATTAGAAATGACTTACAGAGGAGATGGAATTTAAATAACAGACAAGTAATGAATAGAGCAGCAGTACTCACAGCAAAGTATAAAAAATAAAAACATTTGAAACTATCCAGGATTTGTCACCTTTACGGGGGTTCTGAACAAACTGGCAATTCAGGTGCTAAATGGCTGATGTGATTCAGAGTTAATTAATATAAAGCTGCACACTTTTTAATGTCAAATATGCAGGCTGCTTATACCTTTACTGGAACTAGGATACATGAATCTCTGATGGAGGGGGACATTGGTTAAAGCAACGTCAATTAGTTGTAGCAAGGGTCAGCAAAGTATTACCCTATTTTAAAAGGATCATATTTTGACAAGAGTTTATTCTTCCCCTTTACAATATGCTTCCAAACCCCATCTAACATATGGAGTGCAGTTTTAGTCTGCAGTGCTCAAAAGGGACCAGGGGTTTCCAACTTACAGTCCAAGGGCCCTTGGTTACAGAGAAACCTCATATTGTAAAGGATATAGAAGTAGGCAGGAGGGGGGACTCTGCCCATTGCTCTGTTAGTAGTAACAATAATGATATAATAATGTCTATTTAATTTCTATGTGTCCCATATTCCAGTGTATAGCACCTAAGCTGATGAAGGATGCAGACCACCTTCATTAATAATGAAGGCTTGACAAGCTGGGACAAATGTATTTTTAGAATGTTAAAAAAATACAAGGGTACTTATATTAATATTTTTAGGGCTTTTCTTTTTTTCCCTTAAGAGACATCTCTAAAATATATTTGCCTGCCACTGGATCAGAGGCTTGGCAGGATCATACTTAGACAAATGGTTGAACATAAAGAACATTTTTGTTTTACATATTAACAGTGCAGTATGTAATTATGTATGTACAGTAACTATCATGAGCTAAACATACTTGCATTGAATGCATTGTAACATTTCTTAAATGAGGAGTTAGTAAAAGATCATACCTGTCCAGTGATATGCAACAAAGATGAAGGATGGATGCTGTTGTCAGGAGAACGTCAAGTGATGTGCGCACCAAGCAAAACATTTCCCCATATATCCACTTTTCCTGTACCAGTTCTATGGCTCCAAAAGGCATTACCAAAACTGATACAAGCAGATCAGCAAATGCTAGTGACACGATAAAATAATTAGTCTTGATTTTCCTATATGAAAGAAAAAAGTGAAATCATTATTACATTTAATGCCAAAAACCTACCTGCTGGATTTAAAAATATAAAAATGTTGGCATTTATAAGAACATTAAGAACATAAGAGAGAGAGAGTGAGAGTAGAGAAAGAAACTGCTTAAAATGTATAATACCATGTCCTGAAATGTTGTATATGAACTTTTATGGACACAGTCATGGCTGATTATAAAGAATGTAAAAGGTATCATTAGGCAGTGCCTGTTGGACAGTCCCTATGGCTCAAGCTACTAAATTATAAAGGTTAGTGAACACCAAATGTATTATAAATGCACTACAGTCCTCACAACTATTTAGAGTTGGGGATTTTCTCTTTTGTATTGTATATTACAGAAATTCTGAGATGTGCCAAGTTTTAAAGACTCAGCAGAACAAAAAGGCTAAAGGCTAATGCTTTTGATTTTTTTTTTTTAAATTGGAGATACAGTAGGGTCAAGTATTTAATATAATGAAGCAGCGAAAATATGACAGGGAAGCTATAAACTCTAATTAGCTGGAAAGCCTCTGTAGAAGGTGGTTTTGAGAAAAAGAAAAGAAGGTTCTCTGTAATGACTGCATAACAAGGACTGAAAGAATGTGGTGCGGCCTTACTAGTTTAAATTGCAGCACAGTAAAATCAATCTATTGTACTTGCCAAAAGTATTTGGCATTGATCTTGTGTTTAATTGAATACTGACTAGAAGAGAAGCGACCTATCTTTCAAATTAATATACTGTAGCTCAGTGTTATTGTATCTACTGTACAGTATGTCCTTGCTTTGGACATGTTAAACACACAATTAGCTTTAGTTTAATTTATTTGCTTGTTTATCTAGTTACATTTATTTTACTCTTTGTTTTCCTTCTTTAATACATGGATCAGGTTGGGGGTGGATTAAATTACATGAGCTGACATAAAACAGCTTTATTTAGTAAATGAGTCTGACTACTCTTGATTTGCTTGACTCTAAGCTTAAAGTGACACTGACACTAAAAAATGATTATTCAAAATATTAATGTACATCAAAAGTCACCTATAGCTTATGTTGATAGTTTTTCACTGATAATGCTGCTTTTGTGAGTAATTGCTACTTGAAGTTCCTAAAACTGACTGGTTTGCCAAGCTGACTGTCCCTTCTCAACATGTCAGTTAGAGTTTCTAATGCTAACAGTCTTCTGCTGCACAAATATGGCAGCACCCTCAGGGGCAAATTCACAAAGATCTGAAAATTTGCTAGCATTAGCTTCGCTAGCATTAGCTTCACTAGCATTAGCTTCGCTAGCATTAGCTTCGCTAGCGTTCGCCAGGCAAATGGTAGCGTAGCTGCGCTAGTGTTACTTCGCTAGGTATATGTTACAGCCTCTACACAAGCACAGGAAACCTTTAATAAATTAAATAAAGTTGTCCTATTACCCTACATGTGCCCCCTGTATAGTTGTGTTGTCATATGTTAGGAAATGCAGTAGGGGGAAAGGAGGGTAACCCCCCCAAAAAAATATCTTTTTCAGACTAACACCCTCCAATGCTAAAACACGCCAGCATTTTTTTTTGGGGACTTAGAAAAATTGTATCTATTGTATTGAACTTCGCCTGGTCTGACCAGGCGAAGTAATGTCTAATGTAAGTGCTAACGTTCAGGAAAATGTTCATCTTAGTGAATTTGCAAATTTACGATCCTTCGTAAGTGCGCAACTTCGCCTGGCGTAAGGGTGCGAACTTGCGCACGTCTATCTACTTCGCTAGCGTAAATTCGCCAGAGGCGGTGTTAGTGAATTTCCGAAGTTACAAATTGACATCACGCTGGTGAATTAGCGCTAGCATTAAGACGCTTCGCACAATAATGAATTTGCCCCTCAGAGAGGATCATGGGGGTCAGATGGGTAATGTAAAAGCATCTGCAAATACTTTTATGGCAAAATTATAGATAGCATGCGAAGACAATCTTATGATACATATAAAAAAGGTGTCACTATCCCTTTAAAGAGTATCCATAACAAAAGTGTTATGAGTTTATAAAGGTGTAGTCCCTTTAACAAATAGTACAATTAGTATTATGAAACTGCATATAAAACATGCAGGCTGTACTATAAAGTAACAATGTTTCTTCAAATTGGCAAAACAAAGCTAATTGCTAGGTATGGGTTACTGGCCAACTGCACCTTTCCCAAATGTTTTTGAATCAGTCCCCTTGTGCATGAACAATTGTAACAATAACCAATGTATTTTTCACTAATACTGACCTTAGCTGTCTATCCCGACATACCGCTACCATCACTAACAGGTTCCCCAAAATGGTCATCAAAATTACTGCTGAGATAAAGGAAATTAGGACAATCCTTGCCGCCACTCCGTATCCCTCATTTGATCTGCAAAACAAAGGACCAATAAGACATTTAACATATACAGATGTCCAGAGAAACAGAAGATCAAAGAATGCATCAATAATTGCAACTTAAAATGATGTCCAGCTATTAATTTAGCAAACAACGAGTGAACAATATATGGCAGTTGTGTACATCAAAATCAATTAAACTGAGCTGTTGAGACAGGAGAGAGAAATAATGAGAAGTGTATGTTAGAGGATTCAAAATATTTCACTTCAAAGCCATTAGATATAATCATCTCTTGATCCTATATCTGTACAGATTTCTATTGTGGAAAAACACCGCCAGACTGGCAGAGCATGTCAAGAATGGTTTTCAGGCCTGGGACAGTGAAACTAAAGTATCAAGATGATATCTTTGAATACATTCTATTACTTAAAAAAAAAAAATAACAGCTGATGTTCTTATAGTTGAATGAGTATAAAGGCAAGAACAAAGGGAATATATTGCTTTCAAAAGAAATATGTGTTTGAGAATGTGAGAATTACTGTAAAATATCATAACGTATCATGACACCATGATGATATATGGAATATATGGTATACCATTATAAACAAAATGCTAAAATGAATCACTTTACTTTGACCTGTATAAAGAATAGTATTGTATTCTCAAAAAAAACCTCTAAGTTAACACTTGATATAAAAGTTGCCGTTGGCATGGTTTCCATGTCATGGTGGACATCCAATTAGTCCTAAAGACAGAAACTGAAATACATTATTTCTGATCTGTGCTACAGGTGAAACATTGGTGTCTGAAATTTTAAATGTAGGTTATGTCAACAATTGTATGAGATTCTAGGAACAATAAATCATTTCTCATTAAATAATGTCTTGAAGGAAGGAATAAGTGAATAAGTGAATATGATGAAGTAATGAAGGAGAAAGACTTGGCAACTTCAGCCAACTCCTGTTTCCCAAAGCAATTTGTATGGTTGAAAAATCATATAAAATGTTTTTTACTGCAGTTATGCATGTTCTCACACTACATTCATTAGTTGCACAGCTGTGATTCATAGATGCAGCAAGTCAGTGGTTAGCAAAATCTGTTGGAATGTACCAAAGGCATGCTAATGCACATCCCTTAACTAAAGCCTTTTACAGCAAGTCACGGATGCAACATCACAAGACCACATTTCTGAATGTTTCTCACAAACAGTGATGACCTATGAGCAGAACCCTTTTGATTGAGATCTTTGCTCTAATTTTCAGTTCACAGTATGAGTGTGTAGCTGATGTTACAGAATGGTTCAGATCCTGGGGTTAACTCCTTTTGGCCTTGATGTCATGGTTCTCATAATCAAAGTACCTGTGAGGTACTGTCAAGCAGTACTGTATCAGTTGAAAGAGTAGAGTACATTTTATTTATTGATTTAATATTTGACAATTAGATCCTGGCAAACAGTCCTTTGCACAGTGCAATGGCTTATGTGATGCAGCTGGTTGAATAGTTTACAATATTGTAACTGTTCTTTCTGAGAAATACAGGTTTTCTAGACATGCCTACTGCAGTAATATTGCCTCCATTTATGTAAAATAACCCTTTTGAGTGTTTTTGTGTTTTAATATTTTTGTGGTCACAGTTTTGAGACTTTTGTTATTGTTTCATTTAGTACATGTTTTGCTTTATGGGTTCAAAGTTCAATACTCAATTTGAATTTAGGCTAATGACATTGTTCCCTCAACAACTTACTCTAGATCTCCTTACTAAAATGTATGAGATGCTCTGCTCGGGCATACTGGGAACTGTAAGCCATGGGGGAAATTTAAGGGGATGAACATTACCTATTATAATAGAGTTCAGGAGAAAACTATTCTTTAATTTTTCATTATGTAGGGAAGAAAAAAATTCATTGGGGGAAGGGAATCTTAAAGGGTGCACCTTCCAGTCTATGCCAGTCTAAATAATTAAAGCTGGGAGATAGGAACCAGTAAATCTCTGGTAGCATGCTAGGGTCCTCTAGTGACCAAACAGAGGTATAGCCTCAAAATTCCTGACAAAAATCCCATAAGTATTCATGTTTATAGTGAAAAAAAATGTTTATTGATACATATTAAAAAGTATCAAACATTGTCCCCACATGGCCTAATGTGTTTCATGCTTACCTAGCACTTTGTAATGTATCGTATGCCTTCAGATACTTAAGTACCATCTTCAATAAACCCTCCCATTTTTTTAAGACCAATCACAATCTCACACATACAGTATGTTATGTATCACATCAATTAGAGCCTGGGCCATTGGCTCACCCATATAGAAACACTTAGGGGAAGATATACTAAGGGTCGAATTTGAGGGTTAAAAAACCCTCAAATTCGACCATGGGAATAGTTAGGGAAAAAAAATTCTCCAAATTTGAATTCGAGTTTGGAAGGATTTTTACCACAATTTGATTGGTCAAACGATGGAATATAAAAATTCTATTTTTTTTATTCAATCAAAATTTTTGAATCCCAATTCAGTAGCAATTATCTGGCGAACTAGGCAGTCGAATATAAATTTAAAGGGGAAGTACTTTGACTGTCGAATAGATTTTTATTCTAATCATTTGAATCATTCAATACGATTGAATTTTCAAAATTCACTGGTTGAAGTGGTCTTCAAAAACAATCGAAATTTCTAATTAGAAACTTTTTGAAAATTTGATCGAACGTTGAATCCTTCATGTGAATTTCGTAAATCTGCCCCTTAGTATTTATATATTTATTTATATATAAAAATTGAAAAAATGGTAAGTACATTTATACATAGCACGTAACATCAAAGGTCAAATTTAAACTCAATAGCAGCCTGGTTTGTAAATAGAAAATCCAGTACACTTCTCTTCTGTTCAGTTTAGTCAAAATATTGTCTTCTTGGATACCAGTTTTAATTTGTTCAGTACCCTGTATAGAAAAAATTTAATTATTGCATTTACTGAAATGCCTAGTGACATTGGTGTTACTGTTAATGTGGTTGTGGCATTTGCTGAGCACTTCTTGCATCTAGTGGTAAATATCAAGACCATGTTGCATGACATTGTGGATAAATTATGCAGATTTGTGCAAATTATTAGTTGTAATTTCCCTAAATTCAGGCAAAAATAAAATCTGGTACACAAGTCTGGTGACCTTCTTTACCTTTTATATGTGCATCTCAGTAGCTACTGCAATCCCTTATCAACAATACATATAAATCAATATCAAGATCCTGTTGCATTCTATTGTGGATGAAATAATGCAGATTTGCACAAATTTTAGTCTCAATTAACCTAAACTGCGGCAAAATTAGAATTTGAGTCTGGGGATCCTCAGTTTGTTTGTTTTTTACCTTTTATAAATACACTAGACATTAAGCCCGTAGCGCAATTTCCACGGACACAGGGACTGGACGCAGAGACACTTGAACTTTATTATATAGGATGTCAGTAGCTACAGGACTTGTACCACAATCCAATGATCAACAATACACATAAAATCAAAATTGCTTTAATAACAATGCATTAAGGTAAATCCACAAATATAGGTATGTACAAAAGGCATCTTTATCATAATAAAATGGTCAGAGTGAAAGTTGTGGATATTTGTTTTTCTCTTCAAACTTTGTACATTTGTGAATGTGACTCAACGCAATTTTTTTTTTCCATTGGATCAAACTTTCACTTCAACCAATCATGCTTTATGTAGTTCATTCATTCTATCATCCAGGTGCTTATTTCCCCCACACTCTCTTCCTTGCTCGGTTCTGTTAATCAACATTTGCACTCCATTTTGAAGCACAGAGCATTTCAACTGCATGAGGGGTACAAAAAAGGTAGAGTCCACTTCTTTTTTGCACTTTGCACCCTGCCCTGAATATACTGTAGTAATGACTAATGTTTCATCAGTTAACTGAAGACAAAATATTTTTTCTGTTTATGATCTCAAAAGCCTTCAATGCAACAACATAATAGACTTAGGGGCAGATTCACTAAAGGGCAAAGTGACTAGTTTATCAACGTGACGTTATTTCGTTACTTCCCCAATTTACTAATGAGCGCAAGTGCCCCAACGCTAGCGAAGGAGATGTACGCTAGCGTTGCTTCGCAATCTAACACCAGCCGAATTTTCACTCTGGCAAAAGAGTGTTACTATGCAAATTCACTAAGATGTGGATTTTACTGAACATTACCTCTTGCGTCAGACTTGCCTTCGCCACCTCAGACCAGGCGAAGTGCAATAGAGTAGATACTGTAGGAGTTTGTCAAAAAATATTTGAAAATGTTTCTAAGTCCCAAAAAATGCTTTTCACAGGGTGATAGGCTGCAAAAGATTGTAAATTCTTTTTGGGGTACCCAGCTTCCCCCCTATATTTCTTAGCATATGAAACATAAACTATACATTGGGCACATGGGTAGGGCAATATAACAACTCTATTTTCTTTTATTAAGGTTTCCCCTGCTTTTGCATTGTAATGTAATGTACAGTGAAACCCTGATTTTAAGTCCCCTGATTTTAAGTTTTCCGGCATTTTAAATTTTTTATTTGTGGTCCCACCAATTTATAATTCATTTCAATGGAGGCATTTCCCTGATTTTAAGTCATGTTTTCCCTGATTTTACATCCAAATTTTGTCCTGCTGTTCCCAAAAACGGCTTTTGTTATTTGTGAAATAAAGAGGTTTAAATACTAACCAGATTCTGCCTGTTCTACCTGTAAATGGTCAGTTCCAATGAATGTGCCCCTTATACAGGCCTGCACCAATCACTTATTGCTTTAGGTTGTGTGTGTGACTGACAGAGAATCTTGCACATGCCCCCCATAGTATAACATAAACACTGCAATGTTTAAGCCTTATTATTAACACAGTAAATATTGTATCTCAAAGTAAAACAGACTCCTGTGCTTTTATCCTTTCAGAACTTGAAGAAAAAGTTACTTTAACACATTTCCCTAATTTTATATTTTCCCTGATTTTACATCATTTTTTCCTGGTCCCCTGAAAAACGTAAAATGGGGGTTCTACTGTATTTGCTGCAACATATACGTCCATGGATGCCGTATGCAAATTAGACAATGGTAGCCCAACTTCGCTTTGCTTGCCAAAGTAACGCCAGTGCAACTTCGCCAGTGTTTAGCGCCAGCGTTCGGCACCATGAACGCATTTCGCATTTTAGCGAATTAGCATTGTCCTGACAAATTTTTGCCTGACAAAGTGTTGCAATGTGAGTGAAGTAGATGCTGTCGAAGTTGTGCTCTTTAGTGAATTTGCCCCAAAAAAATCAGATTGAATAATAAAAAGAATGTCTTAAAGGACAATAAAAGTGAAACTAAAGAAGTAGGCTAGAAATGTTGTACATTATGTTTTTGGCTTCTGTACCAGCCCAAGGCAACCACAGCCCTCCAAAAATGCCCCAGTAGCTCCCCATCTTCTTTTCTGCTGATTCACTGATTCACATGCTCTGTGCTGCTGTCACCTACTGCGCTTAGGGACAGACTCAAAATACACAGAACACATAGAATAGAAATGTCACAATATAAGGCTGATTAGTCATTAATACAGATAATTACTATATGGCAGCACAGAAACCAATGCAATTAGCATCAGAATTTAATAATAATCTATGTAGCATCATCTTATATTACAGGCCAGCCTCATTTTCTGTTTGATAATTTGCAACAACCCCTAAGGTTAGCTGCTCAGAGCCCAATGAGCGTGTGAGTGTCGCAGACACTTTCCAAGATGGTGACCCCCTGTGACAAGTTTGAAGTTATGAATCATTGCTGCTATTGACAATCTGAAACATTAGGCGGGTGTAATATGTTCAGAATATAAAACATGGCATTTTTAGACTTTCCTTGTCCTTTAAGTAAATCATTTTGTTTTACAATGATTTTCGAAAATTATTTTCAGCTTGATTTGCATTTCTGTAGTTTTGGTCACAATCCCTTCAACTCCTCTTCGCTGTTGATATTTCAGACACACTGCTGCTTTAATTAGTGACTTATATCAATATAGTAACCCTCAAAGCACTTAACCTTAAAATAAGTTAATTCATTCCATGTCTAATCCTTTCCTGAAATAGCTAGAACAATTGAAATCAGCAGGTGTAGGTTTCTACTTTATAAGTCTACAATTTTGTGTTTACCATTCAGGAAAATCACCCAGTTCCTATGTATACAATCAAGTGGTTACAAACCACTCAACATTATAAAAACAATCCATTAAAAAAGACAATGTTTTTCTTACTAGCCCCATGGCAGATTTCAAAACTGAATATAAAAAAGCTGTTTGCTCTTTTTAGAAATGGAGTGTACTGGAGTAGCACTATTAACTGATGCGTTTTTTTTTAAAAAAAAACATGTTTTCCCATGACTGTTTCCCTTTAAATTCCAGGCATGAAGGCAAATTTTCATAAAACCCAGGTATACTGCCACACAAAGACTCCTGTAGACGGCCAGTCCACATTGGGGCTACCAATTACAGCACTTATTTATCATGCCCAGGGACATTTTTCATTGCCTTTGTTGCTCCTCAACTCTTTGAATTTCATTGTGACTCACAGGTAAAAAAGGCTGGGGATCCCTTATTTAAAGAGTGATATTCTGTTCAATTGGTTTTCATTTTTATTATTTGTGACTTTTGAGTTATTTAGCTTTTTATGCAGCAGTTCCCCAGTTTGTAATTTCAGCAAACTGTTTGGGAAGGTCCAAATTACCCTAGCAATGTACACTGATTTGAATAAGAGACTGGAATATGAATAGAAGATGGCCTGAGTAGTAAAAAGTAGCATTAACAATTCATTTTTAGTCTTACAGAGCATTTGCTTTTAGATAGGGTCAGTAAGGTCAATTGAAAAATTGCTTAGACTTGTCCATTCTATAACATACTAAAACTTAACCTAAAGGTAAACTACTCCTTTAAAGGGCACATGTCACCTTGAGAAATAATTCCAAATTCTTTCTTGTCATTTTAGTTGAGCAAAATAAACTTTACTTACACTATATTTAATATTTATATTGTGTTTCCTTCAGTCTTGGCATTACACTATAACAGCAAGCAGGCAGGAGCCATTTTGTGGACACTTTAATTAAGTAAAATTTTGTTTCACCCCAAAATCTTGTGCATGCACCAGAAAGGGGAGCCTCATGCCTTTGTGCAGTGCCCTACACAATTATCGAGCCTGAGGAGTGAAGGGGCATTGTGAGAAGTGCAGTGATATGTAGAAAATGCTGAATAGAAAGTGAACGTAACTGACTGCCCCACCTCTATGACTCAGGCATAGATGCGGGGCAGATAATATTTGATTGACATCTCAAATATTTTAAATACCTTTATAACAGTTATGCATGTTTTAATGAAAAAAAGATTTGTGTTTGATGTTTAATTCCCAAAGAACTTTCATTTTGCATTTTTTTATGTGTAGATGACAGGTCCACTTTAACTAAGTTGAAGGTTCATCTATAAAATTACAATGACACCAATGTGCTTTTATTAAACTAATACAACACTGCAGTGGTTAAGGAAATGTCCACCACAATATTGTATAAATATAAACATTTTTTATAATGTTTATTATTATTATTGTGGCAAAGAACTGCTTTGGCACTATTGTGTGACCCAGGGTGGAACAGGGGTCATTGGCTATAGAATTTTAACAGAGATTCTCCATGGGAATTTATACTTTACGTTAATAAATAGTGATTAGTATATACAGTATTTTCTGTATTATCTACCTGTATGCTCCAAATCTCTATGTTTTAATTTTTAATATAATTTATATAATTTACATGGTGTATGACAATACTGTTGTTTTTTTTTTAATTTTGCATTTACAGTCCCATGGATTTAATAAGATTTGAATAAAGCATTAACAATGCAATCAATGAATATAATGTTATACAATCTCATATCATTTGGTAAAATTGTAGTGGCAAGAATAATCTTAAAGCCAAGTGGCATATTGAAACTGAGGTATTCCCTGCATTTACCTGTATTCCCTGCAAATAATACTACTTAAAGGAAAACTATACCCCGAAAATGAATTTTTGAGCAACAGATAGTTTATATCAAATCAAGTGACATATTAAAGAATCTTACCAACCTGGTACATATATTTAAGTAAATATTACCCTTTTACATCTCTTGCCTTGAACCACCATTTCATGATTGTCTGTGTGCTGCCTCAGAGATCACCTGACCAGAAATATTTCAACTCTAACTGTAACAGGAAGAAGTGTTGAAGCAAAAGACACAACTCTGTCTGTTAATTGGCTCATGTGACCTAACTTTATAGTTTGTTTGGTATGTTTGTGTGCACCGTTGGATCCTAGGATCCCAGGAGGCTGTCCTTATTTTTTAAAATGGCTATTTTCTATTTATGATTACCCAATGGCACATGCTACTAAAAATTGTATTATTATGAAAATGGTTTATTTACATGAAGCAGGGTTTTACATATGAGTTGTTTTAGGCAATATCTGTTTATAGAGACCTACATTGATTGGGGGGTATAGTTTTCCTTTAATGTACATATCACAGCTCTGTATCGTGCGAAGACAAAGGACTCCCAATATGCCTTGCATCCATAAGGAATCCATCTTAAACATTTAAGAAACAACAACATGCCTCACCAAATAGTTGTGTCTGAGCATGAGATTTCTAAATAATAAGTACATATCAGGAGCTAAAAAACAGTTTATTGTATCTACAGTGTTTAGTAAACAAGAAATGTACCTATCCAAGAGTATCAGAAAGTAATGCATATTTTTTACATATTAAAAACATAAAACATCTTTCAACCAATAAGTAGTGAAATACCAATAAGCCATCATGGATTTTCACAGTGACTTCTAATATCTGTATAAATTACAGAAGAAAGTGCATCGTCCCATACATGTTGTTGGTATACTGACTGGTCGCAATATTACAGCATTTACTTTAGACAAAAGTAAACTTTTTGGTTTTGGTTCAAGTTATCATGCAATGAGTTTCCTTATGGTTTTTTTACATGGTAAATTGAATCTTTTTCGGGTGTAAAACCAATTCCTTTTTTGAGGACCCTGATCCTGCACAGGGAAAATATACAAAAATATGAATTATTTATAGTGATGGGCGAAACGGCCGAGTTTCGCTTCCCTGAAAAATTCGCGAATTTCCAGAGAAATTCGCGATTTTTTCGCCGATTCGCAAAACGAGTCGCGCGTCGTTTTTGACACGCGTCGCGTCATTTTTGACGCGCGTCGCGTCGTTTTCGACGGGTCGCGTCATTTTTGGCGCGCGTCGCGTCATTTTCGGCGCGTCGCGTCAAAAACGACGCGCGACTCGTTTTTGGCGGTGAATTTTTTGGCGGCGAATTTTTTTGCCCGTTTCGCGAATTTATTCGCCAGCGGCGAATCGCGGGAATTCGCCGCGAATTCGCCCCTGGCGAATAAATTCGCCCATCACTAATTATTTAACCTTTAGGATAAAGGCATGCATGTGAAATGCAGAATTTCATCTTATAAAACAGGTTGATATTGTCTCATTTTATGCAACCCTTATGTGTAACTGAAAAAAATATTTGAGAGGAACATAGTATGCTACAACAGTGAAAAAGAATCTTCACCAAAGAGAGGCAAATTTAATTCTGCCTTTTTTTTATATGTCCTTGCAACTTTAAATCAATTGATATGCTTTTCTAGTAAATGTGTCTTTGTTTACAATGATTAAATGTTTCAGCTATGTTTTATTATTGTCATGTTGGTTTTATGTATATGTGTTTTGTGGGTTCTAATCATTGTAGCACATGGAGAGTGACTAATGGCTAATTAATTATTTACATATGTGCTGAGTGGTGTCTCATGATGAGCATGCCTATGCAACACCAATGTGCTGACTGTAGTTAAAGTGCAGCAGTTAATTATATCCTATATTGGAATGTATTTTATACATTTTTAATTATGCTGGCTGTTTTCATTGAACAGAACAGTAATCATGGGTAGGACCGACACTAGGGGTAGGCAATAAAGACATGTGCCTTGGTCACTATAGAATGGGTGCAAGCAACTGGAGACAGAGAACTTTGTGGATTGAGTAATGGGGATGGCATGTGGAATGGATGGCAACATGTATTAGCAAATAAGAAATCAGAAGGGGGTAGGGGTGGTCACTCATGGTGATGGGCAAAATAGTGTTTCCTTGGACACTAATTCCACTTTGTAGAGTCACAGCTCTGATCATGGGCACCCTGGTTCGCCAAATATATTAGATATGGGATGCTATCTGGAATGCTTGAGAAGTTGGCTTTCCATAAAATGGAGCACCATGCTTTAAAACTTCTTAATAGCATTCAGACCATTGTCCAACAACCCCAATAGGAGTGTATTGCTATCAGCATGTATTTATGCCGATTAGTTAATATCAAGTACATGTTATAAGCAAATCAATCTAAAATGTAGAATTATTACTTAGGGTATTAACAAAGTTGGCACTGCCATGTTTCAGAGGTTACAGGATAATGGATTTCTGGATAACATATCCCATACCCATCTGTTTAAACACGACTAATCTAAACATAGCAGTATGTTTAAAACCATATCATGTGGACACAAGATTTTAAATAGGTAACTGTGCATATAATACAATGTAAAATAAAGACCAATTAAATATTCTCTCACAATGAAAATGAGCATAACTACTGTATATCTCTAAGGGGCAAATTTACTATTATTCCCCATAATTAGCTCGACCAAATTCGCAATTCGACCATCGAATGCTTATCGAATTGTTTTGCTCGATATCTGATTTCTCGATGAATTTGTACGATCGGATACTGATCGTTCGATTTCACTAGAAAATCGTGAAATTTCCTTCGAGAGTCTGAAAAATTTGTACGATTCCAACAATCAAACGCTCCGATCGTACGAATGGTATTCGAGCAGAACTTAGCCTCAGAAGCCTATGGGGAGCTTCCCATAGGCTTCTATTACAATTCGGTAGGTTCAATCTGCCGAAGTAGGCAGTCGAGTAACTTTAAAATTTTTATTCCTTCGATCATCGAATGATGGAATGATCGAATATACGATCATTCGATCTATACGATCTATACGATAATCGAAGAGGCCAAATTTCACTTAACGATTTCACGAAAAATTCATACGATCTTTATTCGATCGAACTTCGATCATTTGATCGGCCCCTAAATGTCCTGTGAATGTTTTAGTACTACATAGCTCATGTGTTCATTTTCTTGCCTATTAATCTGTGCAACATTGCATGTAGGGCTGCAATTTAGCTACAAATCAGGAGACATTGTTTCAAAGAAATAAAAATTTACATTTAATGCATTTTTATTTTTATAGCAATCGCTGTCCCAGAGGAGCTTACAATCTCATGTTATAGTTTTCTATGGAAATAAAGCAGCAGCAAAATCATAGGAATTTTTGCCAATCTCCATGTAGGACAAACTGCATATTTATCCCTATACCTGTGTGTAATGCCAAGTGAAAGCATGATGAAACGTTATAGAGACAAGCCACTAATAAATGCCTTGATTTCAGTTTTAGCAAGCAGGGTCTCTATTCTTTCTGAATTAAATTGTATAATTATTTCACTTCTTTAATGAATAACACTGCATACTAGTTTGATGCCTCAAATATAAACCATTATAATTATTAGATTGAAACTATTGTTTCAGTTGTCAAATGTCTTCAATGCAGGGTCAGGGTCATCAAAATAAAATAAAAGGACTACTGGCCAACTATACCTACATACAATGTGGAAAATCTAGGCTACAACACTTACCATGTAATGTATACTCAACAGGATGCTCATTGCATGAAAGCCTAGGGCAGGAAAATTCTGTAAAAAAAATACCAGAGATGTGAATTTCAGATCTCTGAAAATTATCCTTTTTATGTCTCAAACAAATGTATATAAATTACATTTGGTGCTCTGTTATATCATCCAACAAATTCAAACACATTGCAAGATGCAACTTTAAATATTGGATATTGAGACGAGTTTGGAAAAAAGTCTGCAGATGGAAAGGAGCCATGGCTAAATTAATGCATGGGAATATATAGCTGTGCATCATTAGAGTTGGGGTAAGGGAGGTGTGGTGACTAACTTGTTCTAGTATGGATAACTAGAACATTATTTCTACTTAAGATGGACTTTACTGAATCATTATTTAGTGAAGTGATCTAATGATTACCGTGATATGCAAACGACTCTCTGCCACATTTCCTTTAGTGATATAAATTTATAAATATATATATGTATTATCTTATTACACATAAACTTCTACAGTACATTATGTGGCAAATAAGGTTCATGAAAAAATGCCATTTTGAGGTATAAAACCAGAACTGCTGTGTTTGGCAAGTCATACAATAGCAGCGGGAGAACCTTTCAGGTACAGCGAAGTGGACGCTGGCAAAGTTGAACTCTTTAATGAATTTGCCCCTTTGTGCATATTTAAGAAGTCTGTCATCTTTAAAGGGACTTCTTCCCAGCTCTTTTCCAGTTTCTCTTATCAATGATTAGAAGAAGCAGTCAGAATTAGAAGGAAAGCTAATAGGTGTGCCATTGTCCTGTTAAAGCAAGGGTTACCATTTTAAATTATTTTAATGACAATACAACACTCTCTAATAACTAAATTTTGTTTGATGTTTCCTCTTGTTGTGCTGAAGAAAGGTCAAAATGCATGTTTGTTATGGAAACCTGACTGAAGATTGGATTGTATTACAGCAGTAGGGGCAATGGCAAACTCAAGTTCCATGGACTCAAAACTTAAGCAAACATTGCTTCTAAGAGACATCAGGTCTGCCTGAAGCAATGTTCTGGTACTAACGGACCTAGCAGTGGGAAGGATGGAACATAAAATATCCTTCTTAACTACATACTTATTATACTGTATGCAAGGAAGTAGACACGTTCTGCTGTTTTAGTACAGTGGCTTGTTTAACATCTACTTTGTTGAAGAACTTTGCACAATGCTCTTCCTAATGGAATGAAGCTTTGGGTGAAACTGTTATTAAAGTGACCTGTCAAATCTAAGGGTAGTGACACAAGGGAAGATT
The DNA here is from genome assembly GCA_024363595.1 of Xenopus borealis. NCBI lineage: Eukaryota > Metazoa > Chordata > Amphibia > Anura > Pipidae > Xenopus > Xenopus borealis. The sequence goes on from CM044436.1 coordinate 94,667,248, forward strand.
TGCAGATAATGCACTTCAGGCAATTTATCACTACATCAGCAATTTCAATTACTGGTAATGGAGAGGCATTTTCTGGAGATTTTGTTGCCAACAGCCATGTCATTTATATTGTGGGCAACAAATATTCCCGTGAGCCACTAGCCTTAATCAAAGTACTGATTGTACAAATTAATATATATGAGCACACAGCTTTTGATTAAAAAAAAAAAACTTTTTTACGCCTTTGGCGTAATTTACTAAGCGGGGAAAAGTCGCCAGTGACATCTTCTTAGCCATCGCAAGGCTTCACCAGGCGAAAATTCGATGGGACAACACTAATTTACTAGAATGCAAAGTTTTGTCCTGTCTGATGGATGCTGTGGATCCATCCATATGGATGATGAATTTTCGCTAGCATTACTTCGGCAATGCAAGCTAATCAAAGCGAAGATGTGCTAGTGTTCAATTCTGTCTAGCACAAATTCATTAGAGGTCTTGCACTCAAGCTAATTTGCATACGGCAGGACATTTGAAGTTGAATGGACTTCTTTATGTTGCATGTTGCATCCAATACATTACATTGAAACCGATAACCAGACATGTCCAGGGAACCTTAAAAAAATCAATAGAGTTGTTTTAATGCACTACACATGAGTCCACTGTAAAATAATGTTCCATTTGTTAGAAAATGTATGGGGGAAACCAGTTACCCAAAAAAAAAAATGTTATGATTTTTGCAGCCTAACGTCCAATCACGAGAGCAAAAGTCGCCTGGCAATAGAGTGCAAATCAACTCCAGAATCTATCTCCTTTTCTAACGAAGTGACAGCTGTGTCCATTAGTAAATTGGCAAAGTCCTTGTGAGCGGTAACACTGGCGAATAGTTGCCAGCTTTAGTCACTTCACTCTTTAGTAACTCTGACCCATTGTGTTCTACAAGGGTTATTGTCTGGCCAGTAAAGATGATGCTTGATGCCAATGTTATTACCATGATAAAAGATAAGAAATTTAGGAGGCCAGTATTTTTTCCCCAGGAAACAATCATAAACAACTCCCATTAAAAAGAAAATATACCCCCTGGGTTTATTCATGTGGGCTTACATAGAAAATGGTGCCTAAACTCTATCTGAACTTCCAATATTAATCCAATGGGCCTCTGTCTGCTTTTCAGGGAGAATCTGTGCACTACCTATAAAAAGCAGAAAAACAATAGGAAAAATACATGGAAAAAAAGTCATTTTTATTAGCATTTTCAAGAGTTTTTTTTACACATACTATATTGATGAGTTGGCCCTAAGGTGTGATTACCTATGCATTCATAGAAAAGTGCATTTAATAGTTGGATATAGAACCAAAAATAAGCTGACCACTCACCTGATGCATGGTCACCTTAAGAGACACTTAGGGGTAGATTTACTAAATTCAAATTAAATTCACATGAAGAATCGAAGCTTGATCGAATTTGTATCAAATTCTAATTTGAATCTTCGAATATGCAAATTAGGCTAATTTGACCATCGAATATTCGAATTCGAATGATTTGAATATTTGAATAAAATTTTATTTGAATATTCAAAAATTAGATGGTCGAATACTTCCCCTTTAAACTTTTATTCGACCACCTACTTCACCAGATTAAAGCTACCGAAATGAGGATCCTTCCCTGAGATCGAATATAAAGAATTCGATCTATCGATTAAAATCGTTCGAATATTTGATTTGAATTTGATTCAAATATTCGATCGAATTTTCTATATTCGATCGTTCGTTCGTTCGTTCGATCGAATTGCGGTAAAATCCTTTAAATTCGACCGGTAAAATCCTTCGAATTTGATAGTCAAATTCGAAGGATTTTACTTCCCCACTATTCCCTTGGTCGAATTTCGAATTTTTTTATATTCGAAATTCGACCAATAGTAAATCTGCCCCTTAGAAATATTATCACAAGGTTACAAGGAAAGTATTTTTAGTGGGACGCTGAATATTTTTAGTAAAGTATGTATATTTTTTTATTAAATTGTACTCATATCACAAAATAAAACTAATGTCCTATGAAGCACCAGTATTTCAAAGCATGTTTAACAAAAATTTTTATTTCAGATTAAAAATTTGAGAATACTGAAGTTTTTCTCTTAACACATGTAATTACATCAGGATATCTACCAGCTGCACTTCAACATTTCTAAAATGATGACATAACCAATGCCAGGGAACGTTAAACATACTTGTTATGTCACATACATCGTTGTTGTTAGGCAATTTACTATAATACAGGTAGTTTAATTATAAAACAACTGATATGGCAAATCAATGGGGAAAGTACCTTTAATTAAATAAGTGACCTTTCACTGCCAATGCTGGTTATGAAATTGCCTGTCACTAAACAGCCACTTCCCTAAGTATTAGATCATTTACTGATGGGAATTATGTGGATTTACAATCTTAATAGAATAAAATGTGGTATTGTTCTTCAGTATGTACCAGGCATCAAACTTCCTTATTCAGATTTAAGATACCCGGATAAAGATGTAATAAAAAGCATTGATTTTTAAAACCTCACAAATTGTTTATGCAAATTATTTTTTTCTAAAGTGCTGGAGAACTCTTGTCATGTAGCTTGATCTATCCCTTTATTTAAAAAAAAGAAAAGAAAAGGATTTACAGATCACTAATACGTCAGCAAAGATAATAAACGTTCCAGGGAATATTTGTAACATAACCTTCACGCCTTTAAAAAAATGTGTTTTGGGCTATGAAAATTCACAGTATAAAAATAATAATGGTCTAATGAAGACTGTTGTTTATGCAGTTTTTTCTCCTTTAATGATTTTTACTGCATTTACCCTATTTGTGCTTTAGATAATTAAAAAGAAACATTTTAATATACAATATGGTTTTCAGTTACATTTCAAGATTGTTCTAAATGTGTCCAAAACCAATACAGTATGTAGACATATGGCTCCAGGGGCACTGGATTCTCATGTATTTGCAGGCCAATTATAATATAGGGACGCCTTTGGGTTTTCATATCAACAGCAATAAACAACTCACTAATCCCTCTCCCTAGCGGTTCACCATGACAGCCTATATTAATCCCTAAATATTAGATAGATATTCTCCACCTTTCCTGTCCAGCTGTATGCACATTTTGCCTCTTCTTTTTATTTTGCAGCATGAGACTATGATATCTCTTTCACCAATAGGCAGGATTTATTAAATATCATCAGTTCTTTTTTCTAGCAACAATCTGAGAAACAGCATGCTACTGAGAATACTGGGTTATTCTAAACAGAACCAGTTAACTGTAAGGACTGTTTGCAATGATTAACCCTGTCCATAAACTGACGATGTTTTTGCAAATTATAGGTACAAATGTATGAATTCTATAAGGGATCATGTGCAAAAATTGATTACTATGTAATTATAACCTAATTTAAGCTTTAAATTACTACTCAGTATATTTCAAAACCCATATCATCCCTCTCTTAAATGGATACTGTCATGGGAAAATATGTTTTTTTTCAAAATGCATCAGTTAATAGTGCTGCTCCAGTAGACTTCTGCACGTCATTTTCGGTGCGGCGCGTAATTTTTGGCGCGCGCCGCGTCAAAAGCGACTCGTTTTTCCGGCAAATTTTCGCCAAGCGAAATTTTGCTGGTGATTCGCAAATTTATTCGCCAGCGGCGAATCGCAGGAATTCACAGCGAATTCGCCCCTGGCGAATAAATTCGCCCATCACTACTGCTCTATAGTGGTTCAGATGGCTCACCTCAATCAAATCAGTGACACAGGATATGGTACTTTAAGGGGCAAATTTACAAAATTTGGGTGAAGGATTCGAAGTTCGATCGAATTCGATCGAATACCTATCATACGATTTATTCGGATATTCGAATATGCAAATATGGCCTCTTCGATCATCGAATACCGAAATTATCGAATAGATCAAATGATCGGATATTCGATAATTGGATCATTCGATGATCGAAGGATTTAAAATTTTAAAATCCTTCGAATGCCTACTTCGCCAGATTGAACTTACCGAATACCAATAGAAGCCTATGGGAACTCCCCCATAGGCTTCTTTTGCTAAGACCTGCTCGAATACCATTCAGTATCCGATCGAATGATTTCATCAAGAAATCGAATATCGAGCAAAAAGATAGCCTAAAACTATTCGATAAGCATTCGATAGTCGAATGCTTATCGAATTTCAATTAGATTCGTAGGATTTTAGGTGGAAAATAGTACATTTGCCCCTAAATGTTTACTCAAATGTATGTAGAAAAAATGTGAACAGGGCACCAGAGCTTGATAGAATACACCCTCAAGTATTTCAAGTTCAGTTTAAGCTAGACCACAGTTTCATGATTTCATGCATCATTCCTATGCACTGGAGGAAGTTTTTGCAAGGGAGAATACAGTAGTACTGGAAAACTTTTTCCAAGGATTGGTTTGATTTTCATCTTGGAGTCAGGCAAGAATTCTTTTCCCCTTTGAGGTAAAGTAGTGAGGTTTCAGGTAAATGTTTTTCTAATTTCCTCTGGAACAGCTAGCAGTTAAGCCGGTTTCATTTAGATAAAAAGATTGATCTTGGTCGATGCGTGCGTCTCTTTTTTTTTACCTAAATTGCTTTATTATAATCTTAAAAGTCTAACTGAAAATATGTGATTTTATGGAGGTAAATTTGCCCCCTCTTTCAGCAACCTACAATATTATTTTTGAAATATCTAAAATAAATAGCAAAATCACATTTGACCCCTTGCTCTGTTTACCCGGACTTATTAATTAATTAGTTCCTACATTCTATCATTATGAAAAAACTGTGCTGAAAAGGAAACAGTTGTGGATTAGGTTAGATCAGTTACGGAGCAGTGAGCACTAGTTAGGAATGAGGGGTCGAAAAAGTAGTTCATCACTGTTCCTTGCCACATGAAGCATATGGAAATTGAAACATTCCATACAGATTAGTTATAATGAAAATATTTTAACAAGTGTTAACCATATATTGACATCACAACAATCACATTCTTCCAGGGAAAACTTGTAACATACAAGTACAGAAAAAATGGCACACTCTCTGTAAAATCCTTCAGGCCACAGAAACCAGAAGATACTAATTTAGTAATGATTTTTTAGATAATTCAACATCCAACAAGATACTGGTTTAGAAAACATGGTTAAATCACATCTTGTTCCTAATTTGTGCCAACTCCTGTCACTCTCATCACCTTTATCAAAATTCTGAAAACTCAGGCGCATACAAAAAGATGTGATCATCTTACTTACTGGCCTGTGTCCACTGCTAGATTTGAACACTAGACAGACATTCTAATGAGGCTGTGAATTGAGACTTTACCACAACTATTTTTGTTCCAAATACTGATGATCTCTCCCAGTCAAACTACATTAACCAGCAGTTACACCTAATTGTCTAACTCCTTCCAGTATTTCTTTCCTCTCATTCCTTGTTCACTAGATTTCTCATACTGCAAATTCCTAGGTGTACTGCTTGTACTGCGTTGTTCTGATCCTGTTCTATGTTGTGGTCCCGATATTTCGGGATAATTATCCTTGTCTGGCTCATTTTCTTTTTTTCATTTATTTAGTTCCCAAGTTCCAGATTTTCCTGTGTTGTGATTCTTTTTAATGGTTTTTAATTATACTAGAAATTATCTGTTGTTTATCACTGGTTTGTAATGTGTTTTCTTGTCTGTTCTTCCATCTAATTCATGTTACACTGACCTTGCAGCGGCTGAGTAATAAAATGGCATACCAATTGGATATGGGGTTATTATAGACTGAAGATTCCCCTCAAGGCCAACCACAACTCTTCAGGTTATACTGAGTAGTAGAAACAATAGCTTATCTGCAAGCAGTTTATTTCTGAAAGCACATGGCCAGGCACAATGGCCTGAAATGGCTGCCTACAACAACTACAACTAAATACAAATACATTTATTGGTTTTAGAATAACAATTTAAATGGAAGAATAAATTCTTTGCAATGTACACAGTGCAATTTAGTAATAAATCTATACTATAAAAGCCATGACATAATTCTTTTAAAAATTAAAAAATAATATTATAGTCTCCTTCAGTTTAAGAGAAATGTATTTCAACATGACATAGTCTGACATAGTTTTGTATTATCATGGGGCAAATTTACGTAGGTCAGAATTTGAGGATTAATGTTTGTTCCCCTGAGTAAAAATCCACCTGGTGAAACAATATAAAAAATCTCTAGCGTTGAGGGTTTTCATTAGCAAATTGTCCTCTTTGCCATTTAGTAAATAGACGATGTTGTGTCAAATTTACTTTTTGGCAAATTTTCACTAAACATCCACAATTCACCCTTTATGTCCCAATGAGTACTTCAGGTATTTTATTGTACTGTACAGCCCTGTAAAGAATTTGTCTTCCAAAAAATGTCTAGTTTTTGTGTAGCATTCTAATCCAGCGATATATAAGTGTACTGTTATTGAGTGCAGGCCCATTTTCTTTGCAATCATCTCAATATCTACTGATTTCTAATATCATATGGACGTATAATGGACAGCATATATATGTCAATTGGTTATGAAAGACAAGCTTTGGTTTCTCACACCCTGTTCAGACAGGGAGAGTGAATATTGGGTTCTCACAGGAGTCTGTTATACAGGCGGCGTTCACATACTACATTCCTACCGCTGCTAAACTAGAGCTCTAGGGATAGCACATATGCAAGAAATTTCTTTTCATAATTGACAGCCATAGATGATAACATTTCATAGAATATTCTTAATGCATTATTACATAGATATTACCCAGTGGAAATAAAGCTATGACAAACTATTGTTAAATGTATTGGTCTGCAAGATTTCATAATAACATATATACAACAGGGGTAATCCTGGGACTGCTGCCGCTTTCTGTGCTGCCCTCCCCTTCACATCTAAATCATCAGAGTCAGAGTGGGTCAAAGAGGGATGCATCACTAGTGCAATGATCGCAGTAGTGATCTCTGCACTAGCGGAATTAATCTTTTAAAGGAGCACTAAACCCTTTCCCCATCAGTTCAGCCTAGCTGTTGATTGGTTCTTATTCTACAGTGCAGTGTGCTGATTGAGCCACCAGCACAGCTTAGGAAAGGAAGTAAAACAGATGGGGGGACTAGTAAGGACTTTGGAGAATTTTGTAATAATTCAGCCCAAACATAAAGCACATTGCTTCTATATTTAAAATGTTATGACTTCAAAGAAGAGGCTGAATATAACTAATCTTTTTTGAGCATATTCAGCAGCCTCATTCATTATATACACAGATTATAATGTCAACTGGACTGCTGAAACACTATGGACAGATTTCCATGACAGATCATGTGGCTTCCACTTTTTATAAGATGTGAGAAACGCGGTGAATATACAAATGATTCACTGATATAATATTTGGATATTAAAAGTGAACTGTGATAATTGGCCCCTTTCTACTGCCATTTCTACTTCTCTTTTTTATTCGAAATACGTTGTTTTGTCTCGGCCTGAAATTTGAGACATGTTAAAAGGTGCAATTAGAAAATCAATATTCAGTTATAAAATGGAATATATTCCCCTTAAGTACGTTATGTTTGTAATTGTATGAAATTAGACTTACTCCAGAAATGTACCCCACGATTAACACCACATCAGAGCAGGTTTAACCCATTATGGCTCTAACAAGGATAAATTGAGAAATATTTAGGGACAGATTTATCATTGGTCGAATTTCAAATGAAAAAAAATTCAAAATTCGTCCATATGAACAAAAAGGAACTAAAATCCTTCGAATTCGACTATCGAATTTGAAGGATTTTACCACAATTCGATCGATCGAATGATCGAATAAAAAAACTTGATCAATCGTTCGAATCGATCAATTCGAACCATTTAATCGATCAATCGAATTTTTTTTATTCGATCAAAACTAATTATTCCCAATTCATTAGCTTGGTTCTGGCGAAGTAGGTGGTCGAATAAAAATTTAAAGGGGAAGTTATTCGACCATCGAATAGTCTAATATTCAAATAAAATTTTACTCGAATATTCAAATTGGTTGAATTTGCCTAATTTGCATATTTGAAGATTTGAATTCAAATTTATTTTAAATTCAATCGAACTTCAAATTATTCACGTGAATTTAGTAAATCTGCCCCTTAATGTTAAAAATTAATAAAGGTGTATTATAATTTACTCTATAGATTTACACCTAATTTTACTAAATCTCAGATTAAAGTATATGGGAAAAATTCAGGTACAGTAGACTTTCACAACATTTTGTGATTAGAATTGAGGTTTAAAATTGTTACACAGCTTGATAAATAATTTCACACAATTTAGAATTAAGTTAAAGTAGTAATGTGAGTGATATGTGGTGTAGTCTAACTCCACTTTTTCATACAGCATGATATGTCCCCCTAGATTTGTTTTGTGCTGTACAAAATATTTTTAGTGTAAATTGTGCGTCGGTTGGAAATATCCATAAGTAATTAAATGCAATTTCATCTTCTAATTTCTTCAATTAGTAAAAAAATAGTAGTGTGCCAGAAGGAAAACATTAATAATCAATTAGCTCTTGCTTTCATCTTGTAAAAGATTTTTTGAATTAGTGAAAATAGAACAGAAGGCACAAGAACCACATTCCTTCAATTTTTGAACCTAGCATTTCATCAAACTATGATAAACCACATATAATACAGTACTACCAATACCAAATAGCACTTTATTCAAATTGAGAACCACACATACTATAAAAGTGCAACTACACAGATTTTTATAGACATACGTATAGACAAGCATTGCAAGTTCTCTTCTATAATTCTCAGTAATTTTCTACAACTATAGAATGCTAGGAATGCTACTTAGACTGTAAGCTCTGTAGGGTAGGGACCTCCTTCCTACTGTGTCTTTAACCACATAAGCTCTGTGTCCTAATATGAGTTCTCAGTAGTGTGTATATTTATAATATTTATTAAGTGATTTGTCACTCCCCGTGCGTACGTACTTACAGCACTTTACAGAATAAAGGTATACATACATACAAATGCTATGGCATTATAGGGAACTGTTTCAGAGAAATAATGGCTGTTAAAGAGATTCAGCACCACAAAATATCCCTTTATTTTGAACCATGTTTTGAAAACGTACAGTTTGTATGCATCAGAGGCTACAGAGTGTCTGAAGTAGAAATATTTTTATTTGAGTGGAGTCTGGCTAAGCTGCTGGAATTATCACTAGTGATGGGTGAATTTTTTCTCGAATTTCCCACTAAATTCGAGAAACGGTGAAAAATATTACTTGCAGGAATTATGGCCGAAATATGGAAATTCGCCGCAAATTCGCACCTGCCAAATAAGTTCCCCATCATTAATTAGTACAACACTGCAGAGATATACAAATAATATCGTAAACAGCAACTAGTTCTTTTAAAGTAAAGGATATTTTTCATTTAGAATGATGGGTTAATACTTCCACATAGTTATGCAGGCTGCTGGTAATAGAACTGCAGAACAGCCTCCAGTCTCAGCAATACTATGCATGTGCTAGAAAGAAAAATCCTCAGCATGTGTTTGTCAGAGGGAAATAACCTTGTTTATTATTATGGGATGTAGTCTTCCTCTCAAGAGGGGATTTCAGATCTGTATTAGAAAAATCTGTTGGCGACAAGTGTTATACTGTATGACAGAATTCACTATAATACTTGTTCGCACCAACCAAAACTACATTGTGGGCTTTCAATAAGACATTATTCTTCGAATCCAGCTGTTCTGCTCTTTTCTTCTTTCACCAAACCTATTATTATGCACTTTACATGCATTTTAAAGGCTTACACAGTACTGAATGACGATAAATTGCATATAAATTGGTTTCAATATAATGCCCCTAAAGCTTTTTTTTTTTGCTGCAGAATAGAGAAGGCTGACTCCTAAAATGTTATTATTCATAGAAGTGTCTAAATCAAGAATTGACAACAGTTACCCCTCTCTAAAAGTTCCAGCACCCAAAAATATGTTTTAATGCTGATGACTCTGGGTACATTATTTGAGCCTTTGAGTAAACTCTTAACCCAATGATCTTTAAAATCTATCCTGGGCTGAATAGGGTTACTGGAATTTAAAGGGTTAAGACTATTGTTGTGCCTAAAGATAGCTGCTATAAATAAGCAAATACTCATACTGTGTACCTGTGTCTAGAACTGTGCCTTTAATAATGTGTGTACCTGTGAATGTTTACATAAATATATATAAAATATACACATAATTATTATATTCATTATTATTATATTATATTATATAATTATTCTAAAATAACCAATTTTTTTAATGAAATTCAATTGAATTAGATATATACATATAGATACATATAATGATGGTAGAAAATGTATTGTTATTGCGACATTTTATTACTCATATTTCTATGCATATTCCAGTCTCTTATTCAAACCAATGCATGGTTGCTAGGATAATTTGGACCCTAGCAACCAGATGGCTGCATTTACAAACTGGAAAGCTGATAAATGTTTCAAAAATATCATATTAAAAGTCAATTGAAAGGTGAATAATCCTTTTAAGCTGCTAGTCTCAATTCTCCCAAGATATTTACTTATCTTAAATAGTTTTAGCTTATCTTGTTATCTTATTACAAATGTATCTATGTGCAGGTGCTCAGTGGTGTGGGCTCTCTGTGAAAAAGCTTCTTACTTTATGTTTAGTAAAAAATATTATTTTACGTTATTTTTTTTTCTGACTGACCTGTCCAACAGAAAACAGGACAGTTGGGAGATATTTTCCTTTAAGACTACAGATTTACAGATTGTCTCTTGCTGGCAAATCAACTGCATAATAATACTCCCTAATACAAGACAGCAGCTCACAAGATAAAATGCTGCAAAAAAGTCCAAGCAAATGCATATTCAGATTTTTAGAAAAACATACACATGATTTTTTATTTTATATAGTTGCAAAAAAATGGTGTTATTTCGGATGATAATAAATGTATCTTGCATCTGTCAGATGCTTTATATGTCAAGAGTGCACTTTAGGAGGGAGCTGTAGAGCCGACATCCTGAATCATCCTTAATGATTTGCATACATTTCACAGCCTTTTATGCAAGCAAAAAGTACAAGCATGCACTTTAAAATGATGAGTGCATTCCCTAGCTGATCAGACTCGCTTTGATACTAGTACATCAGAAGTGGTTTAGCTCTGCATTTTCCCCTGAAGTAAAACCTGTGTGTTCAAAAGGGCATTTCAATGGAAACAAATTATTCTTAATAAGATCCCTTTCACTCAAAGGGACCTTATATCCATTTATCCTAATACAGTGTTTTCAGACGCAAAGCCCTTTTACTATACATTAAATTAACCTTATTACTTTATGCAGTACATCGACTGAGATTCTAATGTGCCCTCGGGAAATGACTGTGTAAAACTACAGCTGACCATAAATTTAAAGATCTGCTCGTTTGGCCAAGTAATCAGACAAAAAAATCATTGCCCCTTTTGGTCAAATCAAGCAGATTATAATATGGACCCATTGGGCAAGGACCACATTAATATACTAACGTGGTCCTCACCCAAGTTTCAAACCTGCCCTGTAGATATTTAGCTGATTTTTAGCCGGGAATTGTTGAAACAGGTCAATACACAGGTCAAAGCAGAGTCTCCTTATTTCCACCTTAAAGGAAAACAAAAATTTAACAAAGAATTAAGGTTGAAATGCTGCACATTTAATTTTGGTGTTATTTACCAGCCAAACACAGCTACAGCCCTTTAGCAGGGCAGATGCCCCCAATAGCTCCCCATCTGCTTTTATTAGTAATCACGGTATATTGTATATTGTATATGTAGGTATGGGACCTGTTATCCAGAATGCACAGAACCTGTGGCTTTCCAGATAATGAGTAATTTGGGTCTTCATACCGCAAGTCTACTAGAAAATCATATAAACATTAAATAAACCAAATAGGCTTGTTCTGCTTCCAATAAAGATTA
>CM044436.1:94680373-94692870 GCA_024363595.1 Xenopus borealis
GCTTGTGTAGTGCAATGTAGTGGCTGTAACATACTTCCATTATACCTTTAACTTTGCCGTATGAAAATTAGGCATCGCTAGATTAAATGCTAACGGTAGCACAACGGTAGCGCAATTTTACATTTTAGTGAATTTGCATAGCGTTGGTGAAACTACGCTTGGTGAAGTACGGCAAACGTCGGCGAAGCCAATGCTAGTGCATTTTCGGAGCTTAGTAAATTTGCCTCTATGGGAGATGGCCATTCTGTAATTCTGGAAAATGGGTTTCTGGATAACAGATCCCATACCTGTATATTTAACAATCACAATACAAGACCATATAAGCCAGTGCAATTAGCATCAGGGTTTAATAATAGCATTAGCTAATTCTTTTCTTTATTTGTGACAAGTTCTACGCTTAGCTTTGTGACAGCTGCCCAGAACACACTGAGCATGTTCAGTGTCACTGACACTTTGAGCAAAGTCCACAATGGTGAGTTCCTATGTTAACTGTGCAGCTTGAATCATTACTGTTATAAAGATACTGAACCTTTAAGCTGGTGCAGAAAGTTCATCAAATAAAATATGGCATTTTTAGAAATATTCATGTTAATGGTTTAGTTCTCTTTTAAGTCAAAGTCAATACAAAATTAAGGATGATTGACTTAAAACTGTTTATGTTGTACTCCCTTGGAGTTTCTCATTAAATAAGTATGTGTGCCCTTAAACTTGGGTTTTAAAGTTAATCATTTTAAATAACTGTCATGTTCCCCTGTCACATTTCTACTGAAAGAGAAAAACATTTTTGTTCATGCTTCTATAAGTCAATGAGATGGACAGATAGCAATGAATACAGAGTGAGAAAGAAAGATTTAAAACCGTATTTATCTTGAAGTTATACTTTAGGCGGATGTAGAATGTGTCATTTGGAATGAACATGGAAAGGTTCTGAATCCTCTCAATCATTTGGCAAACTTGTCAGTTTTCTATTAACTTGACATGCAGAACTGAAACTTAACTGAAAATTCCATTTCCCGTGCATGGGAGCTATCTCTGTAAGGTATGGTCAATTCATTGAAGCAATAAGTTATTTTGGTTTAAAAAAATATTAATGTATTATTAGAAGACTCTAGTTGCCCTTTTTCTTACTTAAAGGGGTTGTTCACCTTTGAGTTAGCATTTAGTATAATGTAGAGAGTGATATTCTGAGACAATTTGCAATTGGTTTTAATTTTTTATTGTTTGTGGTTTTATAGTTATTTAGCTTATTATTCAGCAGCTCTCTAGTTTGCAGTGTCAGCAATTTGGTTTCTATGGTACAAATTACCCTAGCAACCATCCAGACTGGAATATGATAAGGAGATGGACTGAATAGAATGATAAGTAATAAAAAGTAGCAATAACAATACATATGTAGCCTTACAGAGCATTTGTTTTTAGATGGTGTCAGTGACCCCCATTTGAAAGCTGCAAAGAAACCAAAGAAAATTGCAAATCATTAAAAAACTATGAAAAATAAATATTGAAGACCAAGTGAAAAGTTTCTTAGAATTTTCTCTTCTACAATATACTAAAAGTTAACTTGAAGGCGAACCACCCCTTTAATGATAGATTTCCACAGTCCAGTTATTGCATTGAATATAATGTGTTGATTGTGTAAATATTGTGCTACTATTTCGGTGTTTTTAAAATGTGTCCTGTGTCTCTTGACTCATAGGGAGTTATTTTTATTGTATTTTTTTATGCAAGTCAGTTTTAAAAACAATGAGTTTGGATTTTAATTTTTAAATCACTTTTTTTAAATATATGACTGATTTTATAAATAAGCAAACATTAATTTATTCAAAGTGAAAAAATCTCACATACAGATGCAGTCACTTGGATTTGTAAGTTAAATGCGTTGTGACTCAGGGCTAATTGAAGAAACTGTATTATCCAAAGTTATCTTAACGCATTTAACCTTTTCATTAACATACCAAAGCCCCATTGTTTTCAATGGTGATCTCTTTAATTGGATGGGATGCTGGGATGTAAGTAGGATAAATGGGATAGATGAGTTAAGTCACGACGCATTTAACACAAATCCAAAGTGACTGCATCTGTATTCTAATTTTGATAAATTATCCTCTTAGCTCTTAATCTTTAATGTGACAACATTTCGTGCTTATTATGAATAGAGTAAGAGTTAGTTAGAGTTAGAGTTAAAGACATGCTTGCAACCTTTCATGGACCCTATCATGTAAATAATAACACAGGTTCCAACAAACCTCTCTTTCCTTTGAATTTGAATTGTTTTCATAAAGTTTCTATTCACTGCACCATAGATTGGAGCTTAACTGATCTGTCTGTATTCATTTGACTAAGGTACTCTTGGTGCAACACAGTTCATAATAAGAGAAACATGGATCAAGGTGGTTGTACTATAGTATTGTGCATGTAATGTCCTTAAAGGGGATGTAAAGGCAAAAAATTAAAATCCCATTTTTATTTTCTTTAATGATAAAGAAATCTATCTCCAATATACTTTAATAAAAAAATGTCTACCGTTTCTATATGAAACCAGATTGTATTCAGTGAAATTCCCCCTTTCGTTTTAATTGCTCTGACGTCTGAGGATAGGAAACTTCTGATGGTCCCTAACTGCCCTGCAGGGAAACAATCATACTTTCAAATGGCAGGGGGGAGCCCCCAACTTACTTCCTGACCTTGGGCAACTTTGTTTGTTTCTCTGTAGAGCAGTCGGCAACCATGTTGAGATTTTTATCTGCAGACCCAGTGCAGTCTGCATATTCTGATTATTAATCAGTTTTGATGTATCTGCTTCTATGGCAGACATTAGTTGGCTGTTTTGATAATTCATGACGATCCATAAGCTTAACCCTCCCAACTCTGAGCATGTGCGTAGTCTTGGTCTTGTAAAAATGTTTAACAAAGTTGCAAGATGACAGACCCCTGTGCCAACTTTGAAAGCATGAATCATTTGTTAAATTGGGCTTCTGGTGCAGTCAGTTCATGTTTTGTATTTGGCATACAAAATACAACATTTCTCACTTCATTCTATTTAAGACTTTAATTGTTCGGGGGGGTGGGCCCAACAGGACGAACCAGGTGCCCATCCTGTACTAGGATCTGCCGGCACAACCCACACAAAAGCATTACACAGCTTTAAAATAACACACCTGTTGTGTATTTTACATCTGGGGAAATATATAAAGAGAGAACTGAATAGGTTGAGTGCAAAGAGACAACACCAGGGGCAGATTTATTAAGGGGCAAATTTTGAAGTGAAAAAAATTCGAAATTCGACCAACTGAAATTAAGTTGAAGTTTTTTTTATGAAAATGGACAATTTTCGATAGAACAGGTACCTTTTCGTTTGAGTTCAAATAGAACGATTAACAAATTCAATTGAATTTGATTCAAAGGATTTTCCCCAAAATACTTCATATAGGTTCTAAGAGGTCCCCCATAGGCTAAAACAACAATTCGGCAGGTTTAAGATGGTGAAGGGTCTAAGTTGAAGTTTTTAAAGAGACAGTACAATATTTGAAGTTACATTTATTTAATTTAAATTGAATTTTGGCCTATTCAATAGTCGAAGTACCCAAAAATTACTCCAAATTCTATTTTTTTTATCATTTTTGATAAATCTGCCCCCAACTATTGTATATAAATGTATATGAATATTGCTGCAATATTTTCATTTTCTAAACTGGATATGATGCACTTTTGTTAAAAATAACCAATTTAGGCTTTAAAAAGAATTCCTTATTAATTCAGAAAAAGGCACCCCTGGATCTCCTCCAGTACAGGAAAGGTAAGCACTAAGGAGCTATGGGGGAGTATCATTACAGGAGATGCCTAAAGCAGCTGCTGACATATAATCACCCCTGGCCACAAAGCTTGTTGTGCAATAATGGATGCAGTTTTACTAATTGACTCATTTATTTTATGGTACTTGCACTTAAACACATGCACCAAGCACCATTAAACCTTCCCACTCTACTTTGATGAAATAAATGCCAATGTGCATATTGACACAGGGAAACGCTGGATGTTCCTTTGCTTTGAAGATGCTGTTCAATTACTGTGGCTTGTGTTTCAGAATTATGCAATACTACATTTTCAAGGGCCCTTACACAAGTGCGTTTTTACCTGCACTTCCCTGCCTTCCGTTTTGCTGCGTTCGGCCGCAGGGGAGCGCAGGTATAGACGCACCCAATTATTTTCAATCGGGCTGTACTCACGCGAACGCATGTAGGCGCGAACGCAGGAAAAATGCAGCATTTTGCGTCTGAACCTGCATTCGGCACATACATGCGTTGGTGCGAGTACAGCCCCATTGAAAATAATTGTGTGCATCTATACCTGCGCTCCCCTGCGGCCGAACGCAGCAAAACGGAAGGCAGGGGAGCGCAGGTAAAAACACTCGTGTGTAAGAGCCCTAACAGAATCAATGAAACCTTTAAACACTTGCTTACCCTGAAAGTAAAGCCTTCAGAAATCTTAACAAGCTGGAAAAGACGTGTATTATAATATCAAATAAATACTGTAAATAATATATAATATTTATTCTTAAGCTCCTGTCAAAAATTAGGCCTCTGCTTTAACATATATGTGAAATCATATTTTCATTATGTAACGATTAATTGGGCTGTTACATAGTGCTGAAAATCAAATGAGCAGAGTATGACTTCCAACACAAATCTGCTGTCTTTATTTTTTGCTTCCACCTTCACATTCCCTTGTTTTACACTTTATCCCTATGAACATCACTCAAGGAGTGGCTCAACTTTAAATTACATTTTACTATGTTATTGAATGGCTAATACTAAGCAAATTTGAATTTGTCTTTATGTTTTCTTTTATATAGTTTTTGAATTATTTGCCTTCTTCCTCTGACTCTTCCCATCTTTCAAATGGGAGGTCAAGGACCCCACCTACAATTTTTTTTTTTTTTTAATTCTATCAGTCTTGAAATTTAGCAAATAGGCCTTTAAACTATTTTTTCAGATTGAATGGATCTTTTTTTCTGGACTCCCAGATAACTCTGAGATAACTCTCTGTGTAAAACTATGGGTTTTTCAGCTTTAAATGCAAATGCAAGTAAAAAAATGTACATTGGAAAAGAACATTGTGTCATGCTGGGAATAGGATGCTTTTAGAATGTCATTACACCAGTCTTGTTGCCAAGTCTTCCATTAACACATGGGAAAAATAAAAGCCATCTTAGAAATATGCTCCTGAAGGGCTGTGTGACATCCCAATGTCTGAAGGAATAGAGGATATCTGTCTGTGATACAAGGACAGTTGCTATTCTGTAAATTGCAGGATGGGACTCTACAGAAGATTATTAGCTTTAAAAGCTGATTCTGAGAATGGAAAATTACACATAACTAAATAGCTTTTAAGCAAATAACCAAATAGCTTTTTAGCAAACACCTTCTGTCTCTCGACTCCATACTTTGTCACAGTTCTAATTTTCTGAGATATTTCTATTAGGCATGCACTGAATTAATTTTTTTTCAGTAGGATTTGGATTCAGTTGAATCCTTGCGCATTGCTGAACAAAATCTAAATCCTAATTTGCATATGTAAATTAGGTTTGAAAAGGAAATCAAGTGATTTTTTTGTCACAAAACAAGGAAGTAAAAAAAACATTTTGGCCACCTTTTCCTTTTCAGCCCCTAATTTGCATTTGCTAATTAGGATACTGATTCGGTTCAGTATTCGGCTGAATCGTTCATGAAGGATTTAAGGGATTTGATGGAATCCCAAAAAGTGGATTAAATGCATCCCTAATTTCATTGAAATGTTGCAGATGTCACACATGTTCATTCCCTTATACTTATCTATGCCAAGAACCAGGATCATCTTTGTGACCAGGAAGATGACCATGGAAGTGTTGTCAATGGTAACAGAGGGAAAGTGGCATGGAATTAAATATTTTTCAAAAAAATTATCTACAGTATGAGAGGAGACAAATCATCATGACTGAGTATACAAAAAATCAAATTAGTATGAATTGACAAGTACACGTCACTTCTGGAAAGCTTGTTTGAACCACTACCTTGTCAGATAAGGAGGATATGCCCATGTGTTGGAGAAAATTCACACTTATAGATAGTAAGGGGAGAATCTGACTCATTTTCTTTCTCTGAAAATTCACAAACCGAAATCTATGGACACGCGACACACAACTATTTTTTTCACCCATTGGAGTCCATGGGTGTCTTCTTCATGGAAAAACCAGGCAAAAGATTTGTCTCAACACTACTTAGGGGCTTGATTTCTGTAAAACAAGATTATTTTATGCAAAGCCAATAGTTTAGCTGTTAGCTTTCTCAAGATGTTTGCATGTAGATTTGTAAGATATTGTTCTTGTTGTGTAATCACTCCATTAAGTTCAAAGTGAGGAATATTTTATAATTTTGATTCCAATTAAAAGATTTTCATAGTGTTTTACTCCTGCAGAGTCAATTACATTTAGGTTCTACTAATCAAAAAGCCTTAATTGACCTTGTCATTAACTGTTCTATACCTTGCTATCATCAGTTATATATGCTCCTGTAAATTAGGCTCCTTTAAGTGTCAACTACTGAAAAAAATCTAGTATTTTCAGCAGCATTTCATTTCCATAACAAAACATGAAAGTCAATATTCTTACTTTAGCTGCCGGGTGTTATCCCTCCAACTTGCAATGCAGTAGTAAAAAGTGGCTGATGTTTATCAGAGCTCATGACTGGGGGCACCTGGGAAACTGACAATATTTCTAGCCCCTTGTCAGATTCCAAAATTAAATATAAAAATATGTTTGCTTCTTTTAAAAAATAGATTTCAATTCAGAAGACTACTGGAGTCACACTATTACCTGATGCATTTTGAACATTTTCCCATGACAGTATCCATTTAAGAAACAGACTGATAGCTGTTAACTCCTAATAAGTCATCATAGCTTCTTGCATGTTTACTACAGTAATTCTTAATTAGAACGCAAAGAATAACTGAAATAAATACTTAGAAAAAAAACACTTTATAGGATTCATTGGGTTTAATTTATAAATATTTGGTAATTTTAACCTTGGCAGTGGCATATAGCAATCAACCAGTAATTAGTTTTTTCCAGCCAGCTATCATTAGAACAATAAAAGCAAACATCTGACATGTTTTCATGGGCTATTGCTCCGGTTCACATATTAATTCACAGTGGGCTTAAAGGTATGTGGGCTGGATAAGCAGACAGTGTCTTTAATAACATGTAGTTGCCCTACCCCTGTTAATGTGCAATTGGTATGATTTA
This sequence comes from Xenopus borealis, assembly GCA_024363595.1. NCBI lineage: Eukaryota > Metazoa > Chordata > Amphibia > Anura > Pipidae > Xenopus > Xenopus borealis. Next base: position 94,687,653 of record CM044436.1, read on the forward strand.
GAACAGTGATTTTCAACCTTGTGCCTCCAGCTGTTAAGAAACTACAAGTCCCAAATATAATTAATCCTATTTGGAAGCAAAACAAGCCTATTGGATTTATTTAATGTTTATATGCTTTACTTGTAGACTTAAGGTTTGAAGATCCAAATAACAGAAAGATCCATTATCCAGAAAACCCCAGGTCTCATACCTGTATTTGAAAATGACTGAATAAGATCCTAAAGGATATGGTTGGACCATCAGATAAAAGAAAACACCACAGACCAACAGAAAATGGCAGCTTAGGCAAGTTTCATTAACAGTATCAATATTGATGTTTATGGGAGGAGGTAAAGGGTAAATAATTACATTGCCACTTCCTAATACTTTTATTAGGGAACGGCAAAGAAAAAAAATGCTTTAAAATATGGCCTTAAGTTATTATGTTATTACCATTGGACAACTTGTTTTAATAATTTTCCTAATTTTTCACAGCCAAATCAGAAAAAAACAAACAGTTTTTATGTTATGGATTTTTATTACATTCCCCCATTGGTGAGGAATGAAGGTACATGTTAATTATACATATACAAATGTGACAATTTTGTTCCAGGTCAATAACCAGGCACGGGTCAGTTAACTACCTGGTATTTTATGACTTGTGTAGCTTTGAATAAATTATTCAGTTATATTATAATATATAAAGATATGCATGGCCCATTGATGGTCAGTAAGAACAAGGGAAACGTAGTTGTCTACTTGGGAATGATAGTTCTTTCTTTACATTCTTCTCTTCATACATTGAGTCAGATTCCTTTCAGTGAGAAAAAGGTTTTTTCATGTGAAAACTCATGGATGAAATTCAATATCAGATGCAATTCAATTCAGAAAAACGTCTCGGTTTATATCATGTAAAAACTCCATTGAAGTCTATGGAAAAAAATTGGAACTGAATTTGGAGAATTTTTTGTTTCTCCTCAAATTGAATCTCGTCCACGAGTTTTCACTTTATAAACCACGAGATACCTTTTTCTTACTAAATTGAATCTGCCATGTGGTACAGGTCAAAAGAAACCTACAGAATCAACAATGTGTTTGCTACAGCAAATGCCATGATCTAAATGCCTTGCATGAGATCAATGAGAGAAGTTTGCAGTGAATTTATCAGCATGGTTGTAAACGTTGCAACCATTCAGAAAACCAGGTGCTGGCTGTGACAGAGTTGAAGTGTACATACCAGTGTCAATATACGTATTTGCATTAGCTGCTCCCACAAAGGGAACCTTGGAATTACTGCCTGTTATATGCAGCAGTAGCAAGTCCAAAATTGACAAAAAAACATTGGACTTTCCAACCTATTCTGCAAACCAGACACAACAGGCAACTCATTAGTGCAATTTTTTTTAAGTACTCTATTCAACTTTTCCTGATTGGAGCAATGAATTCTGAACTGGTACTTGGGGCATCATAGTTGATAAAGTATTGACCCATGTCATTTTTTCACATCCCTTCAACACGTGAAACGAAGCTCCCTCTTGAATATTTTGCCACCTTAGAAACTGCTACTTTGCAACATCTTTTGTGTTTTCTTTACTTTAGCAGTAACCAGTGATTAATGTAAATTGTTCTAAAAGGGCAGCATTCACATTTAATACATTAACAGTCAGACAGAGCAGTGACCCAGAACCACATGTTGCCTAGCAAGATATTTTTCCATTAATTTCAATAGATCCAGAAACAAAGAATCATTGACATTGACACTGACACTGCAACTTTTGGCATGTGAAGTAGATTCTACATCATTGGCAATAAAAGGGTTAAAGGCTGAGAAACATCTATTTAGAGGGCTATAAATGTATATTGTATCTTTGATGCATCACTTTTAAGAAAACATTTCTAATTATGTGTGTTAATAACTTTGTTTAAGGTTTACTGGTCAATGTAACCTCAGTCTTGAAATATCAGTTTATTGTCTTATTTAGCTTTGTTATAATTAAGGTGTCCTGTCAAAAACAAAGAAATGTGTTTCAATTTCCAAACTTCCCCAACTTAAAAGTATACTCAAGTATGATAAGAATATGTAGAACATGCTTCTCATACTCATTAAACCCTGACCAATTATTAACAACATTCTATGTGTTTATGCTTACTTGGCTGCATCCAGGCATACAGGGGAGTAATTCACTATACAATGCCCACTTTCATCTACTATACAGAGCAATGCAGTAAGTCACAGGAGATTAGAAAAGGTTATCGCAGTGTATGCAGTGGATGCCCTGTCCTATGCAGGTGACACGTACATTTGTTGACATTGACCTCTTGTTGCAGACAAATGCTTACAACCTTTTTTGGAACAGATTAGCTTTATCAATTGCAATTTGGAAATATGTACTAATTATTTTAGAATTTGAACCTGTAAGGACCAATACATTAATGACATGCAAGCGTGGAATTTTCTCTGAGATAAATCTGAAGAATATGGTGATCATTATAAGTTAGAACATGTAGGAAAGAATCCAGATATACTGTTGAGCAATCCACTTTAACAGACAGGGAGAGAGAACAAGAGCCTAGCAATTAAAATAGAAATAACAAAAGTCTTTTGAATTAAAGAAAAATAAATATAAATCAAGGAACTATTACAAAGTCAACAACATATTTCATAGGGCTCAAGTTAATTTAAACAGTTATATATGGTTAAGGATACTCCTAAAAAAGAGTGTGATATATCGCTAATTGCTTTAATTTGAAGTGGTAGAACAATATGTTTTCCATGTGGTACCATGACAGTTGTTTAAAAAAGTGAATAATTGATGGTATTTTCTATCTGTTCTGCCCATATTCTTGGATGAATAGTTTAACCCCACAGATAGAAGCTCTTGGCTATATACAGTATCTATACATGCAGCATATTGTTGTTTTTACAAGATCTTTAAATCTTTCTAACACCTTCCACTTGAGACAGAAAATCAGTTCCCATCTGTTACCAAGACACTGCATTATATCCCCAAAATGTATATATATGTACTGTGTGATCCATCTGTAACAAGAGGTTGTTTTAAGCAGAAAATCAATAACCAATAAGTTATAGCCCTGCACCTGTGCTCAAACAATTGTCCAGGTATAATGCAATAAAGGGGTAATCCTCCCATGATGCATTATGGGAGAATTAAAACTCTCATTTGATATCTAGGCAGTGCTATATGTATGGCATGAGACAAGTAAATACCTTCTGATTTCGGAATGCTTCACTTTGCATGTAATTGCTTGTGAAGGGCTTTTTGGCTCCTTTCAGTCCTTCTCACCCTAACCAGGTTCGGTTTCACTTTTTGCTGCACTCCAAGTCCTACCCCTCAGAAGCCATGTTCTAATATTTTGCACTGTTGAGATCTAACAAGATGGAAACAGGCTGTCTGCAAGGTTGGATATAAGGCTCTGAACTATTAGGATGTATCTGTACCATTTTAAGTGCATTCTAATATGATGTATTGGGACAACACAACAACCAACTGTTGGAAATTCCAATGCCACACAGGTCTGGGTGAAGTCTTCAATATTTTATTCAAGCGGAGTGCAAATGCAACATTTCGGAGGACTAAATTTGGACTCAGACTAGATACCCTAGGGGACTTAATGAGGAATTTAATATGTCTTGCTTTTTATAAGTAATTTATGGATATTATTGTTTTATTGTATTTTTACTTTTTTTTACAGATGAATACTGCATTATCCAACATAATTATTATATCAGGGTCAGATATGTCAGATTCCTGTTTCTTTTTTGTAGAGTAATAATTATCTTATATAAAGAATTTATTGTATGAGATCCATTGTATTATTTGTGTCTTAGGGACTTTTTATATTTTGCACTTATAAATAAGTACTAGCTTTATTATATTCTATGGTTTGGCACTTGCACTTTATAGAATGATGAGTTATCTTGCACATTGACTTATTGCTTATTTATATATGTGGTAAATATTATGGAAAAGGGTTTTTAAAAGTATTCACTTCAAACTGATTGGTCTAGCAATTATGACACGTTAATTGATTCATTTGTATAAGTATTTATGTTCCCCGTTTTGTCAATTGTGTATGCCTGAAAAAGCAGTTTGCTCTCCGAAGTTTGCATCTGCACTCCGCTTAAATAAAATATTGAAGACTTCACCCAGACCTGTGTGCCATTGGAATTTCCTTGTTGCTGTGACTGTGAGGTTGCCGAGTATCTACCTCTGTGCACCCGGCTTCTAAATTATCGACAGGGTGTGTGAGATCCTACACCACGTTCTATTTAATGTATTTGCAGCATTTTTACAGAGGAAATCTATGGGGTATTCTATGGGGTAGGGCAAAGGACTGGGTAAGATTAATGTGGGAGCAAGGGGCAAGACACCCAGCCAACTCAACTAATGGTGGGATTGTTTTAAACACGAATGAAAGACTAACCTTTTGTTGGAAAATATTGGTAGAAGTATGGGATAACTATAATGAAAATACTATATATACTATATATATACTGTACATTTATTAAAACACTTTTCTAATTACATACATACAGATACCTTACTCAGTTTCTAGTTATGTTTTGTGTGTCCATTTACATTATTTTGTTCACTTCAATTTGCATTATCTGTGCCTCATTGTAATGATCACTGTGCAAGGCATGAACTTATATATCATGGAGAAGAATTTGACCATTGCTGCAAGACTAGTGGCCTTATGATCATGGTTGTTTTAAGTATTTTCCTTTGGTTTCCTCTTGATCAACATAGGGAAGGATTTCTAAGGCTTGGATTTTATTACATTTTTGTCAGTTTTTGAAGAGAACATTTGGTAAGTGCCAAAGGTCCAGTGGGCAGATGCCAACATGTCTGCTCAGTCGCATCTTTAGTATTTGTTTTCACTGAGTGGTAGTTCCCTTCATGGCCATAAATTTCCTCTTGACTCCTTTATGACTGCATCCTTTCTGTGAATCTGCTTATTACATAAACTCCTCCATATTATGTTTTCATGAAAATCACTATAATTTACATTGTAGCTAACAAAGTTAGAATAAGAGCAATAGGTGAAACTCATTACAAAATGAACTTTCTATAGGTTGACTTGCAACTGAAGTTAATCTCAGGCATTTTTCTCACTATGATTAGTCATAACTACAGACATAATATAAACTTCGACTTCGACTATTCCCCACCTTAAACCTGCCGAATTGCTGTTTTAGCCTATGGGGGAAATCCTA
>CM044436.1:94725326-94774396 GCA_024363595.1 Xenopus borealis
ACCTATAAACCATATCCACCCAATCAGTATCATACACTAATTATTACATCACTAGTGCACTAGTTTTAACCCATTGTTTTCCACTTGCTTATACACAAAACCTTCATTTTATATAAAACACATACCCCAGATAATGAAAGACACAGATAATGAAAGCAAAATATGGATTGTGTTTTTATAGATAATTGCCCTAAATATTCTTATCTGTTGAAATGTAAGCTCCATCTTTCTAAGACATGGTTAAGGTTATAAAGTTTGAGTTTTAGGAGGGGACATCATTAGATTACAGGACATTAAAGAGAGATAGTGGGTGGATCTTTTTCACATATAAATGATCAAAGAACGGGAGGCCATCCATTTAGGCTTGAGGGAATTTGCACTTTTAGCAGCACAAAAAGTTATTTGTGGTGAGGGCAGTTGATTAGCATATAAGAACTGGCAAGTTGAGATATTTGCCATACTGATGCATGGGAGATTTACAGCAATATGATCAGTAAGCTAGTTTGCTTATTGTTTAATAGCAGTTGTTTGTGCTCAAGTTAAACTGGATATCAGTTAAACCCTAAAACACAAGAGAATTTTTCATTAAAGCAGTATATATAAAAAAGAAAAAACTGAAAAATGTTCTTGTACTTGAACACCCTTCCATCTTACTTTGTTAATAGAAATATATATTGCTTGATCAATCAAAATTAATACAAAAAAACTACCTTAAAATAGTGCTTTATTAATTTTGTGAAACAATACTGATATTATGATATAACTGTACTTTTCCCTGTTTTCTGTTGTTTTTCCATAACTACAGATTATGCCCACTAATAAATATGGCCCACTATTGTTCACAACAGGCATGGCATTCTCATGTGAACTGTACAGTACAATAGTACAGCTACATGTCTGTAGGGACCCATAAGTATAATGGCCCTTATGGATTAATTTAATCTCCAGGTGCCTTCCTTTTCCCTGTTGCTGGGTTAAAACTCATGTAACCTATTGGTATCATTTGCTTATAATTTCTATTGGTTATAGGTTGTGACCACTTCCTGTAGTACTGTAACAAAGTGCATTGCAGGGAGGGGCACTTCCTCTTTGGCCTGCAGCAGTTGACCTGGGCAGATGATCCACAGTAGCCTGGAGTCAACAAGGCCCCAGAAGTGTTAGGCCCTAAAGGGACATCCCTTTTAGAGAAGTCGGCGTATAGGTGAAGTCAGTGTATAGGATATTTCTCTTTATAGCACTTTCTAGTGGAATTGAGTCAGAGAGGATAGCTAGCAAGAGCAGCTCAAGCTCCACCAAGGAGGATAGAAGGGAGTAGCTCTCCCCCACGCTCTACTTTGCCTGTAGTGCAGGTACCACAGTACTGACAAGGGACTTCAGGCAGTGTTCTTAACCCTGATCCATGTCTGCTGTAGGGATCCAGTCCACATGAGGTACAGAAATCTTAGAAGGTGATCCTATCAACTCCCCATCGCCATTCCTACTATGGTGTTTGTCTTTGCTGTATCTGCTACACCTATGACTGTACCTGGCATGTGATATATCTACCTCTGTTGTGAGAATTACCATCCCTGTGGCGCTTTGTGTTGTAAATAAAGCCTGTTCTACCTGCAAAGAACCCCTGGCATTCAACATCTGTTATTTTACATATCAGGCAGTATTGAGTTGCAGTTCAAAACCTCAACATGTGTATTTCCACTTAGTGAAAGCCCTACCTGGTGAAAGAGGGTTGCATGTAGTCAATGCTCTATCATCGCGGATCTTCTCCATAGCGATTTTACTCCTTTTTTCTGAACACGTCTACTACCGATGATGTCACTTCCGGCTTACAATAACGACACTTCGTGTTTTATTCCTTTTTTCTGATCATGGCTACTTCTGATGATGTCACTTCCAGTTTACAATGAAAGCACTACCTGATTCTTGATGGTCAGCAGGTTGCGGGTCCGGGTTATGGATAAGGTATTTGTGGATCGGGTCGCAGGTCCAAGCGGGTAAGAATGCGGGTCGTGGGTCTGGGTTGCGATTTGCAGGTTGCGGGTACAGGTCGGTTATGGGTCCCAAAAAATGGACCCGCGCAGGACTCTACTTTACACTAAGGGCCCCTCAATAAATATAAACATAGAATAAAAATGAATTCTTAAGTTGCCTTTTCCAGTTTAATAATCCAAAGTTCCTGCAGTTATCCTTTTATGATATGGGGTGCCAGATCAAGTTACAAAAACACCATTATCCAGAAAGCTCCTAATGATTGAAAGGCTGTCACTATTTTATCCAAATAATCACATTTTTAAAAATGATTTCATTTTACTCTTTAATAATAAAACAGTACCTTGTACTTGATAAAAGATATAATTTATCCTTATTGGAAGCAAAACCGGCCTATGGGTTTTATTTAATATTCACATGATTTTCTAATAGAAATATAGTATGAAGATCCAAATTATGGAAAGATCCATTATATGGAAAACCCCAGATCCCAAGCTTCTGGATAACAGTTCCCATACCTGTTTATAATAATTCATAATAATATGACTGGCAACATCTGAAATAAGTATCCAGCAGTCACTGGACCAATACACCATATACTGTATGTTTTGAGCTAAAGGAGGGTGTAACGTGTTTAACTAGCATAATTATACCATTGTTGTTACTGTCAGTGTTTTTTTTGTGCAGTTTGATCAGTGTGAAAAGATTGGACAAAGAATAATCAGGAGCTGTGCAGACTTTCTGCATTAATAGATGTAGTGTAACTGGAAATTGCAAATGACTGGTTATGGGACAGTAAATGGGGCCTATTTTCCTTTATTACAACTGTATGTAATAATTTTATATTGTCATTTAAAAATGGTAATGCTAATTCAATAATTAATAGCTATGAGAGCAAATTTTTCTAAAATAGCTAACTTTCTTTGAGGAGTTTCTAATGTCCATACAAATGTACCTGTTTCAGGAGAACTGCTAATCTTGGTTCAATTTTATAATTGATAATCAAATCACTCACCTGGTGAATTTACTCATGAATTAGTAAATAAAGCCCTATGTCATGTACAGGGAGCCATAAAAAGAACATTACATTGGCCCCATCTTCCTTTACTATCATTTTGCAGCAATTGAAAAAAATTCGAAATTCAACCATCAAATTTTTTGTGGGTAATTATTGAACGAAAATTTGCATTTTCATTCAAAAGCAGCAGTTTTCGATCCAATTAAAATCTTTCTAAACGATCACATCATTTGAATTGAGCGATTGAAAAAATGTTTTTGATTTTCCAGGAATAAAAAAAAAATTACAGGAAAGTTTCCAGGAGGTCCCCTATAGGCTACAATGGAAATTTGGCAGCTTTAAAGTGGCGAATAGTCAAAATTCAACTTTTTTTTAAAGGGCCAGTACTGGGCTATTCGATAGTTGAAGTAGCCCAATATTACTTTGAAATTCTAATTTTAAAAATTCTAATTTTATTTGAAAATACACTTTGACCCTTAGTAAATGTGCCCCATGGGGGCACATTTATCAAGGTCGAATCCGAAGTTAAAAAACTTCAAAAACTTCAAAGTGTTTTTTGATCGAAAACAGACCATTTTTTATGGGATAGGCCTGTTTTTCATCGAATAAAAATCATTCTAATCAATCCATTGAATTGTACGATTCAAACGGTTCATACGTTTTTCACCAAAAAAATTTGATTTTCAAAAATTTTCAGAAACAGTTCTTAAAGGTTCCAGGAGGTCCCCCATAAGCTAAATCAGGAATTTGGCAGGTTTAAGGTGGCAAAGGGTCAAATTCAAATTTTTTAAAGAGACGACAGTACTTCGATTTTCAAATGGTCAATCTTTTATCTCATTACTGGCGATTACTTAACCTTACCCATGCCTTTTCCTGTATTTCATTCCACAACCTTATCTTCTTGATGTTATTTCAGCATCTCTAACACATGTCCACTTACCATTTTCTTTTGTGCCTCCAAAATGATTCAATTTTTTTTATTTTGCTCAAAGTGGATATGGTGTCTATTGCATAGAAACATTAGCACAGTCAACTTGTTAGGACTTTGTAGATCCTGCATACACACTATAAGCTTTTTATGGCAATGCAAAAAGGGACCTACAGATAAGTACTTTAAATTTAACATCTTGGCCTCCAGTTTTACAAGGGGTGTCATTAGAAACATGGCTACCAATTTAGATGCACAAGTGGGGTAAAGGCCATATAAGTGAAGTATGTACTTGGCTCCTCGACTTCATAAAAAAAGATGTTTGAAGCTTTATAACATTTTTATACATAGATTTGTATTGCTATTTCTAATATAGCTTTATTAAGATATCCTGAGAGTTTGTCATGATAAATGTGTGGTTACAAGCCATGGTTTGTAATAATACAAAAAGAGCTGCAATATGTAGTTTAACCTTTATTCTTTCATTTCTGACCACATATACCTGATCTTCTTCATGTTTCTTATTTTACTGCTATGCAATTCCCCCATGATCTGTGTCTGAGCATTCCAGACATATTCATTAAAAAAAATGTGGCAACAATATTCTAATGTTAAGTTTTGTCTAGTAGTTGGAAAATCACTAAAGAAAAGTAGCTCATAAAGCCTTTTCATATATCTGTAAGTCAAGGGCCTAGTTGTGAAGAGTAAAATGGCCACACCATGTTATCCAACTACGTTAACATATTATTATGATTTAAATGAGTCAGGGAGATGTGTTCTACCAACACTAGTTATGATTCCTATAAAGATTCAGATTAGTATTAAGGGAATAGGAACTATGAATAACCTAGGACTCCAAAGTAGGCAGGGACTCAAGATATACTATAATGATTAAAGTCAGAATTCCACAGGACAAAGTAAGAACAAATGCATAATCTCACATTATTAGAAAAGCTTCTTAGCATTATTATTATTATTATTATTATTATTATTATTATTATAATTATTAAGGCTCATTATTAACATACTACACTGCTCCTTGGAGAAACCTGTGGCTGACTTGCAATAAAAGCAGAAAAACAAATTACTATGAAAGCAGCAGAACAAATTATTATGGCATCGAGAACAAAGTAAACTAATGCATTGCATTTACACTCTAACTAAACATATGGCAATTAAGGGGCTGATTTACTAAGGTCAAATTTCGAAGTGGAAAATACTTCTGAAATACTGAAATTCGACCATTGAATTAAAATCCTTCAACTTCAAATATCAAAGTCGAAGGATTTTTCACCGAATTTAGGATTCAAATAAAAATTGTTCGAATCGAACGTTTGGAAGGATTTTAGCGTACGATCGAACGATTTTTCTTTGATAAAGTAAAATGGTGTAGAAGGGCCCCATAGGCTAACATAGCACTTTGGCATCTTTTATTTGGCGAAGTAAAAAAATCAAGTATTTTTAAAGAGACAGTACTTTGAATTTTGAAGTCGAAGGATTTTACTATTCGACCATTCAAATCCAATAGTCGAATGGTCGAAGTAGCCGATTCAATGGTCAAAGTTTATAAAAAATTTACTTTGAAAACCAAACTTTTGCATTCGAATATTCACTTCGACCCTTAGTAAATGAGCCCCCAAATGTCTAATGAGAGAAAAATAATACAATAATATTTTGTGTGATATATTTCTAAATAAAAAAAAACAACCAACTAATCAACTAATCTAGTAATTTCCATAGGTCTTTTGCCATGGGGTCGCCACAACCATATTCCCTAAATTCAGGGAGTCGTAATACAGTCACGGACCTGGTGTTTTTCAGTTGTCTGAATTATCATTGCTCAGCAGACGGCTCAGGCCCTGGTTCACTTCCTTTGTTATACTTGTAATTGCAAGTAGGACAGGCCTTTATTCACCTGTTATCTATCTGACCCCATCCGTTCCCAGGTGATCAGTGTAATCCATTAGGCTGCCTATAGAGACCCCCCTGCTCTGCACTGTTCTGTTCTGTTTAGCAGTTCCTGTGTGTCATTATTATTATTGATATCTGTGTTTGACCCTCTGTCTGTTTGACTCTGATATTTCACTGCCTGTTCTGACCCTGGCCTGTGACTTTGACTACGCTTATGTTCCTGATTTGGTAAAGTTCCTGACTACTGTTCTTGTCCTCCGTTCTTGTACCACATGCAGTTCCCTTGCCTGCCCTGAAGTATCCCCCTAGTGACACCTGAGTAGGGGAGGGCTTCTCCCAAAGTCAAAGGTGGCAAAAGACTGAACTGCGACCGGGAACTTGAGGTTTGTTCTGGGTTTGGGATACCAATTGTAACAAGTAGAAAAAACGAAGGGAGATGATCATTTAATGCTAATATACTGTGCGTATTTGGCTTGGCTTTAATCATACAACAGTAGGATGTTTAGATGTTTGTTGCATGAAAAAGTTTGGTTAATGCTGGCTTCAGCAATGATCACATGAACAAAGAAGAGGTGGAAAGGCATACCCAATGCAAACAGAATTCACATAGGAGAATCGTGTTGCATTAGGTAAGTTTCTTCAATGCTTGTAGTTTAGCTACAATGGAGCTGCAGTCCAGCTCTGAAGGTCTGAAAGGTAAGAAACAGGTAAGAAATGGCAAAGACGAATGACTTTCTTTTTAAGGCATTCGCATTAGTATGTTTTGGGAAAGAAGATTCAGTTTCTGTGTTCAGAAATATGTGCTAAATTAAAACCCTTCATTAAATTTAGCTCAAAGAACTGGATTACATCAACGTCTGCAAAGCGTTCAGATGCAACTGACAAATTAATTATGACACCAGTGAAATTCCTGCTGCAAACACCTGCCACGGTCCTAGAGTGTGGTTATCTATGCACATAAACATGAACCAAGGGACACGTTTATTTTGTTTTTTAATCCATGTCAAGTAAACTCTTCGAATTCTCAGTATTGCTTTGGAGGATTACAAAATATTTGCTCGGCTAAGTGACATCTCAAGCAATTGGAGGGTTGACCCTGTATGTCTCCCAGCCACATTATCAGATAAATGAAACATTTCCATGTCTACTTTAATACAAGATCTAGAGCAGAAATATGACAACAAAAAGGCTAAAGTGTACACCAGATTAAGATTGATTTGGGACCAATGGGACCTCATACAAGGAAATGATTCTGGGTCCCCTCCTTCTCCTGCCAGCACTGTGCTTGTGCTTTTAAGCTATAATTTATAATTATATATTTTTTGTGCAATTTTTTTCTGTAAAAACTTGCTTACATTTTGCCTAGGATAACTCTCATTGACTCGTACATGAACTCATAAACTTCTAGACAGGAAGCCACAAGTAGTACCCCATCCTGTATAATGGAAAATGAAAGGACAAAGCAAAGTTTCTTTATAGGAAACATAAAATACAATGTTCAAACTTAAAAAAAAACATAAGTATGAAGGTCAAAGGGTTATAAATATATAACAACAATAAAAATGTCATACAAGGTCATCTTATGTAAGTATAATTCCCACTGAATTATTGTTCTTCCAATGATACAAAAGAATTTCATACAAACAATGGAATAATGACCTATTGTTGCAATCAACAGATATAAACGTAAACGCCTGTGGTTCGTTGTTTACACAGCAGAAGGTTTTATAAAAATAAATACAGAGCACAGACGTTAAATTTTATCTGTTCTAATTTATAGCTCCCAACAGAGAAAAGCACAATTGAAAAATGTAGGTCCTTTTGTTTTTTGTGTGACTAAAATGTACTGGACCCCATCCAAAGTTCATTTTATTCGCTCCTCTAAATGTTGGAAAAAAACTAAATTTTTAATAAACTTATTGAATCAGTCAGTACCCCACTGGGCTCTCAATAACTTATGGTCCCCCGGTAGGTCCTTGTTGTCTACTCTACAAACATAAATGGAACATGCATAAGTAATTAGAACTAGAACTAATTAGAGTTATGTTACCCTTTTTAAAAAAAAGATTTATGACCAAAAGTGCATGTGAATAAGTCCTATTGCGTTCATTTGTGATCTTCTAGACATGTAGTATGTTCTGTAAGGCTGTTCTCCTTGAGGACTTGGACATTCATATTTAGGGAATCACTGAGGGTCACTTCCTACTAGTAATTTTAACAGCAATGGGGAATACTATCAATAATCTATAACTTAATTGTGACTATCACGCCCAAAACATTTTCTTTCATGCTTCCTGTCAGCAGAAAAAAGCGCTTTGTAAATTGATTTGTAATTGTGCTGTTTTGGATTATGGAAACAGGGTCTGCTTTTTGTGTTCACTTCCATAAAATCTTGCAATATTACTTGAATACTTTGACAGCACTCATTATTACCAGGTCTAGCACTACAGACATATTCAAATTTTTAGTTTAATTCTGTGCAGCATATTGTCAAATGCCTGGTATGCACACAGTTGCTTAAATAACACCTTTGATGCAGGCACTAAATAATTTCTTGAAAACATGAATAGACTACAGATGCAGCCACTGGGATTTGTGAGTTAAATGCATCATGACTCAGAGTTAATTGAAGAAACTGTGTTATCTAAAGTTATCTTAACTCATTTAATGCATTTAACCTTTTCATTAGCATTCCAAAGTACCATTGTTTTCAATGGTGAACTCTTTAATTGGATGGGATGCTGTGACACAATATTCTGTGCTAAGTGGGATAAATAGGATAGATGAGTTAAGTTATTCTGTGTCAAATGCACAATCCAAAGTGGCTTCATCTGTACCTCTGTATGTTGTACAACTGTTACATGAACAGAACAAACCCGGAGAACACCTGTTCTTAATTGTGAGAAGTCTTTGAATTGTGTTAGTGAATTAAGACAAAAAGTCTCCCTCACTACAAAGGCATATTTATCCATCCACCTCCATAGCTAAGGGAGGTGAAAAGTATACTAACTGTCAATTCTGCACGACCACTGCTGTATGTACTGTGATCAAGCACGCAAGGACGTGGTGGCTGAACAGGGCCATATATCACGTTATAAAATCTTGAGGCAGCAGAGAAGAAATGTGCACAGCATCCCTTTAGAACTCAAAGTAATAGTATTAAATTAAACTATGAGACTTAATGGTAGCTACAGAGAAACCAAACAACAAGAGAATTTTGCATCTCCACGGGTAGTTTTCCCCTGTTGTTTGGACACTTAACATGGTCCTTACTGAGCCCTGAGTGAAAGGTCCTTTTACTGAATACTATCAGTAATCTGATCTGTTTCATTGCTTGCCTAGTAGGTGGCAGTGTTTACAAGTTTAAAAGGGAGAGCACACATCTGTTCAGGGTTCTTTTCCTGAATCCCACCTTGTGGGGAGGTGGGTACAGGACTGGTTCTGAGCTGGTTACAGGTTAGGGACAGTTTTATTTATGGTCAGAAGTATTGTGTTCTAATCGCTATTAGAATTGCTAATAGAGGCAAATGGTAGTTCAGCAAGGAAAGTAGTGGTTCACACCCTTGGAATGACTAAGCCACCAGACAGGGACATGAGTGGTTGAGCTCAGGGGCAGGGAAAGTGCCAAGGAGCAAGATACACCATGAGACCCCTAGTGCTGAGGAAAATCCCCAAGACAAGTTGAACTACAATACAAACTTGCAGTATTTCAATGTGTAAAAGTCCCGCTGATTGTCCTGAATGTGTTTGAACACTCCACCATTTAAATACTGTGACAAAGATTGACTTCCTTGTTCAGTAAAGAAGTTATTTGTTTTGAAGCAACTTGTTGATTAGTGTACCAAAAATCAAGCCAGGATCCACCTGAGGGTAAGGTGCTCAAATAGGACATTACATATTGCCGAGAATATTAGGGATTTGCTCATACCCTAGGGTGCTGGTGCTCACTGGCAGCAAGTAACACTACTCAAACACATATTTTACACCCACTTACAGGTGTGCTGCACATACTACATGACATATATTGTTGACATAAGCTCCTTCAGTAGGAATTATGCAAAAAAGTGAATAAACACTATAGGAACTTTAAAGAATAAAAAAGCAAGTGACTCTGTACCACCAACTTTGGAAAGAATAGAAATTTCAAGTCAGAATCCATCATCTCATATTAACCTGGGCTGCGTTATACTATGGGGCAAATTCACTAAAGAGTGCAACTTCGCCAGAGTCTGCTTCGCTCACATTGCCACACTTCGCCAGATTCGCAAAAGACAACGCTAATTCAGTAAAATGCGAAGTTGCGTCCATGGTACCGAACACTGGGGGTAGCATTACTTCGGCAAGCAAAGAGAAGTTGCACCAGCATTACCTAATTTGCCTATAGGAGGAACTGAAGTTTCAATGCATGTATATATTGCAGTAAATACATTACATTACACAAGCCCAGGGAACCTCAATAAAATAATATAGAGCTATTATAATGCCCTACACATGAGCCCAGTGTCTACTTTATGTGTCATATGTTAAGAAATGTAGAGGGGAACCGTGGTACCCTAAAAAAATGTATGGTCTTTTGCAGGCTATCACCCTGAAAAAAGTAAAAGGTGCCAGCGTTGTTTGGGACTTAAAAAATTTTCATCCAAAAATTGAGGAATAGCTATGCACTCTATTGCACTGGTCTGAGCTGGCGAAGGCAAGTCTGGCGGAACAGCTAACATTCAGTAAAAAATTTGCCTGTCGTTAGAGTGTGAAACAACGCTAGCATACATCTCTTGCACTAACAAAGGGGCACCTGCGCTCGTTAGTAAATCTGTGAAGTAAAGACATCATGCTGGTGAATTTTCGTTAGCATTAGTCACTTCATCCTTTAGTGAATCTACCCCTATGAGTCTATCAGGGGTGGGGAACTGATCCCTGAAATCACCAAGCAGATTATAATGATTTCTGTCCAATCTGTCCAAGCTCTAGGAGAATTCTGCATTGGAATCCATTTTTCAAAAGAGCAAACTGATTTTTTTATATTTCATTTTGAAATCTGACATGGGGCTAGACACACTGTCAATTTCCCAGCTGCCCCAATTCATGTGACTTGTGCTCTGATAAACTTCAATCACTCTTTACTGCTGTATTGCAAGTTGGAGTGATATCACCCCTCCCTTTTCCCTAACACAAGATAACAGCTGCCTGGTAGATCACAGCACTCAATAGTAAAAACCTATGTCCCACTGCATTCCATTCAGTTACAGTGAGAAGGAAAAACAACAGTCTGCCAGAAAGCAGTTCCTTTCTTAAGTGCTGGGAAATTGACAAAATGTCTAGCCCCATGTCAGGTATATATAATAAATATATATAACAGAATATATTAAAAATCTGTTTGCTCTTTTGAGAAATGGACTTCAGCGCAGAAGTCTACTGGAGCAGCACTATTAACTGATGTGTTTTGAAAAAAACATGTTTTGCCATGACAGTATACCTTTAAGGTTAGTAGTGTTCGCCATCAGAGTGGGATTACCCATTAGGAGTACTAGGTGAGTGTCTAGGTCTCAGTACTTTGGTGCTGGTCTGGGCAATCACTCTCTTTTACAAGCGGGGAGGAACAAGCAAGCCTGTGTAAATAATCAATGCTTTGGTACTGGCAAACCTCTCCCCTTACAAAATTCTACTGGCATGGGGGAGGATCAAGCCGAAGCCTTCGTCTGAATACACTGACCCTGAGACATGCAGTTATGCAGGGAGATGCCAACCCAGAAAAAACAGCCAGAGGTAAACAGTTAGGACACCATCTGGGGTTTTCCTAGACGTTTTACTTGGCCTTGGAGTGCTCCCACATATCCCTCTTTTTTGAGTGCTTTGGTCCCACCTGCTTTGGGTCCCATAGTTGGTGCAGTATGGGAGTCACAGTAACCCAAGCCCTGAGACCCTGCCAGTCAGCCAGTATTTGCTATAGTTATATAAGAACTTCAAAATATCATGCCCAGTCATGCACCCTCCTCGCCTGTGATAAAAAAAATTTATGCAGCACCGTTATAGCTAATAGGGAAGTATGTTCTCTGTTGTGCAAATATATGACAGCATTCCTTAACATGCAGTTTTTTTTAATTAAAAGAATCCCTGTGAGGGGAGTATCTATACAAGAAATTAAATGAAGGTCTGAAAACGGAACATACCTTTATATATATATCTATATTTTGTCCATAAACAGAATCCCAAAAACATGTTTTCATATAATTAGAAGTTAAATTCTCCCTTCTTTCTTTACAGGCATTCTTCCTGGCTAATGTTCTGAAATTGCTGACACTGGGGAATGTAGAATTAATTTCTTTATCACAGATTCAATTTAAAGAAAAAAAAAACAGTATGTCAATGACAAAGTGACAGTTTTTGAAGGTTGTAATGAAGTTGTGAAATAACTTTCAATTCTGGTGTCAGTTTAAAGAAGGAAAAAAGTAATGCAATGGATTCCATAGCTGACCTTGGATTTGTGTTTACCTTAAAGTGAAACTCAGGTTATCATTTTTATACAGTATATTTTGACTCTCCAAATCTCCTGGTATCTTCCTGTGATAATTATTCCTACCAGTGCCCTCTTTTGCTGCCAGTAGTTTAATGATCATTTATTGACATTGTTGCCCCCTCTTTGGTTTAGTAGATACTGTGGCTCATGGCACCTTGAGTGTCTCAGATAGGTACTTTTAGCATTTTAAATCAACCCTGAGCTAAATTGTTTTCTCTCTTAAAGGAAAACTATACCCCAAAGATGTATACTTGAGCAACAGATAGTTTATATCAAATTAAATGGCATATTAAAGAATCTTACCAAGCTGGTATACACATTTAAGTAAATATTGCTCTTTTACATCTCTTGCCTTGAAACACCATTTTGTGATGGTCTGTGTGCTGCCTCTGAGATCACCTGACCAGAAATATTTCAACTCTAAGGGGCAGATTTATCAAAGTCCAAATTTTCGAGGGCATTTAGCGAATTCGGCAAAATTACGATTTTCGAAATAAAATCCGAAAAATTTGCACATCGAATTTGAAGGATTTTGGCGGTTTTCGATTTCTCGATAAAGTCGTACGATCAAACAATTTTATGAAAAAAAATCGTAAAATGTATTCGATTTCACAAAAAAATCGTACAAATCGAATTATGGAAGCGTTCGATCGTACGAATGATATTCAATAAGAAAATGGGGGATTCCCTTAGGCTTGTATTGCAATTCGGTAGGTTTAATCTGGCAAAGTAGGCAGTTGAATAAAAATTTACAGGGCAAGTTCTTCGACCATTGAAAGATCGAACGATTGAATAGGATTTTATTTGATCTATTTGATCTATTCGATCCGATCAAAATTTGCAAATTCGATGGTCAAAGTTACCTACTTTGCATATTCAAAAATTTGTGAATTCGAAAATTTTGAATTTGAACGTATTTCGAATGCTTCACACGAATTTAGTAAATGTGCCCCTAACTGTAACAGGAAGAAGTGTGGAAGCAAAAGACACAACTCTGGCTGTAAATTGGCTCATGTGACCTAACTTTATAGTTTGTTTGGTATGTTTGTGTGCACCTTTGAATCATACAATCCCAGGAGGCTGTCCTTATTTTTAAAATGGCAACTTTCTATTTATGATTACCCAGTGGCACATATTACTAAAAAAGTATATTATTATGAAAATAGTTTATTAACATGAAGCAGGGTTTTACATATGAGTTGTTTTATGCAATATTTTTTTATAGAGACCTACATACTGTAGTTAGGGGGGTATAGTTTTCCTTTAAAATTCTTACATATATCACCATGGAGAACTGCAGTGTCCACTGTATAATCATCTCAACTATTCCTAGTCTACTAGATCAGATGCATCCCAGGGGATAGAGAATTGCTGGATGGTCACATGATATCTGTGCTATAATTCTTAAGATAGTATTTAACTGCTATATCCTCTACTCAACCTTCCATGTCATCTCCCACAGGGTTTCTTATAATCCCAGATGAAACTGTTGTACATCACAACCTGCATAGCCGGAGCTGCTGCCTACTTTTTTTAATATCCTTTATATGGCACAGCAATACTTTCAGTTGAGATGAAGCAAAGTTTTCTTTTTTGACCCCACATGTTTTACCATTGGAAGATGTTGAGTTCACTTTAAGAAAGATGTGATCATGTTCTTATTAAATGGTGAGACATACAGTATTGGGAATTAGCTAGTCATCTCAGTCAGATGTCTACATGAGACTAATGAAGCAAAGAATGTATTTTCTTGTCTAAATATGTGTTACCACTAGTGACTTTTGTGTGATAGACATTACAAGGCTGTTCAGCAGGATATGGGCATTTTTGAAATACACCAGCAGAGAATATGCCTAAGTGCTTAAAGCCTGCTTCAGTATAGGGGTATTTTAGTGAAAATACAGCTCTATTGTACAATATTTAATACTGTGTAATTATTTAAAAGTGGTTTATGTTTGTCCATGCTCTTGGATAGCAAGATATCACTGATGATTTCCAGGATGGCTGGTTATAAATAAATTTTGAGCAGTTGAGTGCTTCATAAAATGTATTGTGCTACTGCAGGTTCATAGCCACTACTAGGCCACCAGAAATTCTGGGAATTCTCAAGGGCAAACAGGTTTTTCCTGACTTATGCTTGCATCAACAAATCACAGGAAAGGTGGGTTCTGAGAATTCACCCCTAAACCCACCAGATAGCAGTCTATCTCATTAGTTCTAGTGTGTTTCTCCTGGACCTATCACCTTCCAGTTGTTCCTGAACAATAACTCCTGCCAGCATTCCATAGTAGCGTCTCTGGGGACTTAAGTGAATATACTAAGAAAACAGCTGCTTCCACTGTCAAATATACAGGCAACAAAGCTCCATGTGTTTGTGCTGCACTGCTCCAATAAAAGCCCCTGTAAGTCAAGTTTTGTAATAAAACAAATGTAATAGAAATTTGTGACTGCGGTTGTTACTAATAAACAAAATTGCACAACTGTTTGCCTAGAATCTAAACTTCCAGTTCTAATAATTCTGATGAACATTCCATTCCTCCTTTAATAAATAATAATAAATAAAAAAGGGTTTGAGTGTTTTGCTCTCACTCTGTCCTTTGTGGGCACAATCATTATCACTCACAAATGTTCACTGCTATGTAATTATCCTTACACATGTTTGTACCAGCCGGGTCAGGATGCCTACATTTAAAGTCTATGCTTTCTGGACTTACAACTTGTACCAGGATGGTATGAATGGGCACAGGCATAAAAAATAACCTAAGGAACTAAAAGTGGGAAAAAACTGGTAAAAAAGACTAGGAAAGAAGGAAGACAGACTGAAGAAAGACACTTAGGGGTTATTTATTAAGCTCCAAATATCCGTAATTTGAATAATTAGTAGTTTTCGGACCAAAAAAAATTTTTTTATTTTTTTTTTTGGTCTGAGAAGTCCAACTCCAAATCCAGCATCTTAAATCTCTCAGAGTCCTGTATAAGTCAATGGGGAATGTCCCAGTGTTTGCACTGCTGTCCATACCAATATACAATGGTTTCGGGAATTAAGGACCAAAAAATTCATAGTATTTTTGCTTTTCAAGCAAACCTGCAAAGTTATCATATTTTTGCCCAAACCTATTTTTTCGACCTTTTAAAGGATAAATAAGGTATATTCGGGCAATTGGAGTTGCTCGGATTTGTAACTTAGAAATACTGAAATAAATTCAGACCTTGATAAATAACCCCCTAAATGTGAAAACCACAGAAAATATTAATGTTCTACATTTCACATGTTGATCAGTCATGTGGAATAAGGTCAATATAATCCAAACCAGAAACACATACATGAAAATACAACAAAAGAGCTCATTTCCATTGCACTGTAAGGGATTTTTGAGAATAATTTTCATTGTGATGAAGCCAGACTAAATGAAACCTTAAAGCTTAGAGATATATAATCACCATAACCTGATGACTCCCTTTTTGTACTCTTTTTAGAATCTCTTTTTCTGTCTTTTATTTCATAGATGTGTTGTTACCATAGCAACAGGTGCTGTTCAATGAGACACTGTGTTAATGTGCAATGTATCCTAATGGCTTTCTATTATTCAATTTGAGAAAAAGGAAAGTCCAGATTTTCCAAATTTCATCCCAAACATATAATGTTTTACATACTTCTACAGCACTTATAATTAATATATATATAGTGAATAAATATAAGGATATTATAAGTTACCGAGGAGTTTCATGACCATATAAAAACACGAGGCCGAAGGTCATGGAACTCCGAGGTAACTTCTAATATCCTCATATTTTGCAAACTGGGGTACTTTATTTATTATAATACACAAGTTTCAGTGAGTCATGTGACAGAAAGGACATCAGAACTCTCCGTTTATAACTGATTACATCAGAACTCACCGTTTATAAGGATATAATTTACAAGATATTCACAGCTTTTGTGTATTATATATATATATATATATATATATATATATATAAAATTTTGTTCACCAAAATATTGGCTTTTTTTAGATACCTATCATTGTCCATTTTGAAGCTCATTTCCTAGACAACATCTGAAATATATGTTTGAGGCATGGTTAAAATATCAATTAAATGTTAAATTCGAGTAAATCAAGAGCCAGATTGTCAGTTTTAAGGCACAGTGCTTTTGCATTAGTTCTTAAGTATAGAAGGAATGTCTACGCCCCATAAGTTTAGGGTAGGATAGAGAGGGCATCTGCCATCGGGGCCAGTATTCAAGGCTCTTACCGGGAGAAATACTGTATATATAAAATGACATACAAAGTATAGATTAATCCCCTTCCTTAAATGGGTTACCCTCTTTTCTCTATTTCTTGCCCTGGCTACTTAATCTCCCAATCACCTTTGCCATTTAAAGTGAAATCTTGTATTTTTTACAACTAGGTATGAATGGGACCACATTTATAGAACTGAGGGTCTTTAATATTATAGGTTTGTAAAGTGTGGGGACCAATTCTACCAACTTGTGACCCTCTCGGTCTCTGTACCACTACTTCCAGCATTTGTTTAGCAACCTCCAAGCACCCTGTTATGTTACGGGCCCAGGGTAAAGACTTCTCCCCTCTACCCTAAATCCAGTCCAAAGCACACCACAATAGATAATTTGTAGCATCTTTTTATATCTTTTGGAACTGTTACATCTCTTGAGAATAACCTCTGTCAAGACAAGCAGTGTGGCAGCTCTCATTTGCATCTCTCTATGCAAGTTGTTAATGCTAAGAACAGATCTTTAACTCCCCAATCAATTGTTAATCCTTAATTTACAAGCTTTAAATTAACTCAGTTTGAGTTAATAGGGGAATTAATGATACAGAAAAGCTTTTTTCCATGCATAAAAAGTCCAATCAACCTGACTCTTCTGCATTTTTTACCACATGGTAACAACCAATAAATCAGTTGAGGTTTGCTGGATTTTTTTATTGATTTATTCAGCTTTTGTCATGGAAGAATCCGGTTTGACTGATATATTTTTAGACCTTTATGTCACACTGTTGATATTTGCTGCTTTTTCCAAAATGCCCTCTTGAAACCTTTAGTTGTCACTTCATCCATTAAAAGCAGACACATATGCAAGTCACACTTAACAAAACGCTTTATTTGTGTGAAAGGATAATGTGCAGAATTTTGGCAAAATAGTACCTCTGACTATGTTTTCTTTTTCCTAGCAGGAATGCAACATGAAAATAAATAGCTAGAGTACTTTGATAACTGAGTGTAGAAAAATAGCACATAAAGAGGAGCCTGCTACTGTCTATAAGAACAAATGACTAGTCACTGACTAATAGTATATTGTACAGACTTATTCTGGCTAAAATGTTTCATCAAAGGCTTTCAAGCCACTTTATCATTTACTGTGTATCTGAACAAGAGAAATTGGGTTCTCAAACAGCTTCCATGAAATAGATCTCACTTAAAACTAACAAAACCCATTCATACTTCTGCCTTGAAAATAACAAAATAATAGAACATCCAAACTATTCAAACTTTGCCTTTGTTTCTCGGAAGAGGTGGCATACTTTTTTCACCTGGTATGGGCCAACAAAGGCAAATAGAGTATTTGCTGAGTCAACTTGGGACAATGTGAATTTCTGTTGATCCATCTAGGAATGGGCACATTATTTTCACCCAAAACTAGTTTGCAGTAAAAGTCTGCTTCTTTTTTAAATCAATTTCCTTTTTCTCTGTAATAAGAAAACAGTAGCTTGTACTCCATTGCTACTTAGCTGCATGAATCCATATTGCTGGCAAAACAATTATACTGGGTTTATTTAGGGGCAAATTTACAAAATTCACGTGAATGGATCTAAGTTCGATCAAATATGTTCGAATTCGGATCGTACGATTTTTTCGGATACTCTAACATGCAAAATCTGGCCTCTTCGATCATCGAATAGATCGAATGATTGGATATTCGATAATTCGATCATTCCATGATCGAAGGATTTAAAATTTTAAAATCCTTCGAAAGCCTACTTCGCCAGATTGAACCTACCAAATACCAATAGAAGCCTATGGGAACCTCCCCATAGGCTTCTTTTGCTAAGTCCTGCTCGATCATTCGAATCGTACAAATTTTTCGGAGGCTCAAAGGAAGATTTTTTTGTGAAATCGGTATCCGATCTTACGATTTCATCGAGAAAATGATAGCCCAAAACTATTCGATAAGAATTCAATAGTCGAATGCTTATCGAATTTTGAATAGATTTTTTTGGATTTTTGGGGAATTTTAATAAATTTGCCCATTAATGTTTAAAGGATTTCTAGCAGACTTATTGAGATTCACATTGAGAAAAGAAAGACCCCTTAACTGGAAAGCCCCAGGCCCCAAAGAATTCTGGATAAAATATCCTATAGCTGTCTTATAGTATAGGGTTTTATGTTCTACATATTGTGTAGTGTACTATAAAAGATACTGTTTTATATTTTTTATCTTTTGTGCTTTACATCTTAGATGTAGTAAATTCTACCATTTTTATTTTTAAAAATTAGGTTTTAAAATGTCATGTTTCATAGGCCTTAGAATGCTTTTTAAAAGTATAATTAACATTTAAATGTGACAGGTAATTGCATTGTCTCTAGAACAATGTTAGAATGTAAAAAAAATGTTTGTTAAATAAAATAATAATAGAATGATTTCCCAGATATGATAACTCTTAATTTGACGTTGTTAAAATGCAGTGATTTTTTTTTAACCTGTTTAGGTGTCACTAGCGTTACCTTAGAAACCACAGTAAAAGTTTCTGCACTTCTGTTTTTAGTTTTACCATAATTCCATGTTTGATCTGCATTTTCTCCAACTCCAATTTACAGTATTTTGTATTGTGTTACAGAATCTGCCAGAACCAGTTATTCACCAGGAAATCTAAATCTAAATGAAAGATTGAGTACATTTTCCCTAATTTAAAAATATGCAAAAGTACACATTTTTTATTGCAAAACTACTTTTTTCAGGTTTTTATTTTTTCATTTTGCTTGATTATAATCTGTTGGAAAATAGGAGAAAGGATTCTATGAGAATAAATACATATGAATCTGAATATATGTTAGAAATATGAAATAATAAGTGGCTTTCCACTGAATTTTTATTTTTGCTAGCAAGGGAATAGGTAGAATTATGGGAGAAATTGTATTGATCAAAACTCTATTTATAAACATGAAAATGTATATTTGCAGAAAGTTCCTCATTCAATTTGTTTTTCCAGAGGATATTGTTACAGCAGAGGGTGTGCAGAAGTCATCACTAAATGCAAATGAAAACAAGACCTTACATTAATTTTCTCTTGTTCATGTTTCCATCTTGCTGTCTAATCCTCCCCCACAACTCTCTGCTCGGAACACAATCCAAAAGGAAGCACTGAAATAACTTTCTTTTTAAAAAAAACCCAACAAGGAAACAATAATAATTACACTGAAAACACCACACTGCTTCTAGTGATTCAAGGTGACGCAGCCAGTAAATACAAGGAAACTTGCTTTAAAAGCTAAGCCTGTTGTTCCTACAGCCAGGTTTTTGATATTTGGAATATTTTGAGCAAAAAAACTATTTTAAAAAGCTCATTGGGCTTAAAGATGTAATAGACTCTGTAAATGAATGAATGTTTTGCTGCAGTGCAATTCACCAGAACATTTAGAATGGAAAAAGGATAATTTTGCATAATTTATGTTTTAATTTTTTCTGTGCAAATTACACTGCAATCTATGGGAGGTGTAATATGTTTTTGTTGGCACACAAAAAAATTAGCAAAAACCATTGAGAACATTAGCGACCAAGATTTTCATTGTCTGCACCCTTTTTGCTTGATTTCAGACTTCAACAACTTCCGACTTTGCGCACCTATTGTAGCACTAGCAGTTCACTTGAATGGTCACATTGAGGCATGTAATGCTTGATTCTACGTGGCACAGGCCTAAGGAAAGGGGGGTTTATTATTTATTCTCTTTTGGTGTTATAGAATGTTATGTGAGTTCTGACACTTTGATCACAGGTATTAATTTGTTTTAAAAAGGGAATCTGGAAACTTCTAACCACAGAGGAATGTTTCCCCCCACCGAAATACCCGGTTGGAAATGGCTTCAGCTGGGATTTTGTTTCTCTTTCTCTTAATCAATGTAAAGTGGATCTGGCAAAATATGAAGGTACTGCATGTTTTTATTTCAACATCCAGAACTACGTAGTGGTGTCATGTGAAAATCATTATAATCGTTCAATGTATAATTCCAGAGGAAGAAAAATAGAATGAGGCAAAGACCAGATGTAACAAGCAATATTTGCCCAGCCAAGGATTTTCTCTATTTATTGCCTTAGCATATATCTGTGTAGTTCAGCACATTCTAAGGAATACCTGCATGAGAACCAAAATACAGTAGCATTCATTTGTCAGATTTATAGCTGCAGATATTCAGTTCTGCACTGATAGCATGGACTGTTAACTAGGGAAACATTTCTCCTTTATGTAGGACATGAATCCTTCACTTCATTTCAAAGTAGTAATGATGATAGAGGTGAACAGCTTTGTAGCACTTCTTACCAGCAAGGGAAAACCGAACAGGCACATTTTTTTTCCTCGGCCAGTGGCATAATCAAAATACAAATCTTTTGTTTGTTTTCCTAAAGCAATGTATTCCGCTGTATATGTTGCACACAGCAGGGCTAGAAGATTCCATTTACTCTAATCTTCATAAAGCTACAGAAGTCATTGTATTTTCTGTTTCATCAAATAGAAGGAACGGGAGATGGCGATGAAGGAGAAAAACATGATTTTACGTTTTATGACTGAACTTCTAAGTATTTGATCTTCTATTTCCATTGTTTATTCTTACACCACAATAGCACGGAGATAGCCCCTAGACCAGTGATCCCCAACCAGTAGCTCATGAGCAACATGTTGCTCTCCAACCCTTTGGATGTTGCTCCCAGTGCCCCCAAAGCAGGTGCTTAGTTTTAAGTTTTTATTGTATAAAAACCAGGTGTACTGCCGAACAGAGCCTGAATGTAGGTTGACAATCCATATAGGTGCTACAAAATGGCCAATCACAGCACTTATTTGGCACCCCAAGAACATTTATCATGCTAGTGTTGCTCCCCAACTCGTTTTACTTCTGAATGTTGCTCACAGGTTCAAAAGGTTGGCGATCCCTGCCCTAGACTAACGAGAACTGACTTGCCGTATTTTATTGTGGAATTCCACCAGAAACTATCTCTTCTCATACACAGGCAAATGCCAAGGGTGACATATGTGCGGATATAATCCTTATAGTTCTAATGATTAATAACTAGTTTTCAGTCAGTTTGGGTGCATTGATCAAAGAATCACACCTTTACATACTATTGGTCCTTTTATAATCAGCATATTTACACCCAGATAACAACAAACTGATTTTTATTTCGTGGATGGAAAAGTGCAGAAGAAAATGTCGAATATCAAATGACCTACTGAGAATCGAGAAGCATTTTTGGACATTTTCTTTGAATACCACAGTGGATGACATACTAAAATATAACTTAAATCATGTTTATGATACCATAATGGTTAAGTCATGTTTATGATACCATAATGGAAGTTGAATTGCTTTTGAATAGTCTATCAGTCTAATTATTATGAATATCAAGTTCTGATGATTATCATTACAGGAGTGACTTACCCAGCAAAGGTTTGGTTGCATCTCTGAATCCCTCTCACATTAACAGGTTACAGAACAGTGTTTTGCTTTGCCTTTTCTATTGCTTGCAGCAACCCAATGAAGATTGACCAGAAACTCAGGAAAAGTACAAATGTAATGCTCAGTTTTTATGGTGATGACTATATTCATGGAAGGGAAGCTAGAATCCTCTATAGCACACCTGCACAGTATCGTGTGGTTTTCTCTTTCATAAAAGTGACAATTTGCATAAAATGATATATGTTTGCAGTACTGTGGTCTTGCTTGCTTTGCATTTGCTGACCTTTTTTGACTTTGCAGTTACCTAATTCTGTTATGTTATGCTGCTCACTACCCTGCTTTAATTCAAGAACATTGTCACACTGTTGATTTACTTATATTCATATTTGTATAAAACAGCAGTGAACAGTTAAGAGGAATTTGAACCAATACACTTTTCATTTAGCTTTCCTCTCAGATAGCCTCAACTGTACATAGAAGAAAACTAAATTACAGGTTGTCTCTATCTAGGGGAATTTCACTATATATCCTTTATATCCTTCAATATTAAAACTGTTTGGGTTTCACATGGGGGTACCCAGATCATAAACAACATGGCAGGGATGAATAAGGTCATGACAGAGTTTAAATACATAACACAGTTTTCTTCTTTATTAAAGGGCTTTTCTTCCCACCCATAATGAGGAATGTAACAATTAAAATTAACGCCAGGTATTATGTCACCAAAAAATTTCAGTAGCTAAAGAGGCAGGGCAAACTTTATTGACTTTTGTT
This sequence comes from Xenopus borealis, assembly GCA_024363595.1. Taxonomy (NCBI): domain Eukaryota; kingdom Metazoa; phylum Chordata; class Amphibia; order Anura; family Pipidae; genus Xenopus; species Xenopus borealis. The sequence continues at coordinate 94,748,145 of CM044436.1, forward strand.
GGAAATACCTACATATGACTGTAGCTTATTCACAGTAAAGACACTGTGATGGTTTCTGATGTTTTGAAGCTTTGTGTGTGTTAATTAACATTCAAAACTAATAATGCCCTTTGTGCTCTCTGCCATATATAGGGCTACCACCTTTTCTTGAAAAAAATACCGGCCTTCCTATATATTTATCTTTTTTTCCTATTAACAACATTGGGATCAACCACTAAAAATACTGGCCAGGCCGGTAAAATACATGCCAGGTGGCAACCCTAGCCATATCCCTAACATGAAAAAAATATTATTTATTAATTTCACAAATATTTATTTTGTTTGCTACTTAAATTCAATATTCCAATGCTTTCTAAAAAGCAAATTAGCATTTGACACCCCATCAACTGGAGCTTTCCATCTCCTTTAAATAGTGGTACAACTAATTCAGGCAACTTGAACTTCCATAAACACAATGTTAAGGGGTGGAGGGGAGAGATGCCTTCATGCTCAGTCCTTCATGAATACAACAGTGCCAAAAGCAGGTAGTGCTGTATTCATGTGGGGATTTAAAAATCTGGGTAGGGTGCAGTGTGAAAAAACACATTACATTATGCCTTGCACCTTATAAATTAACCCTTAAATGTTTCGAGACTATAGCATTAATTTAGCATGATAGCAACTAGTTGTAGGTTTCCAAGAGTGTAAGTGATGCAAACATTAGCATTAGGAGGAAACATTAGACTAGGAGTAACAAGACAGAGGAATTTCACAGTGTGGGAAATTATTGGAACCTTTGGTTCAGGAACCTCCTAAAAAATATGCTTTTGGTTAATTTTAACATCTTTGTGTCCATTCTGCCCATGTGGGGGCACAGGTGTTTCCATTTCACAAATGTTCCCTTCCACTGTGTGTCTGAGTTAGTCATTATTCTGGCTAACCCCCTGCCCTGCACTGACTCACTGCCAGTTATAGGTCAAGTGTGCTTGGTCCTAGGTGCTCTGATCCTTGGGATTACTACTCCTTTGACTCCTGCTCTTGTTTCTGTGTGACTTCCTGGTTCAGACCCTGGCTTGTTCCTGACCATGACTTTGCCTCACAATTCTGCTACTTTATCTGGTTCTGACCTGGCCTGTCTGACTAAATCCAGATTCTTCCTTACTGGCTCCTTCCCCAAACTATATGTTTGGTGCCCTTGCCTGTCCCAAGGGAAGTACTGGATTCATATACGGTGAGTCCTGGTGGCACCTGTGTAGCTGAGGGCCAGGCCCAAAAGCAAAGGTTAGTGATGGGCGAATTCCCGCGACTCGCCACTGGTGAACACATTCGCAAAACGCCAGCAAAATTTCGCCTGGCATTTTTGGATGCGGCGTCCGTTTGTGGACACTGGCGCCCATTGCCGTCATCCGTTTTTTTCGATTCCGGCAATGGACGCCAGATTCCAAAAACGGACGCCTGCTTCCAAAGCAAGACGTGGTGGCGTTTTTTGAATTTTTCACCATTTCACTAATTTCTCTGCCTGTCCCATGGGAGTACTGGATTCTCATGCGAAAAGTCCTGGTGGCACCTGTGTAGCTAGTTAGTGATGGGCGAATTTATTCACCTGCGGCGCCACCCATTCACCCTGTACTACCAAAGGTGGCTATTATAGGCAGAAGATTATGCCTAGAAAGGAATCCAGTTACTCCCCTGAGGTTTGGGTTTGCCATATGTGACAGATGTGAGTGGAAGAATTTGAGTAGCCTGCGCAGAACCCAAATGAACATCTGTAGAATTAATTGATATTGATATTTAACCTCACTTTTGCTGAACGGGATCAAATCCCACCAAAAATGTTTTGAAATCTAGTGAAAAGGGAAGAAGGGAAGACGAAAAGTAGAGTAGAGTAACAAAAAAGAGAAGATCTGCCAATTAATCCCTTTTTTGGCATAAGATGTTGGACAGACAGGTTTTCATAAACTTTTGACCATGTAGTGCATCAGAATATAAAATGCCATTTATTATCCACAGCAAACTGGACACCTGTGTTATTCTAACATAGCTTGCTATTTGTATCTAATGTTTAATCCCAATACAAAATCCAGTTACAAAAAGCAGTTCAAATGACATGGGGTGTTTATCACCACCCAAGAAATAGTTCCCAGAATTCTCAGGCTCAATTGCATATTTGACTTCCATGGTCTGAGCATGTAAGATGATTGTTTTTTCTTTGAAATACAGGTTGGATATTGTTACCTGTGAAAAATATCACTATGTTGCATTATGGAGTAAGGAGAAATAACCCTGTTTTCAGTTAAAGAAGGCATATCACTTAGGGACTATGTTTTCTTCCCAGAAAGTGACTTTGCATACAGCTCTTACATTTAAGGCTGTTATAATAATATTATTATTATTATTATTATTATTAATAATAATAATAATAATAATAATAATATAATTATGTAATATTTGCAAGTCTGACTATCCCAGACTAATGATTCAGAAGTATATAAGTGCCAGTAAATGAAATGAAGCTTCTTTAGAACAATGACAAGGTTACTGTGTATCCCAAGTCATTTCAGGTGACTCCTTTTCCTGCTGCACTACATTACTGCAGAGTTGAAGAGCACACTAATTAGAAATAATCAGCAGTTTTACAATCAAAAAAAAAAAGTTTCACCATTAACTAACTCCTTGTTTCTTAACCTTGGGTTCCCATAGCTACAACTCTCATATGGCCAAGCTTTAAAACATGCTGGGATTTATAATGTAGACATATCTTGGGGCTATTTTATTCATCAGGAAATGTCTGGAGGTTAAACCAAAGCTGCCTTTTTAGCATGAGCCTGAACTAGAACTGAAATGAAGCCTTTAAAGCACATCATCTTCATTTGTTGAAGGTTCTGGCATCTCTATAGCTTTACAGCTTGACTTTGTAAACTAATTACATTTACAATAGTGTGGGGATGTCAGGTTTGCTGTACCCAAGGTGCATTCAGATAGTGGTGGTGCAATAGTTTTCCATAGATATAGACCAGATGTTGTCCTGATGCATCTTCCTACTGATTCAGGCTAAGATAAACCACTGTCCTATATAATCTCAGAAGAAAAACAGTGACCCAACTGTCAAAACAGAGTTGCTTTACTCTCTCTCTCTCTCTCTCTCTCTCTCTCTCTCTCTCTCTCTCTCTCTCTCTCTCTATCTATATATATATATATATATAGCTGCAATGGCACTCACCATTCATTAGATTTGTTGCCGGGTGCTAACCAAAACTATAGATACAAATCCAAATAAAGCACTCATGGCATAGTCCATTAACTGTGTAGCAAACTGTATTTATGCATAAATAAATACACTTTGCTACACAGTTAATGGACTATGCCGTGAGTGCTTTCTTTAGATTTGTATATATATATATATTGGGTGAACATGCTTGGGAAAACCACCAACATGCTTTTTAGGTATAATCTTATATCATGCAAAGTTGATTACCAACTTAATCTCTCCATCTAGGGTAATACATTAAATGCAAATGAGTTTATCCTGTTGACTAGTGATGTGCGAATCAACAGCGTTTCGCGAATTGAAACAGCACGTCCAAAACGAGATGCCTGCGAATTTTCACCAGGGCAAAATTTCACTGGCGTTTTCCGTTTTGCAAATGTATTTGCCTGCGCTAATTGTGGGAATTCATCACAAATTAGCCGCAGGCAAATAAATTCGCCCATCACTCCTGTCGACATATACAGACAATGTTAAACAGATTATCTCTGATGTCACTCTGTGTTCTTATTTGTTCTTTTTTTAACTGCAATTAAAAGGCATTGAGTTTAAGATCTGCATCACAATACAAATAAATACACAGTCTCAAAAATGTCCAGTCTTTTCATGTTCTTGTACTTTCAAGACCTTCTGCACTGTGTATTGGTTAAGGGTTTAATAACTTTAGTAGCACAGGTAATCATCTCCATTTATATTTTGTTACCCCCCTGTACAAAATTCCTTAGTGATTCAGCAATCATTTAAGAAATGCAGAGAAAATGCAGGACTGTTACTATAATCATCATTAGATACTTTGATTGCTCTGGTTGGAGGGCAGTATACTACCATGACGGCTACAATAGAATTCCAAATTGGAATTATTTCACACTCTGTTTATGATGGGTTGAGACACACAGGGTTGAAGTGAACATTTGAATTAAATAGCCCAAAATTTGATTTGAATTGAAAAAATTCGAAATTAAATTCAAATTTTAAGTAATTTTGGGATACTTTGACTTCGACTATCAAATAGCCCAAAATTTGATTTGAATTGAAAAAATGTCGAACTTCAAATTCGACATTTTGCCACCTTAAAGCTGCCGAAATGCCATTGTAGCCTAGGAGGGACCTCCTGGAACCTTTACATTTGATTTTTATTCGATCAAAAACAGACCTATTCTGTCCATTTTCTATTGAAAATTAGCTTTTTAAAAAAAATTCGATGGTCGAATTTCGAAGTTTTTCAACTTCAAAATTTGACCCTTAGTAAATCTGCCCCATAAAGTATTTCAGCATTATCCAGGTCTAGTAACGCAATGCATCTGATCAGATGGGCCAGAAACCATTTTTTATCCCATTTTAACCAGTTGCATGTATGCACTTATACTGGTTGTTGGTTTGTCATAGCACACCCATTAATAGGCATGAATAGTCTCTAGCTGCAATACATTTCCATGAGGTTCTGCAATGAGAATGATGTGCTATTTTCATATACTAAAAATAAATCTTTTTATATATATATATATATATATATATATATATATATATATATATATGAAAAGATTACAATCCACTATAATTAAATGACATGTTATATAGAGTGACTGGGAATCTGCAGGTAGGGCTTAATTCCTCCTCTTAAAAGCAACAACAGAATGAAAATCCTCTTTTATTGTAAGGTACCCTGGCGAATGTTCATGGAAAACTACCATTATGTTTTAAGACTTTATCAGCTGTCAGGGTTGATTACCAGCTTAACCTTTTCCTCTAGGGCAATCTATTAAATGCCATTCTGTAAGTGAGTGAGTCAAAGCAAACCCATCATCTCTGTTGCCATATAATAGTTATCTTTCCTACATTTTTCCATTTTCCTTTGAGAATTACCTTTGGCTAACAAGAATGACAAAGTATGACCTTTAGATCTTTAGTCTAATGCTATGAGTGATATTTCCATTGCAGGGATTTTCACAACAAATTTAATTAATGTGGACCAATCCCTGGTATTTTGGGGCATTCTGTTGTATTACCTTGAATAGTGCTGTAGTGTTAATTGTAGTCTGTCCAAGTTTTACTGTTAAGGCCCATATATAAGGGCTGATAAAAGCTGCCGCAAAACCGAGTTGGCAGCTTATTGGCCCGTGTGTGGGGTCATCTGACGGGCTTCCCCGATTTATATATGGCTGAAAGCCAGATCTCGATCGGGCAGGTTAAAAAACCCAGTCGGATTGCGGGCGCATCTCTGCATGTATGCTGTCCCGAGATCCGACCGCCTGTATCGCCTCCATTATGATCTGATCATTGCCACAATCTTGTGGGCATATCAGGGAGAGATCCGCTCGTTTGCGATATCGCCAAACGAGCAGTTCTCCCTGTCTATGGCCACCTTTAATCATATAGATTTTTTATTGTTCAAAAAAATCTATAAATACAGCATATATTCATTATCCACAAAGTTCCAAAATACAACAGGTAATAACTTGATCCAAACTAAGATATAATTAATTCTTATTTGAGGCAAAAACAACCTTGGCTTACAAAATGAGCTATAGGTAAATTTAAATGTAGAATAACAGTTTGGAAAGAACATTTTTAGTGTCATATCACTTTAAGTAAAAGGACATGTGCTTTACTTTATCCCTTTAAATGGAATGATTTATTCATTCGATTTGTCTACTCTTTTAATTAATTCAAACCTTTATTTAGTTTTCAACAGTACAAATCAATAATAAAATAACTATGTTTTTATCACATTGTCTATAACAAGAACTATTTTAACTGGTTGTCGAGAGAACTGAAAAGCTCTATGGCATGTATGGAGCTGCATGCATGGAGTTGCACCTTGGGACTCAACAGGAAAATCTAAAGTTAAAGCAGTTTCCCTGAAGTTAACTGGATGATAAGAAATGAGGAGCATGTTTGGGATGCTCCCAAACTATGGTATTTCGCCGTAAATATCTCCATATCTCCAGTTACAAAGGTGACCCTGAAATTAGTATCAAAAGGCTGATGCTGCTTCCATTTCTATACTTCGGGAAACTTTCCTTTAAAAATGGTCCACTCATTCATTTAAAATCTGTATTGCCCTTTCCTACCATTAAAAAGAATTCTAATATATTTGCTGCTACAACTTATTTGTTTCTAGTAATTCCGTTTATGCCACTTATATGTCATTAAGTTGTAATATAGGAATCAAGCAATTATAGAATTTATTTGCCTACATTTTTATACAGTTATATTTCAACAGGTTAAAATTCACCTCCGCCCCCTTAAACTCACAGACACATGTCTAACAATTAAGGTAAAATCAAATGGTGAATTATGTACCTTACTGAACAAAATATACTGTATGTTTTAATCATGCTTTTCATAATAAGGCAGCTTGTGTATTATCCACTTTTATAAAAGTCCATAGCTGGATAATTCAGTAAATCAAGGGCACATGTGCAAAGTCTTATGCATTTTGAGCCCCTCTGGAAAGTACACCTGCACCATACTAATAATAATAATATTGAATTTCTTCAGCTTTGAATTGATATTTCTCTACCTCAGTGAGAATAATCACATTTCATTCCTCTTTTATATTTATTTACTTTGGCAAACTCCCCTTGGCACAAGTTGATTTATGACAAAAACACTTCACTTTGATGAACATGAAATACAGCTCTGGGGACCTCCCTTTTCTAACAGTCACTTTCTTTATTTCCCTTAGCCTTCCTCTTAGTGTCTCTGTGTCTTCAAATGCAATTCTTTTCCTTTTGTTACATGCATCTTGTTATGATGAGGCAATGACACCGGGGATGCACATTCTATACAGCAGATTTCCACAAGATAAAAAAAAAATCTAATTTTCGGTGTTGTACAAGGAAGAGCATATGAAATGAGCATAAATGGCTGATTTCTTACTATGAATTAGATTTCACATATATTGATTCTTTTGGATTGATTGAGTTCTTTCCTATTGATGTTCTGCTCAGAATGGTATTGTTCAGCCTTTGTCATGGAGACCATTTCTGTAGCTGATCTGACTGTAGCAACCAGGAATATTCTACCGAGGAGCTAGAATAATTGGAAATGCTGTATTTTATATAATGTACCAGTTCAGGTCAGGTGTTTAGTAACCTTATAGCATCAATTGTTGTTTTATTCCTTCAAACAGAAGCTCCACTTCTTGGATCCTTTCAGATGTACTAAAAGAGAACCCACACAGACACAGGGAGAACATAAAAACACCTCGCAGTACTGCTGGAGTATTAACTTTCTATGCATCCCCTCTGGTCTCTGGACCAGCTTCTTAATTGAGCACCTGATGAAGGATCACTGCTAGATCCGAAACATGTTGTGTATGATAACTGGATTAGTTACATGGTTCTCCAGGGTGAATTTTGTCTGCTGACTTTCAATGTTTTGAAGCCTCTACTCTGTTAGATGAACCCAGATATAAGATTAAAGGGAAAACGTCACGTCATCAGCTATTGACCCATGATGATAGGGTGAAGGCACATTCACATTCTTTCCTTCCATGCTGCTCTTCCTCTGTATTAATATATTCTGTTACACAGTTAGAATATGGCTTCCTCGGCAGGGGTGATGTCTGTATTGATGATTAAAATATACCAAGCCTGGAGGCAAAGTTTTTACAGGCAAATTAAAGCAATGATTTAGTCCTGTTTTTAAAAACTAACAGCAAAAAGAAAGCAATGGTGATATTTTAGCACTCTCTCACTCAAATATCAGTTAATATGTACTCCTGGTCATGTTTCAATTTACATTGCCTACAAAGAAATAGGGTGTTTTTCAAAGAGTTTTGGTACCTGGAACAAAGTTGTGTTTGAGGTGTATGTTTTCTTCAACAGGCAGCTAATATACTGATGAGTTATGAGTTTTACAGTATCATAGCCTTTCTATACTGATTTCCTGTGAAGGAACACATAGCATTTAAAATTAAATTTACACACGGCATGAAGCTGATGCCTTTTTTTGAAGACTCAACAATAAACAGAAAGAACTGAAGGGAAAGGGATCAAGGATGCACAGACATTCCATTAGAATGCTGCACTTTAAAACCAGAAACTCCCTCTGTGACTACTGTTTTGGGCAGCTTGTCGAATCCAATCTCACAAGCGCCCTAGGAGACAAGGTGGAGGCCAAGTATTTCCCACTCTTCAATATAATGATATCATTCATTCTGGTATTGCAACATCTGGATAATATATTTTATACAGTTTTAAACAGCTAAATAATGTAATTATGGAGTTTTATAGAGCAATATTCATTGATGAACAGAGAATGTGGCATGTTACTGTATGAATGTAGGGTTTACATTCTTACAGTGAACTGACAGATTTTAAAAACTGTCTGGCTCCCAAGGACTTTGCTCAATTCCAAAGGAATTGACTAGGTGTAATAATGTAATAGTTCATTGTGTAGTTAATCTAAAATACCATTTCTGGGAATCGTAAACACAATATGATTTTGGGATGGGAGGATAGATACGGTTGCAATTGTCCCATTAGTTTCATGGAGATCTAATCTAATTGTCTGGAAATTGTAGAAAAATTCATGAAACGTGGAACAAGCACAAACGGGCAATAATCATTATTAGGGATGGGCGAATTTTTTTGCCTTGTTTCGCTGTGGAAATGACGCCCATGACTTGAATGGCATTGTGGGTCAAAAGAAAAAAATAACGCATGTCAAAAACAAAATTTGGCGCTCATCAAATTTTTTTTGATGAACGTAGACTTTAATGGGCGCTGTCGACAATTCGCTGGTGGCAAATTTTTGGCGAAATGACTCAAATTTGCCAATCCCTGATAATTATGAGAGTACTGAATCATTGATATTATCCGGAGCTCAACATTTTTAATGCAGACTAGACATTTATATTTAGAAATATACAGTACTTAATGGTAGTCCCATTCCTCCCCCCCCCCTCTCTCTGGAAATAATTTGAGAAAGGGCATAAGTAATTAGAAAAATATAAACATATACCTTGGCTATTAGTAGAATGATGGTCCCAATCATTGCAGTACTCTCCTGAAGTAATAGCAATATAACATATGCAACTCTTTCCCCTTGGCTGCTCAAGAAAACATATAAATGTATAGTACAGGTATGGGACCTGTTATCCAGAATGCTCGGGACCTGGGCTTTTCCAGATAATGGATCCATCTATGATCTTCATACCTTAATTCTTCAAGAAAATTATGTAAACAGAAAGCAACAGGCTGGTTCAGCATCCACCAATGATTAATTATACCCTAGTCTGGATCAAGTACAAGGTATGGTTCTATTACTACAAAGATAAATACAGTAATTTAAAAAAAAATTGGATTATTTTGATAAAATCGGGTCTATGGGAGACTAACTTTCCATAATTTGTTGCTTCTTGGATAACAGATCTCATCTGTATATCTATACAAACTGTATCTACTCAGAATAAGGTTGATATGTTCTGGCTTTGCTTAAAACAACAGAATAATTTGCAACAATATGGGACAAATTTACAAAATTCCCGTGAATGGATTGAAGTTCGATCAAATATGATCGAATTACGATCATACGATTTTTTCGGATATTCAGATATACAAATTTGGCCTCTTCGATCATCGAATACCTAATTATCAAAGTATCGAATAGATCGAATGAACGGATATTCGATAATTTGATCAGTTGATGATCGAAGGAATTCAAATTTTAAAATCCTTCGAATGTCTACTTTGCCAGATTGAACCTACCGAATACCAATAGAATTGGTATTCTTTTGCTAAGTCCTGCTCGAATACCATTAGTACGATCGATCGTTCTAATCATTCAAATTTTTCGGCGGCTGGAAGGAAAAAGTACGATTTTTTCGTGAAATCGAACGATCTGTACAAATTCATCAAGAAAAATGATAGCCTAAAACTATTCGATAAGCTTTTGATATTCGAATGCTTATTGAATTTCGAATAGATTCGTAGGATTTTTGGTGGATTTTAGTAGATTTGCCCCTATGTGTTGAAAATTGGCTAATGGGTATATACAATGATTTTAGAAGAAGTCCTTTGGATTTAATTGCTCCAATAAAAGTTATGTTTTAGGTGAATATTTCATCCCAGGTATCTTAATATGGACCTAGGTGTTACATGTAGTGCCAGAGTACACTGGATAATACATTTTTAGATATCCCATAAATTTAATTGATGTCTCATACTTGTAAATGATTGACAGTCTATTCTACATTGCTGTATGAAAGAGATCAGATAAATATCTTTAGAAGATACCATTGCTGTATGAAAGAGATCAGATAAATATCTTTAGAAGATACCATACCCACATTCCAAAATCATAGTTCCATTCTACATTACAACAGTACAACAGAGAGCTGTTCAGTTTAATGATGACACAACTATATTCCTCCTCATTTTGTTGCTTCTCTTTGTCTGTTATGTATGAGCTAGGAAAAGGCTCTTGCCCATGTTTCTTTCCCAAGTCTGTTTCCTCCAGGCATATTACTGTTATGTCTAAAGGTTAATTCAACAAAGGCCACTTCCTCCAATTATATTACTGTGTATCTGGAGGATAATGCAATGCCCATTTCCTCCAATGATATACTGTAACTGGCATGCCTATAGGTTAAGTGAATGTTAATTTTCTACAGGTTATATTACTGTGTATCTGGAGGGTAATTCAATGCCCATTTCCTCCAATGATATAACTGGCATGCTTATAGGTTAAGTTCATTTTCTACAGGAGTATTTTTATACAGGGGTATGTATGTACCTGGTATGTCCCAGGTTCATTAATTCAATGCAGAGACTCCATTATTATGTAGTATAAAACTTGAGTTTCTGGGGTTAATTTATTCCAAACCCTTTTTCATACAATACATTACCTAAATCCCTCTTTTAATTAGTTTGTATTATATAACATTGACATTTAACATTGATGGTTTTGATTACAAATTGGGTTGCATGTAAGCAAGGTTACAATTAAGGTTAGTTACATAACCCCAGTATCCTTATTTGCATGAAACATGCTTCTACATAACCTTTATGATACTCATTTACAGAATTGTGGATCCTGCTTTTAATAATTTTCAGCAAAATGTCAATTTATTATGAATTGCATCTTTACATCACATGCAATTAGAATTATTGCTATAATAACATCATATCCTTTAACCTTTAATTATTGGTTCTTACACATCTAAAACACACATTCTGCATTCCACATCATGCCTGGCTTTCTTCTGAAGAGCAGACCACATGTTCCTCATCCTGATGTGTTTTTTTCCCCTCAATATTTCCTGACAGGCCAGTATACTTATTGCACCATAAAGAATAATACAGACTCAAGTAATCCACCCCTGGAAGTCTGATGTCTAGGGTTGTTCCCTAGAGCATGGGAAAGTAAAATGACTTGAAGGACATATGAAGAAATCCAGGCATGACATTTTAAATGGAAAGTCTAAACCCCCAATGTTCGTTCCATAACCCCTTTTAGTTGATCTGTAATGCACTGCAAAGTGATATTTGTTGCTCTTACAGTAAACTGAATTGCAGCCAAAGGATACAATATCTAAATGTATGATATCACAGACTATAATTTGGACGATATGATTAAAGTAAAGCTAAAATCTAGTATACTTAAGGTGCATTCATTCAAGATTCACAAGTGTCATTTCAAATCAGCAGGCTTCTACACCTTGGCTCTCAACCATAGAAGCATTAATATATTGGTAGTCATTGAAATAAAGTAAAAAAGTTTACACCAGGTTTTATAACCCATAGCACCCAATTAGATGGTACCTTTCATAAAGACAACCAAATGCTACCTATTAGCTTACTGCTCTAGCTTTTCTTACATTACTTTTGTGCTGTTTAAATCGTTATAAAATGTATTTTAGTTCATGAATCCTACAGACATTTTACTGCTGGCTAGTTCTTATGTAACTAAAGCCATGTTATAGTCATGAATGGACTTGAGGTAACGTTGAACATAAATGGCCAAGCTACATCCATCCATCAAATCTCAACTAGCTGAATGCTGACAAGAGATGTTATTCAGTGCCTTGACTGTCTTAGCCTGGAGTTATATTTCCACCGCAGGTGAAGTGACAGGGGCTAAACATCTCTGGTGCAGAATTTCCATTAACTAATCTTAACTATACAGTTATACAGTTGTAATGTTTTACATAAGCATCACTGTAATTAGGTGTTGTGCTTTACACTCACTAGAAATGTGTTTGTTCAATAAGTTATTATCATTCCTACGCTCTTCTAGCAGAGAAAACTGAATGAAGCCTGGAAACATATTGCAAATAATATGCAGAATGTTTTACACATAAATATATAATTTGAGGCATTGGAAAGGCAAATACTCATCTTTTTCTATACTGTATGAATAGACAAGTGAAAGTAGGTATAAATACTATCTGCAGTTTCTCCTGGTTTATCTCCATCAAAAAGTGACATTAGAGACCCCAACAGTCCTCTATGGGATTTTAAAAGAGTATTTATCAATGGGTGAAAGTGAAAAGTTATTCTTTGATAAATTAACCTTTCAAAATCCCATAGAAATGAATGTAGAGTAGCAGAATTTCACTCTAGAGGACTTTTGCAGACTTCACTCTTTGATAAATATACCCCAAATACTCCAATAGGTAGTAACAAATGTTGCAGTTGGCAAATTTTTCACAAATTATTGGCAGGTTGGATCAAAAAATATGTGACAAAATGTTGTTGGTGTAAATTCTATGTGAAAATTCCCCACACAATTGTTGTGGGACAATTCCCTAGAGAATTTACACCACAGTTAGAATATGACATAAATAATGTGATACCAAAGTGATTTATATCATTATGATGGTAGTTCAGAAGCCTGATTCTTGCAAGATTCCTCATAGTTAAAATTTGTTCTAGCATTCGTGATAAATATGTAAATATTCAAGGCTTCATATAGGAGAATTTCCCCCTGACAAACAGATGTGAATATCCGTTAATTTGCCAAAACTTGCAGCATTTTCCTTTAAGTAAATTGCCATGGCAAATTGTATTTTTTTGTTAAAATGCTCCATATAGTAAGTATGTTGTTTACGAAATGTGTCCCTGTATTTGCAAAATTGTGAGCATGGCAAAATTTAAATTTTTGTTAAAATACTCAAAATTGAAAGAATGTTGTTTAGGAAATATGTCCCTGTATGTGCAAAATTGTGAGCATGGCAAATTAAAATTTTTTGTTAAAATACTCCAAATTATAAGTATGCTGTTTAGGAAATATGTCCCTGTATGTGCAAAATTGGGAGCGAATGAGAATTTTGAGGCCCAAATTTCTATTTGTTTGTTTGTGTTTGTCCTTTTAATATATAAACAGACATGAATTTTTTTAATATGTGAGAAGACGCCCCTAGGACACCAAGGAGTGATAAAAATTGCTCATAAAAAAAATGTCTCCCATAAAATTCAAAGCATTTGGTGATTTTTTTTGCCGTGTGAAGCAAAACAGGTCAGATTCCCCCATCTCTAGACTACGTAAATTAAAATTTTGATGTATAGCCCTCCCAAACAATCTTGCGGACCTGGTCCCTTTCTATAACTCTGTGCCTAATCATTATTTCATCTCTAGAGCTGCGCAATGAATATCCACAATAATAAAGCATTAACATCATGAAGATGGCTGGTGTTTAACATGAATATAGAATATATTCATGATCAATAATGGTCGAAAATTACATTTTCCTCAAAGGAGCACAAATATAATTTTGTCTGGTCCCATGTTATTATGGTTGGAGGCTAACTCTATCACTCAAGCTAGTCATTTTCTTTAAGAGCTGTCAATTAGCTGAGACTGTACATGTCAAACAAGTGGCAAACAGAAGGTTACAGAAGAGATTTCATATCTAGTGATGGGCGAATCTGGGGCGTTTCGCTTTGGCAAATTTTGCATGAATTTCCTGTGAAATTCGCGAAAATAGCGAAATCGGAAAGTTCACGAAAAATTCATGAAATTTTACAGTTTTCACAAAAAATTCATGAATTTAATCGTTTTCACGAAAAATTCATGAAATTCGAACTACAGTACTTCACTATAAATTCTTGAATTTCAAGCAATTTCATTATAAATTTGTGAATTTTGAACTATTTCACTAAATTCGTGAATTTCAAATGTTTTCCATATAAATTCATGAATTTCGAACGTTTTCATGAAAAATTTGTGAATTTCGAATGATTTCACAAAAAATGTGTGAAAATCAGAAATTGATGCGGGCAAATTTTCTCTGGCGAATTTTCATGGCCATTTAGCGAATTTATTCACAGGCTGTGAATCGCGGGAATTCGCCGCAAATTCAAGTTAGGTGAATAAATTCACCCATCACTATTCATATCTAGTGTTTACTCACATACATTAGATTTAATGTGTTCTAAATTAATTCTGTTAATTATTTAAATTTAGCATCTGTATGATAGATTTGATATGGGAGTTGAAAAGCACATGTATTTGTGCAGTGTAAAGGCCACGTTAGTTGGGTAGGGATATCTAAAATGCTCACATAAACTGAAACCCCCTCCATCCAAAAGCTTTTGTACATCAACTACAGCTTGAGATTCCCCAGTAAAGGCTACTTCATATCTTCATATGATTTGTGTAACCACAGGGAGTCGTTTTTACTGAGCTGCACCACTTAGTAGAGATCCTTTTGCTGTTTGCATGTGTATTTTGGCTGTTTATCTTATTCCCTGCAGTGGGCTTCAGACGATGTGTTCAAACACAAAAGAAACAAAGAGGTAAGTGATGTATCTAGAGTAACTCTGGTCACTGCCACATATATGCTGTTGCATCTGTGACACTGATGTACAGTAAGCAGGGACAGTTCCAGGAATAGCTGGAATTCAATAATGTATGATAAAATGTACTTCTTCCATATTGTAGCTGGTATAGGCATGCAGTCCCTGTAGATATTTTTATATCGGCATGCACATAAAACTTGTATACAGGCATTATATTGAAGTTCAGAAAGATTTTTAAGAAACATTTTTAAGGCCAAACTAAGACATTTTCCATTGCTGATAGCTGTGTCAGTTCATCAGAATGTGTTTGACTGGTCACAGCAAACACAGAATGTTTTCTTCTAACCAGAAGGTGTTACATGTGCTCATTATGGATATATATATACATATA
Organism: Xenopus borealis; assembly: GCA_024363595.1. NCBI lineage: Eukaryota > Metazoa > Chordata > Amphibia > Anura > Pipidae > Xenopus > Xenopus borealis. Next base: position 94,763,530 of record CM044436.1, read on the forward strand.
TAGTTTGTCTCATGCACTGCACTCTTGTCCGTAATTTCTCTTTGGGTTAATGCTGGGTGCTGGATCCAAAAAGTGTGTATACATCCATGTAGAAAAGATCCTTGAAAAAGGCCCCAATGGGGGCCGAAACGTCGGATTTATGAACAAAATAAATTTGAATTGATACAAGCAAAGAACTGGTGTGCGGATCTTTTCTACATGGATATATATATATATATGGAGTACTGAGCAATACGTGGAATTCAATTTAATTTTAACCTTTTGGAAAAAGTGTGAAGATGTACCAAAATAATAGGTAGAGAATGATGAAGGTTCAAAGAGTTGTAGTCAATTCAAAGGTGATGAAGTTAGAGTTATAAACTCTCCCATGGAAATTGATTGAGTAGCCTCTTCAAACATACTGTACATGTCTAATCCTATCCTAAATACAGCCTATAAGATATCTGTATACTTCTAGCTGCCTTGGCACAAACTGTAGTAAAGTTCATGCACTGCTCTCTGAAATATTCTAGGCCAAAATACTACTATATTGTACAGGGTAGGAACAGTAACCTGGGTTGTACTAGATTTAGCATAGAAATTTTTTTTTTTTTTTAAACAGTCCGTGAAATGTTCCTTGTTCTCTTTCCTTTCCTGTAATTTACATTTTCCTGTAATTTACAGCGACCCCCCCCCCAACTTCAATGAAATGTAAGAAAGAGGTGTAGTTGAGCTGGTTATGAAAAAAGAAATCTTTATAATTAAAAGGCAGATACGTGATAATGCAAAAAGAAGATAAATATTCCTCCTTAGTACCAAATTAAATAATAATAACTGATAATATTGCCGAATACAGCCAAATATTGAAATATTGCAACCAAGGAGTTGGAACCCATGTTATGACTGTTTTGTCTCATAAGTTGATATAGAAGCTTATTTCCTATTGCCTAAACCCCTCTACTTTGTGTGCCCTTGGTCTATAATAAACTGTAATTTATATGTTCCTAAGATTCCCTTGCTAAAAAATAAAATACTTGGTTGAGGTGCAGAAATCAGTGATGGTCCAATTAACAAAGGATTCACTCTAGATAAGATTAGTACCCCTTTTACAAATTAAAGTGCTGATCTTTCAAATACGGCTTTTGAGAATTGTGTGGTTTAGAATTTGTGTCATCAAGATAACTGTGCTGGAATCATGAGTCACAAATTTACCTTGCCTTTTAAACTTTGCCCATTGGAATATGATTTTATGTTAGAAATATTTTACTGCATGGAGGATATGAGCCTAAATATGCTGAAAATCAATGTTTCTTAAAACTCTGTACAGTAGGAAGCCATATTTAGTGCTAACAGTTTTGCAATCGGGTCTTTTCTTTCATTATATAAAAGAAGTTGCTGCAGCAGCACTCCGAACATTGATTTAAATTTTATTTATGCAAAATGGCAACTTTCGGGCTATACCGGCCCTTTATCAAGCCCAAAATGTTGCTGTTTTGCACAAATGAAATATAACTCAATGTTTGGAGTGCTGCTGCAGCAACTTATTTTGTGTGGATTTAACCTCAGCAGAGAGGATTACAGTATGCACCCGACGCTTCAAACAGTTTAACAGTGTGTGTGGCATTTTATTTGACATTTCCTTCATCATATCGTTATATAGTTACATAGTTAAATTAGGTTGAAAAAAGAAAAAGACACACAACCCTTCACTCTTTCACACAAAACATATATGCCCATAGCTATACTAACTGTAGAGTTTAGTATAAAAATAGCCTTTGATATTATGTCTGTCCAAGAATGAGCCATTACAACATCACCCGGCAGTGCATTCCACAACCTCACCTTCCTCACTCTGAAGAACCACCTACGCTGCTTCAAATGAAAGTCCTTTTCTTCTAGTCTGAAGGAGTGACCTCTGGTGCAGTGATCCTCTTTATGGGTAAAAAGGTCCAATACCATCTGTTTATAATGTCTTTTAATGTACTTGTTAAGTGTAATCATGTCCCCTTGCAAGCACCCTTTTTTCGAGAGAAAACAACCCCAACCTGGACAGTCTACCCTCATAATTTAAGTCTTCCATCCTTCTAACCAGTTTAGTTGCATGTCTCTGCACTCCCTCCAGCTCATTCACATCCCTCCTAAGGACTGGAGTCCAAAACTGCACTGCATACTCCCGATGAGGTCTTACTAGGGATCTATAAAGAGGTATAATTATGTTTTCATCCCTTGAGTTTATACCCTTTTTTGTCCAGAATTAGACAACGTGTTATCTATTATATATATCCCTATAAAAGATGCCTTCCTTGATGTTATTGGGTTTTGCCATTGATATGTAACCCCCTTCAAATTGAGCATCATTTTGAGAATCAAGAGTTATAGAAATGATAAGCCTGCAGTTTCAAGATTATCTCAATCTCTATTACTCTTGGGCTTCTGGCCAAGCATACCCTCACCATCCACCATGGCACTTCTGAAGTGATATTTAATTACCTAATCACCTTTAAGTAGCCATGGGGGTGCATGTTCTGTCACTAAGATGTCAGCAGCCAGCTATACTCAACAACTGCTTTAGTATTCCCAGAGCATACAGTAACTACAGCTATTTTACAATTAGAAAGAAACATTATAGCAAATAGTGACACTTAAAAATGCCTCACTATCTGAAGTAAAACATTTATTTTACTATAATTGGTAAGTGCTTAGTAGAAGAAGATTCCATACACCTCTGTTACAGCTTGTTCTCTAAAATGGCACCTCCACTGAAGAATCTCCAGTGAAAAGATTACTGAACCCCCATTTTACATTTTTCTGGGGACCAGGAAAAAATAATGTTAAATCTAAGAAAATGTAAAATCAGGGAAATGTGTTAAAGTAACTTTTCTGAAAGGATATAAGTACAGGAGTCCATTTTATTTTGAGATACAATATTTACTGTGTTAATAACAACGGTTAAACTTTGCAATGTTAATGTTATACTATGGGGGACATGGCAAGGCCTCTCTGTCAGTCACATACCCAACTTAAAGCAATAAGGGATTGGTGCAGGACTGTGAAGAAGGGGCAAACTAATTGGAACTGACCATTTACAGGCAGAAACACTGCAAAATATAAATCTGGTTAGTATTTTAAGCCTGTTTATTTCACAAAACATTCATACAGGAAAAAAAACAGTTTTTGGGAACATCAGGACACAATTTTGATTATTATTATTATTCTCACTGGATGATTTTGTTTTTAATGGTCTCTGGACTTGGAGAGCTTTGAAGAAGCTTTGTCATGTTTGTTTAAATATATAAAAGTGATCTTGTTGGTCATTAACTCCCAGAATGTCCCATGTTTTTTAAGAATATGTTAAAGGATGTTATGTTATCTAACATGTTAGTAATGCTGTTTTCACCGTGTTCAGTTTATGCCTAAAATAATGTATTTAATTATGCCTTACTATTTGCATGCTGGGCTAAAAATTAAACATTAAATCTGTTTAAATCACAGAACATGAAAAATAACCTTTTACATGAGGTTATGTTACAAATAAGGGACACTCCTTAAATACAGTCAGTGCCACCCTTCTGGCAAGATATATCAGTGTACCAGAAATGATCTGATAAGCTTAGTATGAAGGTCAGTAGTTCATATCATTTATGCAGCCTTTAGGCATACTTTAAACCAAATTGTCCAGCTTTTATGCTCTTTTAGAAAATGCCTAAGCCTTTCAGTGCATGATTAAATATCCCTCATACAGATGGGATTTAATAAGAAAGAACAGAGCTTATCTGCAATTTACCTGTAGCTATGCAGATATCACTGCAGTTCAGTTGGCATACAGTCAAGCCATCAAGCTAGTATATTCCCACTGCTACTCCCAATTGCTACATACATTACAGGCTTCAGTATACCCTGCCTTTGTGTTATTGTGTACAAACTCCACCTCTCAAGTCTCTCTCGATTTATAAACTATGGATCAGGACCCTGAATTTTCCCACTTTAACTAAACATAGTAACATTAGCTACTACAATAACAAATAGTCAATAAAATGAGGCATATAACTGGTTATAACCCAGTTATTGGACCCTGAAGCAGATTACCCAACTTAACTGACTTGTTTTGAGGAAAAAACAAAGATTGATTTAAGGTAGTGTTGACCATTATATAACAACAATTCTATAAATAAGATGTATACCTTTAAGTACCATCAATTTATGGCTCCCACATATGATCACAATGCCAGTGCCTTAGATTTTATATTTCTGGTTGGCTCTGTCTTAAACATATTATATGCATTGTTTTAAATGGCAACCCATGAATTGCAGGTCATGAAAACCTCATGTTGAAGAACTCGTATAACCCTGCATAATTTTAGGATGCCTTTTTAATAAATAATATGAAAAGTATTTCTCTGGGACAACAGTTAATCTAAATCCCATTTGAGTTAAAGAACTATGGCTTTTTGCTGGTATTAATTAGTGTTGGCTGATGTCCTTCTACAGCTCTGCCTGAATGATAATGCTGTAATATACTCTTTATTGCTTAATAGGTCTCAAAGAGGGATGTGTAATTATTATTATTTAAGACAACTCATGTATACAGATCTATCACAACTACATAATGCAAAAATAACAATGCAGAGCATTTTACATGTCCTAAAATGTATTTACAGTATTTAGAATTTAAGAGAAATACAACACTGCACTTTGTTTGAAAACCTATTCACCACAGGTGCAGTGGCAAAAGGTAAATATGCTATGGTGTAGAGAGGGACAGGTTTGACTCTTTATGAGTCTGCCCCATTTTGTCTGCTTATTTCACCCTGATATGGCCAGAGCCAGTCTTACCCTCCATTCAGTTGGCTTGCCACATCAGCTTTTCTACTGATAACCATAATGGTCCCTTCCTTTTCCATCTTTTCACCTTTGGCCATCTCTGACTGCCACCTTTGGCCATCTCTGACTGCCAGGAATTTTGAGTAAAGCCAGGGCAAATTCTAGGGGGGATTAAGCCCACCACTGCTAGTGCCATATTTACACTTCTTGCTACACCCATTATAAATGGAAAAAGGTCAACAAATTAAAACAAATTAGTATTAAATGTATATCCTAAAAGGATTAAGAGATCTATGTTAAATAGTTAAAACCATATACTCCTATTATGTTTCATATATATTGAAAACAAAAATAATTAGCTGTAAATGTGTATTTTAGTGAGACATAAACATTGTCGAAGCACAAGTGCTATTTCGCAAACATGAAATAAATAATATCAATGGCATCTATAAAGATGCACTGAATAAAAAAGTGAAGCCAAAAGTCAAGCAATAAGCCAGACCATGATTTTTCTTTCTAACCAGGCAGCAATGTAAAACCTTTTTCTTTTAAGGAGAGGTCAATCAATTTCCTTATAATAACATTGCTGTATTCAGCCTTCCATGATACCTGCTGTCAGTGCATGCTAAAGGCTCAAGAAGCACTTGTTCATCTGTTTCTATAAAACCCTAAGATCAGTAGATATGTTCTGTTTAAATACAGTAGGTACTGTCAAAAGGCATACAATAACACAGAACATTATTGACATTTCCAAGTACCCAGTATGGGTAAAAGCAATTTCATAACAAGAGGGGTCAATAAATTCCATTACAATAGCATTGCTGATTCAATCCTCATTTCAGGAAGTGTATACCTGAAATCTTCTATTTGCAAGCCATTTTACTTTCTTGTCCCAAAGTCTACCCTATATGCACCCCTTCTTATGTTATTCCAGGAGCAATGCAGGGATTTGTGGAAGTCCAGTATGCAGAAACCTCTAAAATGCACAGAGTTGCATTTTATTTTTCACTATTGCTTTATTTCTCTGTGATACTTGTACTTGCTGGAGAGCATAAACAATCCTAGTGGTTTTATAAAGGTTTCATTTTTTTAAATAACCTTCATGCTCAAATTGGTGGAAAAGTATAATTTGCAGAAAAACCCTAAGCCTCTCAGATCCAATGCATGTATGATTTTCCAGTGAATACTCAAAGCTTTGAGAAGCAATGTACTTTTTCCACTTCATGCCAAAGAATTGGTTTATAGAAGGATGTGATTGTCAGTAAGTGCAGATAACACCATCATAATTCTTATGAGCTTTGAACTCTGCAAAGTAGTCTCAATGATCTCTAGTTATATATGCACTCTATTGACACATTGGTGAGGTAGGACAGAATATGAAAAGTAAAGCATTATGGTTCCTTTTGCCTTAGAATGATACAAATTAGTTCAGATGATTTGGGCACTATCTTAGAATGATGAGGTTCAGTAAAGGGATCCTTTCATGATTTTTATGATGTGTTCTGTTCACACTGTGAATATTTCACTAGACAATGTAAAATGTAATTCCTGAATCAGCAAGTGTGTTTTTTAAGTTGAAATATTTGTGTGTAGGCATCCATCTAAGGACATTTTGTCTGGTCATGTGCTTTCAGAAAGGGCCAGCACTTTAGGATGGAACTGCTTTCTGGTAGGCTGTTGTTTCTCCTTCTCAATGTAACTGAATGCAACACAGTGGGACCTGGCTTTTACTATTGAGTACTGCTCATATATCTACCAGGCAGCTGTTATCTTGTGCTAGGAAGCTGCTATCTCATTACCTTCCCATTGTTCTGTTGTTAGACTGCTGGGGGGAAAGGAAGGGAGATGATTTCACTCCAACTTGCAGTACAGCAGTAAAAAGTGACTGAAGTGTATCAGAGCACAAGTCACATGGCAGGCAGCTGGGAAACTGACAATATGTCTAGCCCTATGTCGGATTTCAAAATTAAATATATTTTTCCCATGACAGTTTCCCTTTAATATAAACTACTTTGCAATAAAGCACATTCATTCAGTGATTTGCAGTGTATGGATGTTTCACTATTTGACTCTGACAGGGAGTTTTTGAAACCAAAGAAATACAGAGAGATAGAGGTGCTTATTTATTGGCACATATTATTACATTGGCAATGTACCTGTAGCCATTGCAAAATGTTCCCTTGCATCCCCTGAGAAACAAAATAAACAAATAAATAAAGGGTTTAGGAAAAAGATTTATGGAAAAACCATAGATGATGAAAACATTTGCCTATCACTACTCCCCAAAAACGGGAGAAATTGTGTAGAATTGTTGACTTAAACCATTATAATTTTGCAACATTGTGTTAAAAGTCCATATATCTCTTAGGAAATATATGCAATCCGACTGCCTAAGTTGCATGTACTATTTGGGATGCCAGTGAGGAGATGCCAGTAACTAGTGAGAAGGCCTGGGCCTGGTCTGCACTAGAGGTAGGCAACAGATGAGGTACTGGTGACTCTCCATGCATTCCACCCTAGGCCATACCGCTTCTGCCTACCCCTTGTTCCAGCCTTGACAGAGAAGGCCTACATTAAATGCTAAAAGCACCAAAGCATTTTTAATGTTATCTACTCCAGTAAGGATTCTACACATTAACTCTCTGTGTGTAAGTCTGTTGATTCACAGACCACCATAGAAGTGTTCAGCTCTGAATGATTTAGTATTCCACTAAAATGTTGATCTTCTATAAATCCTCAACCCATATATTGCTTCCATCAAAACTAGTGCAAGAGAGGTCAAATACACTTTCACAAAGTGCTGCTTTTATCCACAAACTCTAAAAACAAATGTCAATTGTTCTGCATATTGACTGAAAGTTCATCAAATCAAATTTTAAAAGATTTTGAAGATGTTATAGTGTTACAGATTTGTGTTGAATAAACATTGCAGAGTCTTCTCCATCATCCACACCCATTGCACATTCCCAAATTGAATTGAAAGCACACAGAACCATGCCATTGTTGGACTTTTAAATGCTTTGGGAGGGTACAACTACTCTGAAGTGCTGTACATGTGTCTGTGTGGCGTATGTGCACCTACTTTATGCTCCACCCCTGCGTGAGTAAACATGAGAATATTTGTCTCAACAAATCAACCATATTTCCTTGTTTGCACCAAAGAACCTCCTGGCACCCATTATTCTGTGTGTTGCCTGGGAATAAAAGGGAAAGCTTCCACTTGGCGAAGGCCCTGCCTTGCTGTGTAGGTCGAAGTGTAACCATGCTTATTACCGCTAGCTGTACACTTTACTAATTGTAGACAAGATTGCCCAAATTGGCAATCAAACTATGGAGGCTTGGGATTTTCCTCTTCAGTGCTGTTTGTGCATACTGTATATTTATATATTGAAAAAATATTTACATGTTTTCATTCTTTATGTTATATATCTGGTAGAGATGTATAATTATCCAATTACCCCAGACAGATCAGAAAGCTTATGTCATCTTGTAAAAAAAAACAATAAATAACTTTTCTAGGTAAGCCAATAGTTCTCCCCAGGAAGAAAAGCAATACTATTATAGTTATAGTTAGAGAGGGATTTGCCTTATCAGATTAATGTGGTGGGGAACAAATATAGAGCTTTCTCTCATTATGTGCCGAAACCTATATGCTAAGCTATCTGGGATAACCCATTATATTGTGATGTTTTTAAAACTTTTTTCACATTTTCCCTTTTCTGTATTTCACAGGCTAGTCTGTATTTCACAGGCTAGTTATTACTGTATATGACAGAAAATTGGCCAATAATTTTTTACCATTTCAACATAGTTACCCACTTGTTAAAAAAAGTAAATCAAGCAGCTTGTTTTCTTGCTTGATGTAAACCAAAGAAAGCAAATAAAAAACAAGCAAGACATATATACAAATTTATATATACAATGTGTCTAAAACTTTAAATTACCACTGGACTACATGGATGTGACAGTTTAAGGCTGAATTCATTGGTTACTGCCCTTGATGGAGTCTCTTGGGACGCACACTTTCTTGTAGAACGTCTGAAGGAAAAGCCACTTGAGAGCACTTCCCTTAGCTGCCTACCGCACCAGTGATGTCATGGACTGACAAGGAGAGAGTCTGGACAGCTTGTTATATTGACATTAGAGCTTTAATATGCCTACAAAATCAGTCTTTTGAAGTACAAGAGAAACAAACAAACAAACTAAAAACCATGCTATGCTTATTTAAATATTAGAAGCTATAGGACTTGGCTTCGGTTTAAAAGCAGTGTAATAAGTGATGATAATGTTCATTTCATTCAGGCATTTGATCTCTTATTTGGAATGCGCATCTGGGGTTTTCTAGACAAGGGGTCTTTCTGTAATTTGCATGACTTACCTTGTCTACTAAAAATCATTTAAACATTAAATAAAGCTAATAGGATTGCTTTGCCACCAATATGGATTTGTGCAGCTTAGTTTTTATTATTACAGATAAAAAGGAAATAATTTCTAAAAAGTAGAATTATTTGCTTACAATGGGAGATGGCCATCCTGTGATTTGAAGCTTTCAGGATTACAAATTTCCAGATAAGGGATCTCATAACATTGCTGTAACCCTGGAACTATGTTTTATGTTAAACCATTTTCTGTCTGTGTATGCAACACCTCAACAAAGAAATATTGATATAAAATTACATCCATTTGGTCTGGAGTGTGTGTGAAGCAACTGCTCAATATATATGAATGAAAGAGGAAAATCTCAGCTGGATTGTAGTAAAGCTTTTTCATAGTTGAGTGTTTAATGGATGCCTTGTTCAGAACTGCATTGCTTTTGTTACATATGACCAGTCACAGAATACTTCGCTGTACAAAGCAGATTTTAAACAGCAGGTGTATTATTTTGTTTTGCAAATAGAACTTGATGATATCACCTAAACTTCTATACTGTAGCATACGCAAACACACAAAAAAATTATGGCATGAATGATGTGACTGCTGTCTATTAGATTAAATTATGTCATCAAAACTAATCCATAATGAGGTACAGTAATACTTTGATGACAGATATTTAGCAGAATAGATGCCCATTAAGTCCATTAAAAATATTGTGGATATATAATTCCTCTTATTCAGCCAGATTTACTCATTCCATTTTACACAGAATACTTTTAGTATAAAGGAGAAAACTTTTGTGTATAATGAAAGAAATATTATAATTCTAGCAACTTTGTAATATACATTAATAATTAGTGATGGGCGAATTTATTCGCCTAGGTCAAATTTGCGGCGAATTCCTTCGCTTGGCGAAATTTCGCCGAAAATGATGCGACGCGTCAAAGTTGACGCGATGCGCGACAAAGTTGACGCGACGCGCGACAAAATCGTCCCGCGACTCGTTTCGCGAATTTTACGCCGATTCGCGAATTCCTCTAGAAATTCGCGAATCTCTAGGCGCAGCGAATCGCGGGAGATTCGCGCATCACTATTAATAATCAAATGATCAATATTTTGAAATGTATTAAAGGAGATATAAACCTTAACAAAAAGTAGAGCAGAAATGTTTTGTTCTTATATACCAGTCCAAGGCAACCACAGCCCTTTAGCAGTAAAGATCTGTGTCTCCCCAGTAGATGCCCCAGTAGCTCCCCATCTTCTTTTCTGCTGATTCACTGCACATGCTCAGTGCTGCTGTAACTTACTGAGCTTTATTAATATAAAGTGATGCTGAATAGTAAATAATTCAGATTTTCGGTACAACAACATTTCTGGACAACTCAGCAACAAGCTCAATTAACATCAAAATGTAATAATCAGTCCTGTAGCAACAGCTTTTATCACAGACAAACCTCATTCCTGCTTAGTGATTTATGATGACCCCTAAGTTATCTTCACAACAGCTGCTCAAAGCACAATGAGCATTTCACTGACACTTCTAACAAAATCCAAGATGGGAAACTCTGGTGACACCTTTAGAGATACTGAACCTTTAGTTCAGTATATAAAATATAGCATTTCTAGCAATATCCATTTTTTGGGTTTAGTTCTCCTTTAATGTAAATTTAATTGCTATTTTTTATAAATTCTT
>CM044436.1:94774432-94798310 GCA_024363595.1 Xenopus borealis
AAAAAAAAAAAAAAAAAAGCGGGAGGAGGGGGTACAGAAAAAAGAAAAATTTTTAAAGTAGTATTTGTTTATCTCTTTCTCTACTGGTTATGCCTCTTGAAAGAATCTACAACAAAAGCCAGTTCTACTCCTACTCTGTGACTTGTTATATTGAGGAGTCGGAACCAGCATTGCACAGAATATAAACAGCCAGACAGAAATTGTTATCAATAAAAATGACATTTACAACAAAGTAAAGCTGGAAACCTTGGGATGGACATTATTTATCATAAGCAACACATAAGTAAGAGCTGTAGTGATGGGCGAATCTCCCGCGATTCGCTTCGCCAAAAAATCGGCGAAAAATTCGCGAAACGAGTCGCGGGACGCTTTTGACGCGCATCTCGTCAACTTTGACGCGCGTCGCGTCGTTTACGATTCGCGTTGCGTCATTTTCGGCGCGCGTCGCGTCGAAATCGACGCCCAACTCGTTTTTTCTGGTGATTCGCGAATCGCGGGAATTCGCCGCAAATTCGGCCCTGGCGAATAAATTCGCCCATCACTAAAGAGCTGTTGTTTTGATTTACTTTTCTTTTCTATGTATTATATTCCCAGTTGTATTGTCAGGATTTATGTGATTTATATTTTCAAATAAGTCTCGTGACTCTCTTCTTATCATTTTTAATATAAAAAAGTCAGACCAAACTAGAATCCACAATAAAAAAAAGATGATTTAATCAGATTGGGGACAAACATGGAAAATCCGAATTGTAGTTTTCTTACGAGTTTTCTCCCAAATCGCAATTTTTTAGGACTTTTTCTAGAAAAGCAGTTTTTTTCAGAATTTTTGCCCAAAAAGTCAGAAATAGGTGGATTTTCAGGGCTAATTTCAGCACAGACCACAGACACTTCCAAGTAGGATGGATACCTGTCCCATTGACTTATATGCAACCTCTGCAGGTCTGAGATGCTGCATTATCGAATTCTGACTTTTTTTCATCCTCGGGATATAAAAAATTTTGAATATTTTTTCAGTTTTTGGCATTCAGACTTTAATAGATAAACCCCTTACTGTATATTTAATGGTTCAACACTTTCATTGAATAAAAGAAAGAAACAGTTGATCAACATTTCTAGACATCTGCAAAGGAATGTAATGAGTTAATCTGGCCATAGACGTAAAGATTTTTAAAAGATCCGATCATCATCGTGAGACCACGATTATCTCGAAACGATCATATATCGTATGAATTGTCCATCAACTAAAAAGACCATTTCAGGCAATATTGCCATCAAAACTGAAGGATAGCTGCCTGCTGGCCCCGCAAACATAGACAGATTGCACTGGGAGCAATAAAGATTTTTTAAGCTGGCCGATCAATTGTCTGACAGATGTTGGACGAAAAATCACATGATATACGATCATTCGAATCCCACTGACCGCACGATAATTTGACAGATTGGTCGGACTGCACTGAAATTGGTCGTCCACCAAAGAAGAATCGTCACATCTATGGGGATCTTAACTGTAAGTACGACCTCTTATATCCAAGGAATATAGAAGAATCGTCACATCTATGGGGATCTTAACTGTAAGTACGACCTCTTATATCCAAGGAATATAGTCTATGATTTCCTTTTTAATTTATATAAATAAAGATAAATATAAGATCTTCATACCAAAAGAAAAAAAATAAAATAGTGCATTCTTTATGCTTATAGCATATAGGATCAAGAGGGATGTATTATAATACATTTTATAAAATCCACTCCAACTAAAAATACACTCACACATTTATAAAATAGTGTAAAATGTCTATAATGTTTTTTAGTGGTCCAGCTCTGTAGCTAAAATGTTATGGAATTCATTACCACTCACTAGAATTAAAGAAGCTGTTTTGGACGAGTTTTGAAACTTACACTATATTTGAGCATGTCTAACTCCTAAATGTATATACTAATATAAGTTGCACTCAGCTCCCTGTTTGTAACCTTTGTATTTAATGAATTTGAGCTTTGCAAAATACATTCTTTGTTAAAGACAGGAAAAAAATGAATGCTGTAATAATGGATTCCAGTAGTGCCATCATTCACATATATATATATGCAACTATAAAGATAAGCATCTTTAATACATGATCTAGCTGAAGTCTTTGACCTGACCTGTTAGATGTTTGCCTCTTGGTAGATCTCACTTTCTGGAAATGCAGACAGTCAGCCACCTTTCTCCCAGTAAACACTGTTTTAGATTCCAGATTGCTGGATCCACTCAAGATTCCAGGTGTATCTTGACAGCCGCACTGGCCTGCAGCCTTTAAAAATGCTTTAAAATGATAAACAGAGCCTAAACAAACTTTCAGCAAAGTCTCCAGGCAATGAACTTGTGGAAACAGTATTGCTGAGCAGGCAACCCACAACAAGGAACAAAGTATATCATCATTACACTTTGCTAATGAGCAGGTGTGTCCAAATAATTAGCCAGTATCCTAAGCCTGAGATTATCCTCCAGACTAGTATCTACTCATACTATTTACTATCTATCACAGTATCTACTCATATATGAAAGAGGATCATTAACTTGTCAACAAAACAACTAGATATCTACCTTAACCATGTAGTTGCCAGTGGTAGATTTCCTCTGTTTTTAAAGTATAAAAATGCTCAAAATAATTAGAATACAATAATCTACTGAAATGGTAAAGCAAATTAGCAAACTTAACCACGCAAATTCAATAAGATGTAGCTTTTACTGAAGGTTACCTCTTTTGCCAGACTTGCCTTTGCCAGTTCTGACCTGGCGAAGTGCATTGGAGTGCATAGAACATCCTCAATCTTCAATTTTTTAGGGTGTTAGGCTGCAAAAGGCATAAACAAATGATACATTTTCTACCATGTGGCACATTAACTGTGGGCTTATGTGTAGGGTATTAAAACAACTCTATTGACTTTATTAAGGTTCCCTTGGCATGTCTAGTTATCAGTGTAAATGTAATGTATTAGATAGATAGCTCCATTCCACTTTAAATTGCCCACCATATGCAAATAAGCCTGATAGCAAAAACTCTAGAGAAGTTGTACTAGACAGAATTGAATACTATTCCAGCTTCGCTTTTATATGCTCACTCTGAAAAGCCATCACTCACAAAGTTGCACTCTTTAGTGAATTTTGCCCCATAGGGTGTTGTGGTTTTATTGTAGTTCCCTGTGCATGTTATGAATAAACGTTTTATGAATAAAAAATTATGCGCTAAACCCCAAAGGGGTTGTTGACCTTTGAATTCCCTTTTTAGCATCATGTAGAGAGTGATATCCTGAGACAATCTGCATTTTCATTTTTTTTATTTGTGTTTTTTGAGTTTAGTTATTAAATTTTTTATGCAGCATTTCTCCAGTTTTGCTATTTCAGCAATGTAGGGCCCAAATGACCCTAGTAACCATGCACTGATATGGAGAGGAGACTGGAATAAGAATAGGAGAGGGCCTCAATAGAAAGATAAGCAATACAAACTATCAATAACAATACGTTTGTAGCCTTACAGTACAGAGCATGTGTTTTTAGATGGGTTCAGTGACCCCAATTTAAAAGCTGGGGTCAGAATGCAAATCATTCAAAACTATAAAAAAAAGAAAAGAAAAAAATCAAGGCCAAATGAAAAGTTTCTTAGCCATTCTACAGCAAACTAAATGTCAACTTGAAGGTGAACTACCCTTTTAATTTATTGTTTTCCTTTATGCATTATGGACACTTATTCTGATCTTATCAACAAAATAAGATGGAAATAGTAACACATTCCCATCTTAATATTTCCATTAAAGGCAAAGAACAAAATGACAACTTAATGAAACTGTGTCCTTTATTTGTCCCTTTTCACATGATGGCTATATCGTTTTAAAGCCATTCTTGAGCTTAAAATATTAAGAAGATGTGCATAAATGTAATGTACTTCCCAGCATCAACATCTGACCACAGGAGGTAGCATCTCATAGCGCAAAACAAATTTTTAAAAATAAATAAAAATATTTAACGGCTAGAAAGCGACATTATCAGCATGAAGTAATGAATTTACTGTGCATACACAAAGCAATTTATATATGTGGGATCAGTTATGGTGGAGAGAGCACTTTCTAATTTAATTAAGTTCTTCCAAATTTTATGTGTACACTATTCTCTTCCCAGTAACTGCATGCTGAATGAGCATCTGGATTGTGGCGAGTGTCTATATAGCTCGGATAAATAACCTTATGCTCTCTAAACCATTCTTATCTGATAAATAGCAGAAAGCTTTGAAGGAGGAAATAAGTTACAAGCCGTTGACCACAAGCATATATAATTTATTGCACTGGATGACATTTTGGCTTTCAAGTCTCTAGAAACCCAGTGCTAATTCCATACACATGTATATTTGTAAACTGTATCGATAGAAGTTCCATAACTGTGCAAGACTTTTATGAAATATCAGACGGAACTCTAAGGTGACTTACAGTAAGAGGTACAACATTTCCTAAAATATACAAGTTTCAATGACACCACTTGACATTAAACACCAGTTATAAATAATGATCTCAGAGAATTGTAAGGGTATGTTTTACAGCTTATCCTTGGATCCTGGGTATTTTATCCTTAATAAAGAAGCTGCAGAAAACAGAAGATCAAAACCAGTTCAGTTGTTTATAAATATCACAATCGATCTACATCTTACCAAAAGTATCTGCATTATGCTAAAGGGCAATTATAAGGGCCTATTAATGGACCTTATGTGATAAAATTAGGGATACATTCAAAATCTTTTTTGAACATACATGCATACAACTAGTGATGGGTGAATCTGTCTCGTTTCAGTTCACTGAATAATTTTCAAAATGGAGAAGAAATTTGCCAAATGGCAAAAAGTTTGTGAAATGCCTTGAAGTCTATAGGCGTCAAAATATTTTTGAGGCAAGCAACAATTATTATACGTGCAGCTATTTTGTCCAAATGCATTAAAGTCAATTGACATCCGAATTATTTTGACGCAAATTTTATGTGCGTGCCAATTTTGACGTGCAACATGTTTTTTTGCGGCAGATTTTTTTTGCAGTTTCTTAAAACATTCATGGGGGGGTGAAATGCCCATCACTACATACAACCCAATATTCTTTTAAAAGATTGAAAAAAATTAAAAAGCCCAGGTGCTATAAGCTGCATCAAGCGGTTCAGCGTATTCTTCCCCCCATATAAATTTGCCTATAATGCCCATAGGCATTCTCAGAAATTCATTTGATGTGCATAATATTTTGTTGGGTATGCAAGTGCAGAAGTCAAATGTACCCCAGACTCCCAAGTCCAGAAATAAACTCGGCCTGTATTTCACTATAGAGACATACTCACATTAGTGGCTCCAAGCACCGAATACAGATGGAACACCTCAAGTTTCCTTCCACCTGCATTCGGAGCTTGGATGTGCTTGTGTGAGTAAGGAGCATTTCATTCTGTGCTCCCTTGTGGTGGAACACAGGAAAACTGACCATAGGGGAACTAAGAAGCAAAGCCCTGTCAGTATGAGCCCTTAATACATATGTCTGAATAAGTTTGTTGATTGATTTCTAATACCCAACAGTTGTAACCACATGAAGTTCTTGTCTTGCTTCTTCCCTACCATTTGGTAAAAACAAAATTGTTCATGTTGTGCAACTTTTGGTGCCCCTAACTTACATTCCCATATACATTTCCTTTGTTACAATTTTGAAAAAGAGATATACCAATATATGCTTAATGCAGAAATTCTAACATGTTATAGGAAGTCAAAAACCAAAAAAAATCATACAAAGCATCAGGGGAATTCTGGTTTGTAATAAAATTATAAGTAGGTATCCATGGTATAGCTGTGGGAAAAGCACATAAAATCACTTCTTGTGGCTGCAACTCAAATGAAAAATGTTTGAAGCAAGTGCTGGCTACCAACACAAGTGAACATTTTTTTGCTGAAAAGGGCCAGTGCTTTCAGGAGTTTCCATTTCAAGTAAATGGTGTCTCATGGCACACATTGCATTTTCATTGTCAGAAAAAAAATTATATAGAAAACACATCCCCCTCCACTGCATATATGTGTGTGCATTATCAGGACTGGAATTCACCTGTAAGCAAACAAGCAAATTTTA
Source organism: Xenopus borealis (assembly GCA_024363595.1). Classification (NCBI taxonomy): domain Eukaryota; kingdom Metazoa; phylum Chordata; class Amphibia; order Anura; family Pipidae; genus Xenopus; species Xenopus borealis. The sequence goes on from CM044436.1 coordinate 94,780,550, forward strand.
GCCAGAAACTGCACACCTGAGTGTTTTATGGCTGCAATGCACATTTTGTGTGCACAGACAGGTGGATTTGAGCAATGCTTTGGACAGAATACAAACATCAGGCAGAAGTAAAGCAACAGGCCAAACAGGCATAACACTGAATAAGCTTTTTTGGTCCATGATCATGTAGCTGAAACTGCATGAGACTGAATGCCTCCATGTGAAAAGAAAAAAAATGAAACTCTGAAATAAGCCTTATTTGATTATCAAGTAAGGTCCAACACTTGCACATTCAGCAGAATGTTTTTTTAAAGAAGATAAGGGATTGTCAAACTTGAAAAGCCATTCAGTTGCTTCTTTATACCTCAGGGAATAATATTTCACTTATACAGCATATTGTTATGTTGTTGCTACTGATTTTTTTTATAACATATTTATAATAAACACATTCAACTATGTTTGCAACACTCACCCTAAACCTATACAAGTGCTGAGGCCAAGGGAATTGGATGTGAAAGTAGCCTTAAGCTAAGTGTTTTCCTCACCAGTGCATTATGCGATTTATAACTCTGGGCAGAAAAGGTTCCTTTTGCATTTTCACTGACAGCAAACTATCTTTTTTTACTGTTATTTTAGTCCACAGGGAATCATATTTAGTTTACATACCTCCTATATATGGCTACAGATCCTTTTCATGTTTATTTACAAAAGAGTATTAGGCAGAAACACTAGGGAGAACAAATATCTCATTTAGAGTTTTGGTTATACAAATATCTATACAGCACTTCAGTGTTTGTTTGGGTATACAAATATTGATTTGATGTCGTAGTGACCATAAGTGAAGCCCTTTTGAGCCCACTTCATTATGGGATGCGCAGTTCTGGACACAGACAATTTAGTTTTTACACAGAATTAAAGATTTAGAATCAATTTTTTAATCTTTATTTTACTAGCTTACAACAATGTGTCTCCAAAACTTTTCATCTGAACCAGTTGTCTCATGGCTCTCTAAACTAACCGTTGAAATACTCGTAGGCCAGCTGACGACTAGCTTCTGTATCAGATGATTGCTGTGTGCTGTGGCACTTATTTGCTCTGCTGGGCAATCAGTGATAAAAAAGGAGCCCAGGGAACATCATTATTTTTGCCTGCTGTCATAAAAGGATACATTATATTGGGGAAAAAATGTACTCGTTAGTTTTTTATCCCTGATTCAGCTCTCCCAAAGCTAAAAACTACTGAACTTAAAAAAAGATATTACTTTTAGAAGGAAGCTTTGAAATATTAGTTACATTTAAAGTTGCTTACATTTCATCATTAAGTTCTACCAAAAGAATATCTTACACAGTATATACATTATATATACTGGATTTTTGGACCTACAGTGTTCCAGAAATAGTATTTTACATTTGTTTCATAAAAATAAAGTTTTGATAAATTTTATCAGGAAAAGATTGAAAAATTGTTGACAATCCAAGGACAGTGTATTCTTCCTCCTGTGTTAAATTAGTGGTGCATACTTAACGTGAGGTCTTTATATTGAACAGATGCATAGGAAGCAACTCATATTCTAATTGTGCTCAATATCTAAGCCTTCATTTCTTCTTTATAGGGCATTTTTTCTAAAATGAGAAACTGTTTTCATTCATTTCTCTCCATTGAAAAACTTGATTTATTTCTGCATGTTTTTTACTATAAGTAAAGTTTTTCTTTATTAGGAGACATTTATATTTATTGGCACACTAAAGTGGACAAGAATATATTCTCACCTATCCAAGTTTATGACAAGATAGTTCAGTGGAAACCCTCAGAGGCAGCAACAACAATACAGATAAGTAAGATTTGAGGCAGATGAACTGAAGATGTAGCTCTTTCTCTTTCCCAGTTTTGAGTACAAAAACTGATTTTTTACATTAATAACTTTGATGTATAGTTACAAAAACTTTGTATTTTTCCACAAAATATTTAATTATGACTACATTAAAACACACTGCAGTACAGCTATGTTTTTGAAAACCTAAAAGCCAACTAGGCACCCTAGGCAATCTGGCTCGACCACCCCACTCCCCTCATGTGTGCACAAGAGGAGAGAGGGGAGAGCGATGTAGGGGAGGGAGGGAAGCAGGAGAAAGTTATGGAGGGGAGGGATGGAGGAGAAAGACCAAAGAGAGGGCAGCAAACATGAAGGTGGTAAGAAGGTGACAGTAGCTCCAGAGTTCCCCTTGAGTCAAGCACTCGATTTGGAATGAAAGGCGGGAAGGACTTAGATGCACCAAGCACAACTTTACTGAAGTATAAAGAGCATATTTTGACTCAAGTGTCTTTAATTAAATTAATTCCATTTAAGCCAAATGGAAACAAACAATTGGCAGGCCCCAAAACATAGTAACAAATAATATTGGTAAGTACTTGCTTATACTGTATATTAAATAGGGTGGCTGAAGATTTAGTCAGCAGAGTACTGCATGAATCTATGAATAAGATGCAATATGGCTGTTGATTCCAGGTCAACCTGGTCAAACAAGAATATATTTGCATGAGTGTCCAAGAGTAGTCTTAATTAACACCAATATATAAGCAGATATTGTAATACAAGTGTAATCTTTTCTGGTGTGTTTTAGCAAATGGATACCTCAGTGGTAGTAATTATTCCTGGGGATTATATGACTCTACATGGTTTTATAGCCCCAGTGTTTTATAGCTATAGCTCACTGCACAATTCACACTATTGCTTGGTTGCTTTCTGGAGAAAACTCATCAAAAATGTATTGAGTTATTTGTGGGAAAATCTTGCACTTAATCATGGAAGGTTAATGCAAAAATGGATGTGGCAAATGGCCCTGCAGACATTAGGGGGGTTATTTATCAATTCCGGAAATCCAAAAAATGTGTGTTTTTTTCAAATAGGTCTTTTTTAAAATCACTCATTTTTCGGGATGAATTAAACCCAGAGGATGAAAAGCTCCAAATATTAAAATCCGACATCTCAAACCTGCCGAGGTTGCATATAAGTCAATGAAATAAGTCCCATTTAGTTTTTGATGTGTGCTGGGTTTCGTGCAATTCCACAATATTATCGAGCTTTTGGGGGAAAATGTGAAAAATTAGTTTTCGGAAAACAAATCCAAAAAAACTTAGAAATCTGAGTTTTTCCCAAAAAATTTTTTTCGGGAAAATGTTATAATAAATAAGCCTAAAAAAACGTGCAGATTTGGTCGTAGTTTGTAAAAGAAAATACTGAGATAAATTCGGAGCTTGATAAATAACCCCCTATATGGAATTATAATAAAAAGTACAACATATTTTTATAGTTTCCCAAATATACTGAAAACTTTTCTGCCCAATCTAATTCTTCGGGCTTTGGGAAAACAATCAAAATACAGGAGAGTGAAATTCCCAACATCTCCAAAAGAAAGGAATATGTTTTTATGTGTTTCCAGCCAAGAAGGCAGAAATGTCAAAATGGCAGCCTCCTGATTCTCAGACAACCAGCTGCTAAATTGTATATATACAGTATAAAGTGTGTTGTTCTTTCCCACTATCCACAGTGATACAGAAACACCAATCTTTCCTTGCTGTAGGAAATCCTTTGGCCAAACTCAAACCACAAACCTTCAAACCATTTGGTAAATTATTACAACAGAAACAGACTTTTGACACCAGTGCAACATTATCTTTGGCTGCCTCAAGACCAGTACAGGTCATGAAAGAATGGAAGAAGACACATGGGACTAAAGACTATCACCTTACATTATTTATCATGAAGTAGATGAAGACATGAGTTCTCCATTCAAAGCTTACAGATGATTGGTTGGTAAGGGATGCTGACCATACATGTACACCATGAATGTGAATATTATTCAGTTTGTTGATGGATTTGAAGAGCATCTGTCAATGATTTGTCTTTAGAACAACAGATTTTAGTCTGCCTTTTGGGGTTCTTTAATGTCCACAGTACATGTGGTTATTACTGCAATGAACTGTTGGGCCAGACAGATGCATTGCACATGTACTTACATTATACATGTACTGTATATACTGATCGATGAAGAAAAATGCTATGTAGTGCAAGAAATTTGCATACAAAAAAACAGTTACACTCTGTAAGCCACATGCTGCATAGCATTGAACTTCTGCAAACAAAATATTTGGCAAATATTTGTAAGCAGTGCACTCATGTTGTGTGAAAATGCACTGGTATTTTGCATGCTGGGCTCATTAAATTACTCATTTACGATTTCTAGCCACTAGACCCTAAAATAAGTACATAACATCACTTATTTAAAAATATGTTATTTTAAAATACAATTCACAATGTGCTTGCATTTATGTACCCTCATCTTTACTGGCACTATCAGCCAGTTTGCAGTTCGCCTACTTTGGGGCAGAAGAAAGCTATGTTCATCTATCTTAACTAGGTGGCTCCTTTTGTGTGTTGCATGAAAATAATCACTTTCAAAATGAAAAAGTATGAAAATACACACTCATGTCCGGTATTAAATTTCTTGTTGGCTACAATTATCCTGTCAATAAAAATAAGATACATATTAAACCTGCATTGAGTTTTTGCATTCATTGGGTAAATAAGCCCTCTAGTTGTTAAATAACATTCAGCAATAAATGAAAAAAATTTACATTGTGCACACACATTTCCTGCAGTCTAGGAATTCTGCATGGACTTGCCATGTACATTATTGAGTAATTTTTTTATCTTAGTTTTTCTGACTGTTGTAACAGATCAAACGATCAAGTTGAAAAGAGAATGAATGGAAAAGGAAGAAGTTCATGTGAAATATTTAATATGTGAAATTTATTAGTAGAGTCCAAAGTACAGCTTGGATTGTATTGACTTGTGTGCTCTGTGGTTATTATTTTTACAATTAATCAATTGTCAGTCTTAATTATAAATGAGATACAGTATGGTCTGGCGCCTCAAAAACCAACAAGGTGGATTTTATGTAAGCGTTATATTGCACAGTGCTGTGTTGTGAATTATTTTTTTAAGCTTTAAAAACATTTTTGCTGACCATTATCTGCTCTTACTAACATTTAGAGCAGTTACCCTGAATCTTTGGTTGCTCAGCTGTTAAATTAGAGCTTTTTAATAGCTTAAAGAGACCATACATTGCATTAGTGTGAGCTACTCTAATTTTGTTGCCAGTTGGCAAGATGTAAAAAATTATGGATGAAATGACACTTCACTAGAAAGCCAGTAAACAAAAGGATAACCCTTCAGCTTTTTTGTATACTGTATAAGCTCTAAGGCCCTCATATCTCTATGTAGTTCTTTTCAATAATGGTATTTATGACAGAGCTGTTTCCCTTTCTGCTGAAAGCAAAAGACATTTTCAGATTTTTATCACATAGATGTAGTTAAATAATTGGACAAATTACTTTACTCTCTACACTGGGTGCAGTGCCAATGCCATGGTACCTCCTGCTCTTATTGTGGGTGATTGCCTGCAAGTGCAAAATACAGGTCTTACAGACCCAAGGAAGCCCTGAAATTATATATTTCCATTAGGAGATATTACTCCAAGGTTTCCCTTGGTATATTGTGCCTACTCACATGACTGACTTGTATCTAGTAAATGACCCGGTAATCCCATCCATGAACATGCACATATAGATGCAGCAGAATTGAATCCATTTGAACTAAGAAAAATTTGTGCTACAAGATGTGTGCAATTTACCAAAGCTACTTTTTGGAGGTTATTTACTGAACTCTGAATGCAAAAATTATGAAAAATGTGTGATTTTTAAAAATAAAATCGGACTTTAAAAAAATGATGAATTTTTCAGAAGTTATTAAAGCCTGAGGATAAAAAAGACAGAATCTGAAAGTCCCGCATCTCAGACCATATAAGTCAATGGGAGAAGTCCAAATTATTTTTTGATGTGTGCTGGGTTTTCGGAGATTTCGGGTGAAATTTATGAAAGAATTGTGAAATTTGGGAAAATCGGATGACAAAAGCTGAAAATTTTGTGAAGATTGGATTTTTTCCCGCAAAGCAAATTTTCTGGAAAATGTTATAATAAATAAGCATTAAAAACCCGAGTGGATTTGATTGAATTTATCTCAGTATTTTGTGCTACAAACTGCAGACTTTGATAAATAACCCCCTTTGTCTCCACTGGTAAAGCTGCAGCACCAGTTAACATGAACCTGTGAAATCATGAGCAAAGCTACTCTTATTACCTGACCCTCTTTCTCTGGGGAATACTACAATGGATGTACTTACAAGTTAAAGTTTATAATTTCAGCAAACTGCTGTGGCAGAAAACCAAAGTATCTGCAGCGCTGGATTTTACATGAAAATGAAATTGGACTTTGTTCTTCAGGGATAAAAGTCTTAGCATAATCCATATATTCATGAAGAACTGGATTTTGTGAATGAGAATAAAGCCTGAAGCATACCTGTGACATTTCCCTGTTATCACTACACAGAAGTGAAGGTGTGAAAATTCACATGAAGATGTGCATAACTTTACATATTTTCCAAACCACAGTTCTATAGCTGCCCATCCTGCAGTCTGTGTTGGAGGACGAAGGGAAAAATCCTGAATAGATTGCAGAAAACTGACAAATGCAAAGCATAATGTAACATTATGAATCAAACAGATATAGCACTCATTGCTTAACACATTGGCGCCAGTACAAATAAGGGTAAGGTACTGTATTGCTCAATTTCATTTTCCTTTCTGCCTGTTCAGAATACATTCAGTACTTGGATTTCTCCAGAAAAAACTCACCAGTATGTTCATTCCTATAAGACTTTTAGAAACGTATTTGTCAAATTCTTTCACCCATTGATAAATACACTTCTAAATATCCCATAGGAATTAATAGAAAGTAGGTGAGTTTTTATGTGGAGAGCTCAAATCTCACCTTGTAATAAATGTGGCCCTACCTTTTAATAAATGTGGCCCTAAGAGGAAGGAATATCCTGGAGTACAATGTTGGTTCTAGTATTGATACAAGGATGCTGTTAAAAATAGCAGATGCTCGGCACGTGTGGATCATTATTCTGAGCCCTACTATTTCCCTTGCTGCATTTCCCAAGTGCATTTAGTCTCATTACTGGATAATTATGCAACAATGCACTAGACCCAGAGGATGTGGGTGTCCTTAAACCAGGCTTTGGACAAAATCATACAGTATGTACAGTATATTCCTCTTTCATACCCACTAAAGTGTTTATATATACATGAATGACTGGAATAAACATGGCCCATGCATTAACACTCAACTAAACAACTGGAATGTATGACAATATCCTTATTGGAATGAAAAGAGCTACAGCTTTATTGGAGTTGAAAAGCAATACAAACATCAACAAAACATTCATGTAATATAAATATACATAAGTGACACAACATAATTAACACGATTAAAACAAAAACATTGCCCCCTGTCAGTTTGCCCTTCCAACTATTTAGAAATTACTTATGGGACAGCCTAAATCTCATATTAATATATATATATATTTATATATATATATATATATATATATATATTTTTTTTTTTTAAAGGGTGTTTTCTCAACTGGTTGGGGATCACTGCTTTAAATAAAACACAATTCTTGTCCCACTTAAACTTCAAATTGATCTACTGTATGGTCATTATGAGCCCTCAGTGCTACCCAATGCTCACATGCATCACTGAATTTGATTTTTATTAGGGACCAGTGCTCTTTAACCTGCATTTAAATGTGGAGATCAATAATAAAACCATTGTTTAACATATTAGCACTGCACATTTGGGGTTGTAAATAACCCTTATATCATATCCATACATTTGTGCATGATATATGTATTATATAATGATATTCATAATGATATTCATAAGAAATTTTAGACAAATAGACAAATACCAAGTCATCCATTTCTAATTTAATGTAGCACGTTACAGGCAGGAAATCTTATAGTGGTTCACATTGCTGCTGGCAGGCTGCTAGATCTAAAGAATGCTACTGTATGTGTGTCTTGGTTGTAGGCATTGCAGATCTTAATCATAAGGATATGCTTTGTGGTCTGTGTTAATCACATGCATCCTGACATGCTTTCCGTGCTTTTTAGCATATTGCATAATGGAAAATAACTTTAACTGATGATTTGAGATTCATTTGCATAACAAAAAGTATCTTTTTTTTAGATATTTAAAAACGTTAATTATTTTAAAAAATATCAGGCTATGGTACAATATGTAGCTAACATTTCTTGTTTGCCTAATGAATGCGCATGAAATATATGAGAACAGAAAATTTATTGATTTTTCATAGAATGTAGAGCTAAAAAATGTACTTGTCCTTGTTGCAAAGTGATGCAAATGTAGGTAATTGAATGGTAATGTGGGAGATGTCTGTCTATAGGAATGCATTGATCATGATACATTTGTTAAAGGTAGTGATGGGCGAATCTACCCAGTTTCAATTCGCCGAAAATTGGCAAAAAAATTTGCGGAACGAGTCGCGGCACGTTTTTGATGCGCGCCGTGTCGTTTCGTCGCGTCCCATTTTTTTAGCGAATTTTCGGCAGGCGAATTTTCGCTGGTGTTTCAAGAATTTATTCGCCAGCGGCGAATCGCGGGAATTCGCCCCTGGCAAATAAATTTGCCCATCACTAGTTAAAGGCGCTAATGTCAGTATACCCACACCAGAACATCAGGCCTATTCTTGCCTTTCCTGTCTGATGTCCCTGTGGTAAGCACAATGATTTTGGCACCAGACATATGATTTAAAGTCCTGCACTGTGTTTGGTACCATTAGCCATTGAAATCCCTTATTGCTGAGTTACTTTTATTATATTGTACTTCTGCTTTTCAACTTTTGGCATGTTTCCAAGTATTCCTCCACACTGGCTGGTGTTCTGTACATGATATTTGGGGTACAAATCTATTTGGCATTTCGTGTACCACTCACCAGATTATCCTCTCCTCTTCAGTCTGATCATGAAATACTTTGGGCCCTGAGATTACCTTGACCAGGAGTAAAGACCCTATACCAAACTAAACATTTTGAGTTAGATGGACTATAATGCTTTAGGGGGTAAGTATGGCCTGGATCAACCCTGAGCATCGAAACAGTTATATAAATTATTGTATAACTTCTCTAGTTGCTTTTTCACTTTTGCAACAGAAATCTAATATTTTGTACATTTTACAGAAAATAATGGCAATGTTTTTATACTCCCAAGTATGTCCATCCATTCCAGTTGTTAATTAACTATGTCTAAAAAGATCCCATCGCAGTTTAGAAAGTGGCTCGTCATTGCTTCATGTGTCTACAGCAAAGGCAACTGCCAGATGAAAATCTATTAGACACATCAGGGGTTATTTATTAAAGTCTGATTTTTTTTCTGGTCTAAATTTTTAAGGATGAAAACATAATTTTTTCTTTGGAGGAGAAAAAAACTTGAGAATTTCATGATTTATTAAAAGTTTGAATAACTAAGTACTCCATCTCAAACCTGAAAAGGTCATGAAGAAGCCAATGGCAGATTTCACATTTACAACTGGAAGATATCATGATCTGCCTGATCATACAATAATCTGAAGAATTTGTGGTTTACGGGTGATAATCTGAAAAAATTGTACAATTTTTTACAATTTTATTGTGCCTTTTCCTGCCCGAAATGTGGTCTAATAAAGTTATTGATAAATGGATGGTAAAAATGTGCACGGTAGTTTGGTCAAAGTGATTTTAAGAAAATAACGAGGAATTTTTATATTTTAGTAAATAACCCCCATAATGTTCAGTTGTAAAAATTCATTTGGCCAGGAACTACACTGGTCTGTTACAATATAATAACAGAAAGTTAGCTTTACATCTAGGATTTCATAGCAACCAATCAGCAAGTAGAATTCACTGTTCTTCTGTATAAATGCAATCATCTAATTGGTTGAAATAATTGAAATCAGTCTGGGTTTACCCTGCCCCATCAACCTATACAGAAGGGGAAAATGAATTTTGATTAGTAGCCTAACTAGCCGGTGCTGGGCCCAGTTGCAGGCCTTGCAGCCGGGCCCCCCTCCAGAAGCTGTCTTCTTAACGGCTACAATCTGCCCTGGTTAAATCACGCCCCCTGCTCCCCTGTTAGGCCTGCCACTGATTTTGATTTCACATGGCTCCATGGAAAATTCATTTCAATGGAGAAAAAGGGCATTATAATGATCTATTTAATTGGAGGTGACTTGATTAGACTTAGCTGGTTTAACATTTTGTGTACAAGAAAACAACACATAATATTAGAAACTGTTATATAGGAGCACTTTGCAATTTGACTGCACAATACTAGTATTATATTTGTAATGTGTGCTGTATCTAGGGCAGAAAATGTTAATTTGTAAAATAGAATATGTACAGGTATGATGCATTTCATTATAATTTAAAAGGTATGCATTTTAGGCAAAGATGCAAAATAATTTAAGAGAGCCTTGGCTATAAAGTAATTTCACTCACAAGGAGGAATAGCTAAAAGGCAAGCAACACGGTACCAGAGTGAAAATCGTTTATTAGGCCAAGCCTTAAATATAGGAACAGTTTGAGATCCCTGTCTATAAAAATTAAAACTGCAAACTATTATGAAAATAGTATTCTCAAATGCTTTGAAGATAGAGAAAATCCAAGGGACAGATGATACCTACTATTAGAATGTAAACATACCTGAAATGCTTCACGACATGGCTTCTCAAAAAATTCAGTGAGAAAAATCAATTTTCAAGTTTTGCTATATACTGTATTAACCTAAGCAATTTTAAACTGAAGCTTTATGGGACTGCTTTATTAAGGTACAGTAGGCACTCAAAAGTATGAAAACAATTAATAAAAACATAAAATTGCACACAAATAATTCTGCTAACCAAGCCATCTAATCTGCTACCGACACACATAAGAGAACTGACCCATTCCCACCCTAATAGGTGTTCTCTGTGTGCTGACCTCATCGCTACATCATTGAGCCAACACACAGTTTAGTTCCGCATATGGACAGAGATGAGTGCCCAGCCATATATCTTTTGTTCTGGCATTTTTATGAAGTGTTTTTTTTTCATTCCAGCAATAGGACAGTTTATTTGTTTTTCCTATTTTGCTTACAGGTATATTAGCAAGGACACTTTTATTATGATAGTTTTTTTTTAAAAGCCCAGTGTCTTCCGGTAAATGTTTCCTTATATTAAAGGGCAAAGAAAGGGTAACAGACTAGAGACACCCCAGTGTTAATTGCTAAACCGCTTCTAAATAACTAAGCACTTATATTTCCCTGGAATCTTTTACAGCCCACTAGCATTGTGCTCCATTTTTTTACAAGGGGTGTAAATGTTAGCCAGCCCAATGGATTTTTAGATGAGTGTCCCTTAGGGACAAAATTCACGTGAATGGATCGAAGTTCGATCGAATTAGGATCGTACGATTTTATATGAATACCATTCGTACGATTGAATCGCTTTGATCGTTCGAATCGTACAATTTTTTTGGAGGCTCGAATATGAGGCACTATTGCATTTCCAATTCATATAAACAATTGCAATGCATTTAGTAAGTCTCCCTTAGTTCCGTGGGCACAAATAATTTGAATGGAGTTATATAACAGTACAATCCATTTAACTTTACACTAGCAAGTGAATTACATTGGCATATTCTTAAAGTTCAGAGATGACTGCTAAGAACCTTTATTAAGTAGATAATCTCTGGTTTACTACTCAATTTCCAGTAGGAAGATTCCCCAGACATTTACCCACAGATGAATCCGTCTTAGTCCTGAGATTTAATCACAGTGCCTCAATCACACATCATGGCCCAGATATACAGTAGAACACAAGAGAAACTGGATGTTGTTAGCTGCTCTGATGAATATGTCACTCCAGCTCACTGCAAAGGGAAGTCTCCAGTGGAGTAGAATATTTGAATAGATTTTAATTCGAATTATTCGAATCATTCAATACAATTCGAAAATTCAAATCTTTTTGAAAATCCTTCATGTGAATTTAGTAAATCTGCCCCAAAGTCTACTAGAAAATCATGTAAACATTAAAAAAAAACCCAATAGGCCGGTTTTGCTTTTAAAAAGAATTAATTATATCTTAGTTTTGATCAAGTAAAAGTTACTGTTACATTATTACAGAGAAAAAGGAAATCATTTTTAAAAAATCTAGATTATTTGATTGTAATTGAGTCTATCCATAATTCACAGCTTTCTGGATAATGGGTTTCTGGATAACAGATCTCATAACTGTATATAATGACAGTTGTTGAGATATGTAGTAATGTGAGAGGAAACACATATGACGCTAGGCCTGCAATTTTTAAATTGTGGAGACAAAAGTATGTGTCAGGGAATTTGTCTCTTTAAAGATGTTATCATTCTGCCTACTATTTAAATCTCTCTATGTTCAGTGTAGGTTTATAGCTGTATCTGTATCCATTACTGAGTAATTCCAAATTTTTTTTAATTTCAAGAAATAAATTTACAAATATTCTTTTAACAAGTGATTACCATCCCAGGCCAGCGAGAACTGTTTTGCTTTCTTTTTGCAAGGCTGTCTGCGTTCCTGAAAATCCAAACTAGAAACCTTTCCTCTGCTTTCCCTGTCCATCATGTTGCCCGAGATGTCTGCCCTCATTACTCCTGGTTTCTGTCTCAATGTGCTATTTATTTACAGAAGCTTGGCAGAGAATGATCACACAAACACAGCTCACATAAGGTTGGGGGAGAGGCCAATAGCTCACTATGGGTCAGTAGAGATGTTTTTAAGGAAACAATTCAGACAGGGTATAAATAATTCCTGGGCAGGTCCCTAGGTAACATTTTGTTTTATGGTGGTTGTCAATAAATTATAAGGCACATCTTTATAAATACTGAGACCACATCTTTTTCATATGTGAGTACAGGTATAATAATGCTCAGCACTTGATTACTCCATGTTTCTGGTCATTTATTCAGTTTTAAAAATAGGCCCCATAATGCTATGTATTTTTCCTCCATACATGAACTATCCGGGCCGGATTTACAAAGCAGGCGCCCCTAGGCCCACTGCCGTTCATCGCCCCCCCTTTATTCACAAATGTTCATTATCAAGACCAGAGCAATGGGGATTGGCACATGGGAAATGTAAAAATCTATCGTATTATCTGCCTTTACCCAGTGTTTCTGGACCAATGTGGGTGTGGCTGGGCAGCATGCCACCTCCTAAAATCCTGCCACCCTAGGCCCGGGCCTAGGTGACCTTTCCACAAATCCGGGCCTGTGGACTATTGAGGTTCTGTGTCAATTGTCTAAGGCTAAGACCTCATCATATGGACCTTGGCCTTCAGAGAAATGCAAACTGAGAATTGTCTTCCCCACTGCTGCATTTCCAGCACCAGAAAAATTACGCTTGGGTGCAGGCCTGAATGTGAGCAGAGGTAGTGTTTCAGGGTGCAGGCCATACATCAGAAGAGAATTACTATGAGCTTATCACTTTGAGGCTTTACAGAAGCAATATTTAAAAATAGGACATACACAGGGGCGCTCCGCCAATGAGGCGAGTTGAGGCACTCGCCTCAGACGGCACGCCCCCCCCCCCCCCCCCCCCGGTTACCAGGGGAGGCAAAAAAGCTGCTCCTGGTAACTAAGAGCCGAATTTCCGGTTTTCAACCTGGAAATTCGGCTCTTCTTGAGCAGAGTGCCAACTTGTGCAGCCTGTGGACCCCTGTACGGCGCTGAAAAATTGAGCGCCGTGGGGAAGGGGGGGCAGCATCTTGAAGGCTGCCTCAGGCGGCGATATCATCGGGATTGCAACTGGACAAACATTTAATAATCGAATTGAAAGCAAACTAGGTAAGGGTACATACATACAGTACCAAGGTTCATAACACAAGCTGTAAGCAGTTAGTTTTAAACAAGGTGCTTGTTTAAACTTAACTTACCCCTTTATATCATCTGAGAACTAGCTATAGTGCTAGACCTAAAGGAGACCCAACAGCAGGAAAGGAGCTGAAATTTAAGTCCTGAAGCTGCTCTAAGACATGAAGTCATGAAAGGAGCCAAAGTTGAAGTCCTGAAGCCACAAAAAGACCCAAAGCTAAGAAAAAAAAGCCAAAGTTGAAATCTTGAAGTCACAAGCTCAGTTCTACTGAACACAAATGTAAGTTTATTTTATAAAATCCCTGCCCCCAATGTATTATTTGAATACTCTAAAGGCCGCTGCCACCAATGTTTTTTTTATAAAATATCCTCTGGGGCCATAATGTTTCTTTTTAACTCTTAACGGGGGAGGGGGGCCTGGTGCCAATGCTTTAAAAAAAAAAAAAAAAAGTTTTATGGGGGCTTTGGCACCATGGTTTGAAAAAAAACTTTTATGGGGGCCATGGTGCCATTTTTTAACATATAGGTGGGCAATATTTTTGTAGGGGGCCCTGACCACTTTTCCCTGGTGCCACATTATGTTTTAACTTATAAGGGGGTCCTACCTATCAATGGCTGTTTATGACTTTTGGGTTTCTCTCTCCGACATTTGTGTATCAATGCAAATAATGTATTCTTTTTAGCGTAGTTCAGTGCTCTGCTTCCCTTTGACATTAAGGTGTTAATGTTCAGTAAAGCTCTGCATTTGATGGACGTATTTTTACAAGGGTGACTGGATTAGTAGCTGTGTCTTCATCACTGCACTTCTGCACTGAAATCCATTTCTCAAAAGAGCAAACAGATTTCTTTATATTCAGTTTTGAAATCTGTCAATTTCCCAGCTGCCCCTGGACATGTGACTTGTGCCAGCACTTTAGGAGGGAACTGCTTTCTGGCAGGCTGTTGTTTTTACTTCTCAATTAACTGAATAGAACGCAGTGGGACATTTTACTATTGAGTGTTGTTCTTAGATCTACCAGGCAGCTGTTATCTTGTGTTAGGGAGCTGTTATCTGGTTACCCTCCCATTGTTCTGTTGTTAGGCTGCTGGGGGGAAAAGGGAGCGGGTGATATCACTCCAACTTGCAGTACAGCAGTAAAGAGTGACTGAAGTTTATCAGAGCACAAGTCACATGACTTGGGGCAGCTGGGAAATTGTCAATATGTCTAGCCCCATGTCAGATTTCAAAATTGAATATAAAAAAATATGTTTGCTCTTTTGAGAAATGCATTTCAATGCAGAATCCCTTTAAACAGGTCACCATGTCCCACATTGATGTCATGTTTATTTCTGGCAGTGATGTCATCAGCAAGGCTATGCAGAGCTAAAAGGAGCCTGGGGCAGAAAACACGGTAAACTTTTCCAACAAGACCATTTAGGTCTTTTGTACAGTGTTCATTTGAACTAATCATTAATACTTCGGAGAAACATACAAAGAAAATAATTTTGATGCATTTGTGGGTAAATAAGAAACAAAAGTATAGCTCTGCACTCACCCAACCAAAAAAGATCTGGGAGGTAGACATTTTTTGACTGTGCCCATTCAAAATTTTGCAACTTATGAAAGTTTTAACACATTTCTGGGAGTGTTAGGGCAATGTTTTATGTGTTATAACAGTATTTCTAATGAAGGTGAAATTGCCCTTTACGTTGCTAATCTCGGTTCTCCCAAAAGACTTGCTTGTGTTAAATTCTTACAACAGTATATTTGCTTATCTTAAATTGTTACAAATGTAAGTGCTGGTGCTGCATGTTCTGGGCTCTATGCCAAAAAAGCCTCTTATTTTAATTAAGTTTCAGAAAAGTTATATCTTTTTATGACATCAGTTCAGGAGAAACTTGGAACTTTTTAATAAAAATCTTGGACTGCGGGCTGTTCTGCATAAAACAGGACAGTTGGTAAGTATGACTTCTGGTACATTTATTATAACACTGACTGACTGACCTGCTTCTATACTTAGTCTCCGCTTAGACAGGAAGCAGGAAACAGGAAGGGGATAATGAAACATAAGACTCGTGGCAAACTGTAGAATTGCCCTTAAAGGAAAACTATACCCCCCCCCAAACAATGTAGGTCTCTATAAAAATATATTGCATAGAACAGCTCATATGTAAAATCCTTCTTCATTTAAATAAACCATTTTCATAATAAGGTGCTTTTGTAGTTGTATGTGCAAATGGGTAATCCAAAATAGAAAATTGCCATTTAAAAAAATAAGGGGATCCTAGAATTCACTGTGCACACAAACAAGCCAAATAAACCATACATGTTAGGTCACATGAGCCGATTAACAGAGAATTTTGTATTGTGCTTCCTGTTAAGAGTTAGCGCACCAGTATTTGGAAAAGACGTAAATGGGGAATTTTTACTGATATCTATATTCTAGTTTGGTAAGATTCTTTAATATACCACTTACTTTGACATATACTATCTGTTGCTTAAATATTTATTTTGGGGCTATAGTTTTCCTTTAAGTAAAATGTCCACACAAGCAGAGTTTACTACAATCACAACAACACTCCGAGTTCACTTGGGTTATTAGTCACACACCACAGGTACTTGTGGCAAGGCCGTTACTCAGGGCAAGGGTGTTTTGAGCTATGGCATAAATATTTCTCCTTACATGAACACAGGAAAAATGTACTTGTGTGGTAATAGACTACAGCTACCGGGGGTTCCTGAATCAGTAGTGGAATAACCCCAATGCATACCTTACACTATATTACACTAGTTGAAGCACAGTATTTATCTGAAACTGATAAGACAGAGGTCAGATGACAGGCAGTTAACATAACATATTCTACGATGTTGCATATAACTGGCATCTGGATGGTCCCTTATTCCATTGCATGTAAACCACATTCTGGGAGTCCAGCAGACTTCAACCATTAAACTTAACAGAGGGGAATATTAATAGAGGCTCAATGCAATGTACATGTGGGTGCAATCACTCAGAGCTCCTTCTGTGCAAGCATTCAGGAACAACTCTTCTTGCCCCTCACAAGATGCCTGCATGCATCATACAATATACAGTATCACAAACTGAATCTTTAGTAAAGGCTGCAGAATAGAATAACAGAGTGCTGGGTATTCATAGCCTATTTAATCATATCAGCTACAGGGACTAGGGACTGCAGCTCTCCAGAGGCTGTTGATCTGTCTCTTGAGTCATCCTATTAGAATGATAAGTACAGTATATAAATACTCCAATGCAGTTGCCCATTCCACATTTTCTTTTTGTCTGTGTGTTATCATTGGTACAAATGCATTAGTAACTGCCCAGTGGAACCAGATTGAGAAGCAGAACTTGAATTACCCTGGAGCATGTCTATTCCAGTCACATCATCTTTGGTTTAGTCTAGAAACATTTGTTTCCTAGAAAACTTTAACTTGCCTATAAAATCAAACAGAGCCTTTTAACAAGCAGTCCCAGAAGATCGTATATGTTTGTTTAGAGATAATTATCCACACATCTGGTTCAGTATATTCCTCATCTTGTCATTGGCATTGCCTTCAGCTGAGGTGCTAATGAAATTATGAGCAGCCTCCCATGTATCCTAGCACATGTTTTCTGGCCACCTAATTTTTATGCTCTTACTGAACTAGGAAGGCTGACACCTTGTATTGATCCAGACATTTAAACTTGTCACAGAAGCTCACTATCTTGGATTTTGTTAGGAGTGTCACTGACACACACATACTCAGTGTGCTTTGAGCAGCTGTTGAATTACAGTGAATTACAGAGGTTGTCACAGGATTTCCTGTTATCATACTGTATAAGCTGGAGCTACAGGGCTGATTTTACATTCTGTTACTAATTGCACTAGCATAAGAGATGCCGCGCAATGAGATTCTGAATTAATTGTTAATCAGACTTGTATAATGGCATTTATATCA
>CM044436.1:94802769-94829332 GCA_024363595.1 Xenopus borealis
GGGTATAGTTTTCCTTTAAGCAAAACAAATTTCACCCTAACATGCCTAAAAACTGATCCTTCAAGAAGATCTAGGGAGTGAATAGGCATTCCTCCAAATCTTAATGAATTTGGTCTCTAGGCTGAGCCCATCCCAACCACTGATTCCCAGGTGGTGGGGCCATACTCAAAGTTTGAGAACTGCTTCTTGAATTGCAAACCTTCATCTCTGGAACAGCCTATAAGAATAGCCAGGCATGTGAATTGTTCATATTTCGTTTAAATACTTTAGAAATCACATTTTTAGCTGTTGTTGAACTTCTAACATTGAGATATACAACAGAGAATGATTTGTGCAATCATAAAATGTTTGTCAGAGAGAGATAATGACTGTACAAATTATCCTCATGCCTTGCAGTATATAGCACAACTGCTGGGTTCTACAGTCAGCATCACATCGCCTTCCTGAGAGAGAGAGAGATCTAACGTGAGATGTAAAACTGACTGTGGCTAAAAGCAGAGTTTATCTCAATGAATTTCAGTTGTGCTTGTGTATGTGTTGCTTTTGGCTATAGCAGATTAATGTGTGCTTATGTGAAGTATCTTCTGCCTGTTTATTTTTTAAATCAGCCAGTGCAAATTGAGATTCTGACATTTAAAAAAGGTTTTCCTTAATGAAGATAAAGGCACATTAGTTCCTTTTCCCCCTTTTGAGTTTTCAGATTTGGGGTATAAATGTAGATTTTTGATGCCAACATAAGTGCACTTTTTAACAAAGATGTTCTTAGTACCCTTTTGGGCTGTTCTGGGGTATTTGTGTGAGTTATAGTTGTACAGCAATAGGAGAGCCACAGTTTGCAGATTTTGGCTTTTTAATGCTTAAATTTTTATTAGTAGCTATCCTTTATTGTTTTCTATTGGGCATGTTGGTGCTGCACAATATGTTGGTGCTCTATAAATACATTTTAATAATAATGTTTCTAATTGTACCCCAGAGGGATGAAATGTTTAATATTTTAAGGCAGCAACAAGTGTCAGCTACCGATATCCTTGAGTTTTGTATGAGCTAGATAACTTTAGCAGCTTTGTTGCTTTGATAACTGTGACCAAACAATACAGTAGCTGCTGTTTAATGGTTTCTGGTAGATACAAGATTAAGCAATGATTCCCAATACAGGTATGGGACCTGTTATCCAGAATTCTCTGGACCTGGAGTTTTTTGGATTTGAACCTTTTCAGTCCCGTAGGAAATTATGTAAATATTAAATAAACCCAATGGTTTTGCTTCCAATAAGGATTAATTATATCCTAGTTTGGATCAAGGATTTGCTTTATTTTTACAGAGAAAAGGGAAATAATTTTTAAAAAATTTTATTACATTATTTTATTATTTTGATTATAATGGAGTCTGTGGAAGACTTCTGCAATTTGGGGCTTTCTGGATAATGGATGTCTGGATAACGGATCCCATACCTATTTCAAAGAGAAGAATTTGAATGTAAATGTTCCCATGCAGCATGAAAGAGGTAGTTAGCCTCACTATAACTTTTAACATGTGTACATACAATAGTTGTATTCTAAAGTACTCTGCATTTTTATTTATTTATTTTGTAGCTTTAAATTGTGACAGCTTTCTGGTTGTGTTGGCTTTATGAAACCAGCAAAAGAGACAGCTTGGAATGGAAGCTGAATAGTAGCAGATCACAAAACAAAGATTGGCAGTGAAAAAATAGATATAAATAGAATTGTCTCTTTCCAGTCCACATGCTCTCTGGTTCCTGAGGAAAGTGACCCCGACAACCGGAAAGCATTTTCAAATAATAAAAAGTTAAATTACAAGGGAACTTCCCATTTAAGTTACCTTCAGCTGGTGCTAATGCCAAAAGTCCATAGACTTCAATGAAACCTTTTCTATTAGTATCAGCAAAACATTTGCCAACCACTTAAACTGAAAGTCCTGCTGAAGCCGGACAATGACACTTCCTCCTTTGCAGATGGCACACAGTAATCAACCTGTCTAATCAACTGCAGTTTTTTTGATTGATTATGTGAAAAAATAAAAATGTCAAACATAAATTCCGTGCAACTTTTGATTGGCCACCAGGTCTTAAGGTAAGTGGTACTGACGGAACAATCCCTTCTTTAAAATATACAAACATTCCATCAGGCTTAATATGCTTAATATAAATGCTACTGTACAGCGCAAATGTTAAGTTCAAAGGCATGATATATATATATATATATCTACATACATTTATATACATATTCCTAGAATGATGTTGATTTTCTCATTTCCTTTCTCTCTTAGATTACTGAACTCCTGCTTCTGAACTATTGTTTCTGCCTTGTGACACAGCCTCTAGGACCAGGCGTCTTTTGAGCTTGGAGTGAAACTGCAAATCGCAGTGCAGTAAAAGATATAATGATTCTTGCATCTGATCTGTCATTTTCTTGGAGTGTTGACACAAGCCATTAGTGCTCAATATTCCCCCAACTATAAGCATTAAGCTCTACTATTAAGCTGCATTTATATAATAGGTGACTTTTCTCTTTCCCTTGATATGTCCACAGAGTGGAATTTTAACGTCTGCTGAATACACCAAAAAAAAACCCCAAAACATTAGAATATAATTGAAATATAATTAGGTTTCGCTTTTCTTCCTCCTTTTCAGAATTGCAAAAACTTTTCAAAATGTGTGACTATCTCTATAAGCACATTATATAGCCAGTAACTAGAATTCTGCCACCTGTTAGACATTCCAACCCTCCATTATGATCACACACAAACTACTGTATAATTTCATGGTAAAAAAAAAAATCAGGCTGAGTGAATAAATAATAGAAAGGGGGTGCCCTTACCATTGTAGTGAGTCTGCACAGAGGACCCCCAAATGCATGTTAGCACTTGCTGGTCCTTGTCCGCATCCTTAAGTAGATTCCCGAGTGACAAGCGCAGGGGGGAGAATTTTTCCAGAAGCCAAAGAGAACACAATTCCTTGGTTAGAAGAAAGTCACATCTCTCTTGTTCCATGGAACCCCTTGCCTCCTGTAAATAAGTGCCTCTTTCTGCCCTTCTGTGAGTCTTACTCTCTTCTGTCAGGGAAGTTTAGACTTTGGCTATAGAGCAAACTGAGCTACCTGTGTGCTCCACAAGCTGCTCTGCTCACTGAAACACTTAACACACACGGCTTCTGCTCTTGCTGCTAAGCTCTGCCCTGTATACACATTCATTCAGAAGCTAAGCCAATCACACACACAGGAAGCTCAGCATTACTACCTCCAGCCTCGCTGCTCAATCCATGAGCACTCTGCTTGCTAAAGAGAAGGCAGCTCACCATCAGATCTCTTTCTCTAAGAAGGGCTTCACTCTTTTGCTTTCTATTGCAAAGGCAATCACAGCATTGCTTTACTACTTTGTTTCTCGTTTCAGATGAGCCACTTGCTTTATACATATCTCTCCTTGATTTTAGCTGCTGGAGATTCATGCTTATAGTATAAAGTAGTGATGGGCAAATTTATTCACCAGGCGTGAATTCACTGCGAATTCCCCGCGATAAATTCGCTAAAAGCCAGCGAAAATTAGCCTGGCGTCAAAAAAACGAGGCGCCGCAAAAATTACATGACAAAAATGACGCAACGCACGTCTAAAATGTGACGAGACTCATTTTGCTGGAAATTCGCTAATTTTTCAGGCGAAGCGAAACGGGATAGATTCGCCCATCACTAGTATAAAGTGAAAAAGAGGGTTAAAGAAGGTCATGTCTTGTATACAGACCATGGGAGAGATTTCCAGACGAGGGGTGCAGCTCTTGCAAAGTCTTGAATCTGAACATGTGAGGAGGTAATGAGAGGTGTTCAGTAGCAGGTCAGTAGAGGAGCGTAGTAAGCGGTTGGGTGAGTATATAGAGATGAGTTCAGAGATGTAAGGAGGGGCAGAGTTATGAAGTGCTTTGAATGTCAGGGTCATTAATTTTTATTTAATTCTGAAGGGTAGTGGAAGCCAGTGGAGGGATTGGCAGAATGGTGTGGCAGAGGAGGAGAGGTTGCTAAGGCACATGAGCCTCACGACAGTGTTCATTATGGACTGGAGAGGTGACAGTCTCTGGCAGGGAAGGCCAATTAAAAGAGAGTTACAATAGTCTAGACGTGATATGACGAGAGAGTGAATAAGAATTTTGGCAGCATCTTGGGTGATAAATGATCTTATTTTAGATATGTTCCTTAGGTGGAAGTGACATGATTTAATAAGTGACTGGATATGAGGAGTGAATGACAGGGCAGAATCTAGGATAACCCCAAGGCACTGGGCCTGGGGAGATGGGGTGATAATGGAGTTGTTAAATATGATGGATATTTCAGGGATGTTACTGGTATTTTAGAGAGGTTTAATTTAAGGTACAGTAGTGTTGCGACATCCAGGTAGAGATGGCAGACAGCCAGGAGGAGATGCAAGCTAGGAGTTCTGGGTTGAGATCAGGAGATGAGAGATAGATCTGAGTATCGTCAGCATAGAGGTGGTAGTGGAAACCATATGAGTTGATTAATTTGCTGAGGGAGGAAGTACAGAGGGAGAATAATAAGGGTCCCAGGACAGGACCCCCAACAGAAAGAGGTAGGGGAGAAGATGCTAATCCATTGTCGGAGACACTGAAGGAACAATTAGTGAGGTAAGAAGAGAACCAGGACAGGGCTGTGTCACGAAGGTCAAGTGAATGGAGGGACTGAAGGGGGAGAGGGAAAGGAGAGGGCCTTAGAATAACAATAGCAGTTAAACAATGTTGTTTAGATCTCTGCTTGAACTCAGTCCATGATGCTCAAATGCCAGACTTATACATTTCAGATACCGCTCCCAAATAGTGAAGAGTATTATAAACTCCACCTTCCAGCTTTGGGTAAAATCGGTTTTCAGGCCAGACTTCTTAAAGGAATTGTTCAGTATAAAAATAAAAACAGGGTAAATAGATAGGCTGTGCAAGATAAAAAATGTTTTTATTATAGTTAGTTAGCCAAACATGTAATGTATAAAGACAGGAGTGACTGGATGTGTAACATTATAGCCAGAACACTACTTACCTGATTTTCAGCTCTCTTGGTTTCCACTGATTGGTTACCATCAGTGGCCAATCAGTGACTTGAGGGGGGGGCAGATGGGCCATAACTGTTTCTTTTGAATCTCAAGACACTGACTAACTCAGAGTTAGAGAGCTGAAAAGCAGGAATTTGGGTTCTGTTCTGTTATGTTAGACATCCAGTCGCTTGAGAAAAGACCGATGGCGGTGTGAAATGTTGCCAGTGTACTGGGTCTGAGCCCATGTCTCAATAAAGGCATTTTATTGAAATAAATCCTGGATTGGTGCTGTCTGCAAAAATATAGAGACATCCAGTCACTCCTACATTACATTTTTGGCTAATTAACTACATTAGAAGTATTTTTTATTTTGCACAGCCTACAGTATATTATTACCCAGTTTTTATTCTTACACTGAACTGTTCCTTTAACCCTTTTCATCTTGCCATGTATGTTGCCAGTAAACATGCAGAAGACACAAATCATGTGAGACCCATAAGTGTAAAATATAGGCATCGGCATACAGGTAATTTTATGTCAATGTTGACTAATTGTTGATCCCTGGAACGTTGGGGCACTTAGAGGGTTTAGAACACCTCTACAAGTATGTACTATTTTATTGTCTCCTACTAAGGACGTGTCACAACCTGTTTCCCCCAGGCAAGTTACCCATAGCAAATTCTATCTGTATTTAGAAGTATATGCATTTGAAACCTCAGGGCTGGTATTACAGAACAATGTGGAAAGACATTGCCGAAATACATTTTCCCATTTAGGATGTGAGGAAACATAAATAGGTAGTGTCTAACAAGCAGCTCTTCAGGTCAGACCTGGAAAATCTGGATTTAATGTCCTCATCTCACTAAAGCCAAATTCTATATTGGGTGATTTCTAACATTATAACTCAAAATGCTTTCAATAGCATTGTTTCTGTTTAACTACTTTCTCTATTATGTTCATGAACATAAATGGAACTGATTCATATATAGTAAAGGTTTCAGGGTAAACTATGAGACTTTTATTGATGCATGCAATTAGTTACAGCATTCCTCTACTCGATTAACCAATGCAAATGAAGTACATATGCTTTTCTGAAATGATTAATAACATTTCAGGAACATCTAAAAGATGCCAAGTGCATGTAGAAGTCAATAAGTTTAAGAACCTTTTCAACATGTTTTTTTATTTGATTGAGTTGGTAGACCCACTGAAAATAATAATTAGAATATGAGTTCTTTATGTGAAAGGTTTAACTCACCTTATTTGATGAAGTTATATTGTATATATTTTTTTTTATAAATACGTATACATTTGAGTTTGGTGAGTTTTTGAGTTTATTTGAATGAAAAATTAAAAAACACTAAAATTCACAGTGTTCACAAATTCTGATCTCCCCACAAAGTAGTTGTTTCACATCCTGAATCCACTTTCAAAGCCCTGGGGGGTAGTGGGTGTGCAGAGACGCCACCATCACAAAGTTGCGCTAACATCATCGACACCTATCGGAGCAGCTTG
This sequence comes from Xenopus borealis, assembly GCA_024363595.1. Lineage (NCBI taxonomy): Eukaryota > Metazoa > Chordata > Amphibia > Anura > Pipidae > Xenopus > Xenopus borealis. The sequence continues at coordinate 94,809,331 of CM044436.1, forward strand.
ACCACAACACTGATAAAACAATAATAGAAATGGATAAAATCCAGACTAGTGGCACTTACACCATTCCTCATCCAAGGTCAGTTTTTTAAGGTAGTTTACCTAAAACTGCCTTAACTAGATGGAAAGTAAAATAAACAGTTTTTCTTTGTTAAATTAGGATAATCAGCTTAATTACGTCATGGTAATTGCAGGCTTCATTCAGACAGGGAAGATCAGGCACGTTTCTCAGCATAAGTTTAGACTAAGTTTCATCTCTTTTATTTACTTTAGAACAGGACAATAGTCTTTTCCTTTCATACGTAAGAGGCAATAGCATAAGCTAAAACTATAACAATATTAATGCACATTTTTATTCCCAGTAATTAATTCTGTTACTACCATTGCCATTATGTCCTGTGGCAGGATGAACCGACAAGAAATTACAGATTTTTATACCTGGTAATAATCTGATGAAGATAATGGAAATGCCATTGTAATAATGTATCAATACAGTTTTACTAATTCAAGGACATTTCCATTTTCTTGCTTCATCAGCCACTTACTTTGCTGGATTTGACAGCACTGTTATAAGCCAAGATATAATGATTATTACATTGCCACAATAATCAGTCCTCAAAGGTAATGTTCTCTCCAAGTCCCACCCATCAGAAATCATAATGCAATATCCTAAACAGATAAGATCAAACAAGACAAGAAACAGGTTCTCTACAAGTGAGGGTTTATGACTCTGAATTATTAGGCTGTATAAGTGATGTTAAACCAGGGACAAGAAGGAGAAATTTGTATGATGCCATCAATAAAGGGGCAGTGTTTCCCCTCTGTCAACACAAGTTCAAGGAATATAGCATAGGCTGAACATGTTACATGCAATCAGGAAAACTTGAGCTACTCTTTGTTTGGTTCCTGTGAGGTTGGTACGTGCAAATTTGGCAAAATGACACTCTCGACATTAGAGTGTTGAAATAATGTGTTCAATAATGGTGTCTGGTGGGAAATAATTTTCTTCCTATTAAAAGATAACAAAAGCAACCTTACAATATACATTCATTACAAAATATCAATAGTTTTGAGTTATTTGGGTATGTGTTGCTATTGAAAGCAGTGTTTGTCTGTTCCTTTTTATTCTCTCACTGATGGCTCAGACTGTTGAAATAATGTAAGACAAGGCAGCCGATGAACAGACCTGTCTTTGTTGGAGAACTAAGATTTTGCAACATTGTTTATATAGTTACAGGCTCGAGTTAAGCAAATGCTGCTTTCAACAATTGTTTTTACAAATAACTTTAAAAGCACTAAGCATTTTTAGTAAATGTATATTGGAAATGCATAGAATTATCTTCCCTTGTCGGAAGTGGTTGTTAACAGTTGACGGGTTCTCAAAAGCTATGTTAAATTTGCACAAAGGCAAATTTGTTTCCACAAAGGCATAACTTTTCATATTGGGAATATTTTTTTCCGTTAACAACTTTTATTGCATTCCCCCTTATGTGTACAAACTACTCAAGCATAAACCAATTCAACCCCAACTAATTCATATACAGTATGAGTCTGTCACTGCATATTGCTTAACTCTTAACTATTGTTTTCTACAAGGTGCTAAAGGTTTGAAAAAGTTAACAAACCAAACTTAATTGTAAATTGGGAAGAGCGCTCTTCTGAGCACTATTATAATAAGTTTTTTCTTTTCATTTTCACATTATTATATCTCATGAATTTGCAATATGAGCCATCACGACAACCATGTGTGATCCTTCTATGCTCAGTTCAGCATGGAACAGCAATTAGCTACCCCTGAATTTCTGTTTCCTACCCCGAAATTTGTCTCTTTTAACTCAGATTGCAATTGTGTTTGCTACACTAGATATGCTGCCCCCCTCTTCAGTGCACTACTGTGAATGAGAAGTAAGCATGGGACTGCACCAAACATCTTCATTGCTGTGCACCAACATAAAAGTAGTTTTGCAAGCAAAAGACAGATGGAGCACTCAGTTCTCCATTTACAAACAACCCAAAGAACTTCTTAAACTGTTCATTGAGCACAGCCTTGCTACCCATTAGAAGAGCAAAATTTTCAGGCAAACCTTTAGTTTGCACTGTGAAGGTGAAAAGTAGAATATGGATTTCAAGCACACATTTTTTGCTGGGAACATTAAAGGCTTCTTGAACTGATCGTTAGCAAATTAGCTTCAAAATGTTCTAGAAAAGAAATTGCATTGACCTACTGTTTCATGTAAAATCATTCCACGGTACACTGAATATATAATAAAGATGAAAAGTGTCTATTGTTCTAACCCTGGCAGAACTGGAAAAACACAACACAAAAGAATCATCTCCTAAATGAAAAATAATGTCCAAGTTAGTAAGTAGACTCTCCTATCAAACAATGAAAACATAATTAAAAGGAATGATTTGTTATTCACAGCCCCTACTGTTCCTGCTACTACAGCTAGTGTAGAAAGTTTAATTAGGCAATGACATTCCCACCACTGGTTTAATATAACACTTAAGATTATAACCCCTACCCTCCAGAAGATAACATAAATATTTTATCTACAGTCTAAATATTTAATCTGAAATCAGGATAATTGTCTGCTTAAAGGGGTGGTTCACCTTCAAGTTAACTTTTAGTATATTGTAGAAGGGCCAATTTTAAGAAACGTTTCAATTGGTCTTCATTATTTTTTTTTCATAGTTTTTTTTTAATGATTTGCAATTTTCTTTGCAGCTTTCAAATGGGGGTCACTGACACCATCTAAAATCAAATGCTCTGTAAGGCTACAAATGTATTGTTACTGCCACTTTTTATTACTTATCTTTCTATTCAGTCCCTCTCCTATTCATATTCCAGTCTCTTATTCAAATCAATGCAGGGTTGCTAGGGTAGTTTGTACCCTAGAAACCAAATTGCTGACACTGCAAACTAGACAGCTGCTGCATAAAAAGCTAAATAACTATCAAACCACAAACAATAAAAAATGAAAACCAATTGCAAATGGATGCAGATGGAGCTCATTTTATTGGTGCCCTAAGTTTAAGGCCACTTTCAAAGCCAATCTGCCCATTCTGGGTCCCCTTACTGAGGCCTTCCAGATACTGGAGAAGGATTAGGCAGATGTGAGAGTAGGACCTCCACAACTTGCACTATGTGAGCTTGCTGAATTTCCTAGGTCTCTATGCAGGATACCATGCTGTATAGAGTCTTTTCTCAGTCAGACAGTGCTTCCTCGGTAGGGTTCATGGCCCTATTATACTGTGAAGGCCAGTCATCCCTTACTGGAGTCTGGACCCAGGAGGAAGCATAATTCAGGCAAGCTGATAAAGTCCAAAATCACATGATCCAAGGGTAAAGCAAAGTTATAATCAGGAAACCAGGCAGTGGCCAAGGATGCTTATGAACAGCCTAGGAATCAAGAACTGGGAAAGTCAGCAATAATTAATTTAGAGCACACCCAGAAACCTTCTAGGAAAGAACTATAATTATTTTGAATTCCATAGCATGTCATAGGAAGGCACATCTCCACACCAGCCTTGACATTCGCCATACAGAATTGCAATTGTGGAGATGGGTATTGCCATCTTGAATTTTCTGCTGGGGAGGTATGAACACTCTGACAGTCCCTTGTTGCACATAAACATTGTTTGCTAAAATCAATGAACCCTTGCTCCATCTGTAACTGAAAAAAATAACAAGCAGGGATTTTTTCCATTGTTCAGAAGAAGAAGATCAAGGTATTTCAAAAGAAAACGGAGGAACCTGAAAAGATGTATCAGGCACCAAAATCACAAAGACAAGAATTATTTAACACTGGCAAAATAATCCCAATACAGGCCTTACTTAATGGTAATAGTTATTCTTGCTCTTCTTATGCGTTAAGCAAATCAAGTCCATTTTATTACAGACTTTTAAAAAGAATATACGTACAGTTCTCCTCCACTTCATTACTAATTTTATACAGATTGGTCAGTTATAATTGTTGGTGATATGGACCTTTTTTTCAAGTTTCAATGTATGGACCTGATGACAGCCTGGGTACTGAATAGCAACTACTAAAGTAACAGTTTGCAACCCCAAGGGTATATTCCATTTTCTCAAACCTCCTCTCCTATTTCATTACTTCTACTTTTTTTCTGATATATGTTGGCATCTGAGTTATAGTTATGTTACAAAGGGTTGAACTTGATGGATGTGCAACTTTTTATAAAATGTTTGCTGGGGAACTATTCATCTAAATGACTACCCTGTTATTTTCAATTTCATTTGATTCACATAGCTCAGATTTATTGGTTGTCTAGACCCTGTGTGTTGATTTGGACTATAGAAGACAAAGGCCAAACAAGGATAAATAGTAACTAAAAGGTAACCACAGTCTCTGCAACACTTAAAGCTGTCATAAAATGGACTTGACTTGGTTTGCAAGTACCCAACTATTTTCCTGTCTTTACCATTAAGAGCGCACCCAGAAACTGTCTAGGAAAGAACTATAATTATTTTGAATTCCATAGGATGTCATAGGTAGGAACATCACCACACCAGCCTTGACGTTCCCCATACAGAACTATGAACACAGTAGTAATCATCTGACAGTCCCTTGTTGCACATAAACATTGTTCACTAAAATCTATGAACCCTTGCTCTATCTGTAACTGAAAAAAAAAATAACAAGCAGGGATTTTTTTACATTGTTCAAAAAAGATCAAGGTATTTCAAAAGAGAATGGAGGAACCAGTTTCTTTGTTTTTCCATGGCCCTTTATATCCGATCAAATATTTTCCAGCTAACCTTAAAAATGATACTAGATACTAATTGATCTAATAGTTGAATGCTTTCTACTTCAGTTACACGTTTGTGTTCATTTATCATAACTTTTGTTTGTTCCCATTCCCGTAACAAAAAGCTTACTGCTTAACATATTTTTGTCTCAGCCTTTTTGTTTACTCTTCACATATTTTCTCTCATTAAATCTTGTTGCCATCATCTAAATAACATTGTGAAAAGTATATGCTGCCTCACTACAGATGCCTCCAAGTCAAGCCAATATCACACCACATCTAAACTGCCTCAACCTCTTACTATCTGGCCTTCCATTCTACCGGCACTACTTGCTATAGCTGATAATGATTAATGAACTAGTTAAGCTGCAGACATTATTTATCATAAAATTTATCTTATAGAGTTCTCTTTAAGACAATCACAAGTTTTAAACACATGGGTATAGTTGCATCTTTACAGCCACAAAAATGTGAAGCTTAACCACCACTTCATAATATTGTTTATTTTGTGGGTCCCAACTTTACACTGTTTTGTTATAGACGTTGGTTTTGCTTTGGCTCTGTCTTCCAAACTGTATTTTTACAAATAGTTAAAACACTGTATGTCACTTAATAGGAAATAGGAAACCAACATTTATTTATTTCTCTTAAACTTCCTATGAACATGGTAGTGCTATTTCAATAGGAGCCTAATGTATGGGCTCTGCTTGTGAGGACTATTAATGTGCCTCACTCCCATTTAGCAAATTATTAAATATTACTTTAAAACAGGCTTTACATTCCCTGAATCATTCATCAAAGCCTTGTTGTTCTAGTGAAGTCGCAAATCAAACTCATGTCACAGTGTGGTTTTCTTTGGAACACAATACCATGATATCTAAAAGTTATGGCTCTGAGTCTACGTGAGTTTCTTCCTTCTTTTTTTACACATGTTGAAATCAATTTAATAGCCTGGCATTTCAAAATAAATGCGCAGAACACTTTCATAGATCTGTTTTTTGGAGCTACACATTGATTAATGGGAAGATGAAAATGACTTGACGGTTGACGTGCTGGAATGAGTGTAGTGAAGATGTGAGCATTCTTTTGTTCACTGGCAGAATTGTAAAGATTCATGTAAATGAAGAAGGACCATAGATCAGTCGTCTATACAAAGTCCTCTAGAAAAAAAAAACCCTTTCCACTTCATGGAAATGCTTTTTAAAAGCAGCACAGGCAATTCATATTATTTGAATTAATTAAAGTCTTAAGTCTCTCTTAAATCTCACTAGTCAGAACAGAGAACAATGAAAGGTCCATGTTCTATTGAACATAGGTTTCTACCAGAACTGAATGTATGCCTCGTAAATTATAGTATTATACTTTTTTTTTTGATGTACTAGAATTCCACCTTTAAGGCTGATGATTAAAGTGCTTCATAGCAAATGTTACAGAGTGAAAGTACAGTATTATAAAGTATTCTATTTTACCCCATCTCCAGAAGTAATATGTATGGTAGAACCCTTCTCCCACTAATCCCTTACCTACCTTTATTTGTTCTAGCCCATGATTTGTGGAGTCGTTTTAAATTAAATGCGAAGTGAAATTTTTGTTTCCAGGTACGTATCTAGCACTAATACATTTCTGCAGAAGTTTACAAAGTTTATTTATATCAGTCCCTACCAAGGTGGGACTTACAGTTAAAAGTCCCTGCCACATTCATACTGTATGTCAAAAGGTATCACATAACACCACTTATTGCTTGAAAAGACAAATATTGATTAATAATCCATTAAAAAAGAAAAATACTTAAAGAACCCATGGTACCCAGCCTGATGCTTTGTATGCCCTCTGGTACTTAATTATAGGCAATGAGTAAGTACTGGAGGGTATGACATGCTTAAGGTGAAGTACCATGGCGGTCTTTATGTATTTTTCTTATTTTTCTTATATTTTTGTCTTTTCAAGGAATAAATAGTGTTATGGGATAACCACATTAACCCTAGCCCTGGGATTATCTCATTTGGTAGATATAAAGTATCTAGCAAATTTGTAGCTAGATATTTGTTGAGGAGGCAGTGGGGAACGGTCCAAACACTGGCAGTTAAGATGACAACCTGGTGTGAAGGGGCCAAATTGACATCTTAAATCTGCCTTTCTCTAGCCAAAACTTAGCTCAGAACCAAAAGGACCACTGACATTTTAAAATGCATAAAACCACTACATCTAAAGCTTTAATGGGATACAAATAGCAGAGCAAAATTAAAGGTAACATATATGGAATTGAAGGGGGCAATCAACTACAGTGAAGAGGCTCTGGTGCCCCTCTTAATATGCCTGAAATTGTGGAAGATAAAAAAAACATAAGTAATGAAGAAATTTTAAACTAAACAGCCTTCAACTCATTTTCATGGTCTTTATTGAGTCATCCAATCATTTACTGTGTTGTATAATTCCAGCTACTCTATAAATTGCCTGTTTTAGCTGTGTGTAACAGTCTTTCAGACACTAAACAGTCTATTCTTTATATTTTCATATTAAATATATTTGTTATAAATTCCAGTAAAATAAGAAAAAAAGTAAAAATACTCCTACCTGAACCCAGATGGCTTAGCAAACTATGTATGTAGTCTTCTGTATTAAATTGGGGATATCCTGAAAGGCTGATCTACATGGGATTTCTGTAATCATAACATCATTATATTCAAGGAACGTTTTTAGGATTTAAGAAATTTGTGTAGAAACAACACTGAGGAGAATTTTGAGGAATGGACCCTGAATTGCTTGCAGCTTTAATTGCTGTCATTTGTTGACAAAGGGGGCTGAATTCTTATGCAATCAACATATTTCAGAGTATTTTTTGAAGATATTTTGCTGACTTTTAAATTCTTTCACTCCTAACGATGTTGTTTCATAGCAGACCTAGTCTATAATCTTATATACCGTGATCTGGTCTACACAGCTGTATTATAGTTCCAATATAAATAGATAAGCTGCAGATCACCGTTAGAAGTGCTTATATGCTGGTTGTCCTGCTGGGTATCCTGTGGTAATCCCCTAATAGAGACAGTCAGATGAAAAGTTGAAGTGCAGGACAGATCCACGGCAGTAGTCTTAGACTTCAAATAATTTATTTGGGAAAGTGAAGAATCTTCACAAGGGCTCATTTACATTTACATTTGCAAGTGCAGTGAACAAAGTGCAATTTTTAAGCTTAATTGCCATGTTTTCCCCCCACAATGCAGTGTTTTCATCAGAATTTAATTATGCATATGTATTTCATTGCTAATAGGATACAATTACACATTAGTCCACCTGGTGTAATTTTTTGGTGTGCAAGTGAAGTCTGTGCCCAGGAACTAGGGGTAGGCAGAAGAGGCATGTGCCTAGGGGCAAAGGTAAAAGGGAACCAGGCACATACCTCTTCTACCACCTTCCGAATATGGTCTTTAGTGCATGTGCATACTAGGGGGAGGCAACATAGCACATGGGTTGTCTATGGTGCCCAGGCTAGCTTGACCCGGCACTGCCCAAATCTTTAGGTGCAACTACATTGTCTATTGAGCACAGATTGAGTGGTGTGGGCTATGACATGGGAAAATTGTAATAGCAACCCAGTCTGGAGGGACCTAGATGGCAATTAAGCTCCTACTCCAAATTCCCATAAAAGGCCTATGTTTTTAAATGAGACCCCATTAGCCTTAGCAACATTTAAGGCCTTCTATGCCATATGGAACAGTAAATCATCATCATCATTTATTTATATAGCACCAACAAGATACGCAGTGCTTTACCTTAGTTATAACAAACATGGCTTTACATTTATGTTGCAGTAATGACTGATTAATCAAGGTACATTAAATAAGCTTCTTTAAGCAGGTGGGTCTTAAAGGAGCGTTTGGGAGTTTGGAAAGAAGGAGAAAGTTTGACACCTCAAGGCAGAGAGTCACAGAGAAATGCAGGGGTCTGAAAGAAGTCTTTTAGATGAGAATGGGCAGAAGTGATGAACGGAGAAGTGAGGTGAAGGTCAGAAGCAGAGCAAAGGCTGCATGAAGGAGTGTATTTGGAGATCAGAGATGAAATACAGGGAGGTGTGTCATTGTTAAGGGCCTTGAATGTGAGTGTTATTAATTTGAATTTAATTCTAGAGGAGATTGGGAGCCAGTGAAGGGATGTGCATTAGAGAGCTGCTGATGTTGAGTGGTGGCATAGATGAATGGGTCTGGTGCATTGTTTATACACTAACTACTGATTAAATAAATAACATATCTCAGACAGATGGGGGAATGTAATGTATGAGTTAACAGTACCAAAAAAAGTTTTTTGAAGTAATGCAAACACAAGGTACTGTTGTATTGCACTATTAAAACTGGTGTGTTTGTTTCAGTAAATCTACAATAGTTTATATAAACAAGCTGCTTTGTGACCTTGAGGGCAGCCATTCAAATCTGAAAAAGGAGAAAAGGCACAGGATAGACCAGAGACAACAAATGCGCTGTATTGTACACAATGGGATTTTTCGGAACTAATCTATGTAACCTGTGCTTGAATCCATAGTGTAGCCGGTGCATGAATGGTTACCCCCATGGCTAAACAGCAGCTTGTTTATATGAACTATAGTAGTGTTTCTGAAGCAAAGGCACAAGTTGTACCAGTCCAGGGCAACATTACATTTTATTGTCATTCCTTTAAAACACTTACATTTTGGTGTTACTGTTCCTACAGTTAATATAGATATGGGCATATATATATACTGTAATTTATGGGAAAGTATGGAGGGGTATGTGTTTTCATTTGGAGCATTTGAACTTGAAGGACTTTGTTTTTTTTCACTCCAATTTAACTATTTAACTATGTAACTTCCCCTCAAAGTTTGCATCCAAATGACTGTTGCGGACATTCACAGTTTATGTCATTAAGTTTCACAATCTCAGAACATTTATTGTGAATGTTTTTTCATTGCAAGCAGCATTAAACATTGACAAGAACACCATTTTAAGTAAGGCTTGAGATTTAAATTACATTTCCTCCACTTAGTCTCCATTTTATACACAGTGTGAAAAAGCCACACATCATGTCATTTTACTAATCCTTGGTTGGTCAGCATGACAATCAATTGTAAATGTATCATTTTATGTGCAGATAAAATTATCAAAACAGGCATTAAGCAGGATTTAAAGTTTTAGGCATTATTTGTTATTGGCCAGCAATATCACTAACTTTACTGATTAAAATTCTATAGACACAGTGTTTTTTGATGGCTTGAGAATTCAGAGATTCAGATTGTAGAATATAAAAAGCACATTGAAAGAAAAAAAACATTCCTCAAAGCACTTTAGGGATAAACATAATAGTAATTCCTAGCCAACCAGTGTATTGGGGATGAAATACATTCCTAGCCAGTGTCCCACTAGGGAAAGAATGCTTTCCTATTATTGAGTTTTCTTGAATTCAAGAGTGCATTTGTCTACTTATTTTCACAGCAGAAAAACATAATATTTTAATGATTAATACTTAATGATGTTTTACTGTCAAATACACCTTGGCTTTAAGGTTACCTGTGACCCGTAAAAAGTAGATTCTACAGTGAACCGATATCAAGGGATGTATTTCTTATGAAAAAAATGATGTAAAAAGCTGTTTAAAATAAATGGTGAATTTATCAAAGTGTCCATTATCAAAATATAATTAATCCTTATTGGAAGCAAAAGTAGCTTATTGGGTTTATAATGTTTTCCATAATTTTCTAGTAAACTTAAGGTATTAAAGATCTGTTATCCAGAAAACCCCAGGTCCCGAGTATTCTGGATAACAGGTCCCATACCTTGTTTTTGTTTGATTGCTGTTTCTAATTAAAAGCTCAGGCTGGCCGTAACAGAAAGGTGAATTAATGCACAGGCTACCCTAGGTTATAGCCTAGAGGAACAGTGTGATCAGGGACCTTCTAGCCTTTTTTTATTATTTTTTTTTTATTTTATTTATTTTTATTTGTGCTGTCAGGTTCGCCTGCAGGGAGAAGAAGGCAGGAAAAGCACGAAACCCAACCGGGCATAGAGAGTTTGAGTGCACACAAACCTGGATCTGCATGCATCAGGACTTTGTGTTACATGGGTTTGCACTCAATTGAATACTAAACGAAGTGGTATTTGCTCAAAAAACATTTTACTTCATCACACTGTTTAAAAAAGTACATTAGCAATATCATGTATACATGAATCACAAGGAGAATTCCCCTTGAAAAAGGCCTTTGAGCCGAAACGTCGGGTGATTCTCTCTTGCAGGCAGGAGTATCCTCTTTCCATTCTGAGTAGTTAATATTTGCCTTGTTGTGGTGGTATGTATATAACTCATGTGATTCATGTATACATGATATTGCTAATGTACTTTTTTAAACAGTGTGATGAAGTAAAATGTTTTTTGATCAAATACCACTTCGTTTAGTATTCAATTGAGTGCAAACCCATGTAACACAAAGTATTGTTCGTATTTTTTGCCCTCAATGGAGGCTAAATATTTTTTGGGTTAGTTGCACCAAATGCTTCTTTTGAATGTGTAAATTGTATGTGAATATTAGAGTGCCATCCAAATTTTCAAAACTGCATGCATCAGGACCCAGCAGGATCCTAGAAGGGAGGCCTATGTGGATGTAGCCAAGGGCCCCCATTTGTCATAAGTCTGCCACTGCCTGCATGGCGCAGTCTATCCCACAGGCAAAAGTGCTCCATGAAGTATGCAGGGCTCAAAATATAGTTGTCTTGAAAAAAGTTATCCCAAGACTGTTCCATGGAATCATGAGTAATGTTTATTTTGCCTAACATTTATATAGTTTATTAGGTAAGCAAGGTAACCAAAACAATCTTTCAAATCAAATAAATATGGTTGGTTAAGCAAACAAGGAAGAGCAAGTAGGATATACTAATTACAGGTCAGAGTTCAATTAGTTTCATCTAGCATGAGAATGCAGAAATAACATATGACTGTAGTTAGAAAAGTTATATATTCCAGTTCTGTATATAAAACACATGTCCCAAACACCAGGAAAGCCAGTAGCAACTTTACACGTAGGAACCCACACAATGGTCCATTTTAGGAGCTTTGCATTTTTTGATTGTTTAAAATATTTGCTTTCAGAGTCTGTTTCCCTGAATTAGCATTCAGAAAATAATATGTTGTGCAAGTAACTTGCAAAGGAATGCACCTGAAATCACACTTTCTAGCTGCACTTTCAGACAGATGTGGTAAACAGTCTGAAAGCTCTCATAAAAACATAAACCTTAATAAATCTCCATTATTTTTAGTGCATTAATTATAAACATGAATTTTAAGCTTATTGTCTCCTGAACAATGCACACATTTATTCAATCAATGATTGATCCAAGATTATGCCGCAGTCACTCCAAGTGTTATAAATTTACTAGACTACCCGGAAATACCCAGTCCTTGCCAGTCTGTGTTATGTTTTGACAATATCTGCTACAGTTTGTATAATACCCTTGTCTTTGGTACACATGAGCTAAATGTAACTATTTTGGATCCATGGATTATATCAGCTATTCAAATGAAATGCCTTAGATATTAAAAAGTGCATAAAGTCTTGGCAGCACTATACAATATTCATGAAGAAGTAAAACTGTGACCGCAGGCATGCCGGTAAGATATAAAATTTGCTACTGTTTGTCAGAATACCAAAGTTTCGGATGAACTATGATTCTAGGAAATGTTATAACATAGCTAAAAGATTAGGCACACACTGTATTGGAAAATTAAATAACATAATACAACTGCGGCTGTCTGAGAGCGCTTGCCATGCCACTGTAAAGACGCCGTGTAAGTACTTTGCTGGTAAGTCAGTAAACAACTACCTCTGTCCTGGTTTATTGGGCCAACATAACAATTGGTTACAAAAACATTATTAAAGGAAACCTGTCATGATTGAGTTAACACTAGGAAGAAAATAAAACTTTTAAAACAAACCACATACCCCTATTTATTATGCTCAAATCTCACTAATTATAAATTTATAACTACTTTTCAAATGTCCATGAGACACTAACTGAAGCCCTGACTTTCCAGAAAGTCAGGAGAGCAAAGCATCATGGGTAGAATCAGTACTGCAGACTCCTCTCACGATATCACCAGTTTGTGCAGTTGTTAGTGGCTGGAGTAGCCCACACAATCTGAATAGAACAATAGAAGGTGTTTCAAATAATTCCCATAGAATATCAAGTCCTGGTGTGACATGAGTTATACAGAGCTTGTCTATCATAGAGTAGACTCTGACTAAGCATGAATGAGATTTGGCAGTTTGGCACAGCCCACACACGGAAAACAAAGGGGTGTTTAAACATGGCAGCTCCCATGAAGCCCTTTTTACATGAAGGATATTTTCTAATCCGTTTCAGATATAGACAAAAACAGCTGACTAAAGGGTTTAACTAAGGATGGAAAATAAATATTTTACTCATGTCTCAAGGTGACAGGTCCTCTTTAAAGTCTCCCTGATTGCTTCAATACTTGTCATTTTGTAATTGTATGTATGCGCAGTTATCAACTCCTTAGCCAAAATGTAATGGAATTGTCTTCCAATTGATTCCATTGCATTTCAGGGACATTTTCTAGTTTGCCCAGCCTTTCTGCGGTTTTCGTGAACTGTTGTGCGAAGCAAATCAACTCCAGTTCACGAGAATACATCTTTTTCAGATTTGATGAATACAAAATTTTTCACAAGGACTTGGATGAATGCTGAATGGAAACCAAATTCGTATGTGTAAATGTGTTTAACTGGGGTGGGGATAAACTCAATTAAAGAGCAATTTAGGTAGTCACATGATCTAAAGTTAAGTGATAAAGGGTTCCAATTTGGTTCAGCCAGGCACTTGAATTAGGCAGAATATTGCCAGAAAAAAGGTTAGGATTTTTGCATCCCTAAAATATGCACAAAGCAAATTTATTTTGAAGATAAAAGTAAAAAAAAAATCTCGCTGTGGTCTTGAGTGGTACAGGTTTAAATTGGAAGTGGGATTGAGTTATACACTATGTTGTCCACTGTTAAACTTACTCACTCCTCATTGTGTGTCCTCAAATGTCACTTTCAGTTTAAATTCTGGCAAATTTAATCAATTGTAAGATCTACAGCAATGTTTAGTTTACTTCAATCAATCTTAGCCATTAGCAGAAAACACAGGGATTCTCCCAAGGGTGCTCCAGGGGCTGTTGCTCCCACCCACAGAAATTGACAGGTACAATGCAATGCCTATAATACTTAGATGTGTGCCTACAACCAGTGCTCAGTCAGTCCAACCTATGTAATGCTAAAATTCTCAGCACTAACTATAAGATTTTTGTACAGATTAATTGCTAGTGACGCACTGGCTCATTGCTGCATGCTTCGCCAAACTCACTGCTGCGCCTCTCTTTAAAGGGAAATTATCAGGGAAAAAGTATTTGTCTAAAGTCAATGTTTTATTAAGTTAGCCTTGCATATGTCAGGGCTCTTTGTGCTAATTAGGCAGGTAGGGTAAATGCATAAAAATGTAACATTACAAGTAAGTCAAGCAACACAAAGGGTCAAAGAGCTGCTCACAAGAGGTTGCAAGAGGAACTGTTATAAATCAGGACATACTTACGTTTGTGTTTACAATAAAAGAATCCAAGGTTAGAATTATAGAAGCTGAAGCTATTCTGTGCAATCTGTGTTAGTGCAACAATGTAAGGTAAGAGTGCAAGGGCTGAAACAAAGAATAGTAGAGGAAACAAAGAGGGTTTGTAGGCATAAATCTGATATTGGAGGCTCAAAATTAATTCTAGGTCTCATTTATCAACACGTTATCAACTTGTTTGCATTTTTCTGTTGATGGTTAACTCTACCAACACACATATCCATATGTTACCATACATAACATAGATTTGGAACAATAAATGCAGGAACACTTCTTCATCCACAATGCTGGTAATAACAGCAAAGTAATGTTAAGTTATTCAGACGTGACTAAGCCCAATAAGTAATCGTCTGTCTCCAATCAATGCAGTTGATCAAAGTTTTTTTTTACCTCAATAAGTGTTTGAGCTAGATAACCCATCTTTAAACTGCAATCTTTAAACTTCCCACCATGACTTGTCACAAAATTCCTGTGTTAATTACTGACACCAAGTGCCATACCATTTATAACAATGGCAAGCGTATCTAACTCAAAACAACTGGACTTGCTGAGAAATTTTAATGAAGACATTTCACTGTTCATCCAAGCAGCTTCTTCAGTAAAACTGACTGGTATAGGGGACATTCACTAAGATTCAAAAAACTTTGCCAGGCGAATTTTTTCCTGCGCTATGCAAATTCACTAAAGTGCAAATCTACGCTCTGGTCGGCGAACGGTAACGTATTTACGCTAGTGTTACTTCACTAGGCATAGCGCAATTACGCTAGCGAAGCCTAATTTGCATACGGCGTGAATTACGAAATATAATAGAAGTGTATGTTACAGCCACTAAACATGCCCAGGAAACCTTTAATCGTAAAAAATAAAGTTGTCCTATTGCCCTACATGTGCCCCCTATATAGTAGTGTTGCCATATGTTAGGAAATGTAGGGGGGAAGGAGGGTAACCCCCCCCAAAAAAACAATGTTTTTCAGACTATCAGCCACAATGGTAAAACACGCCACAGCGTTTTTTGGGACTTTGAAAAATTTTTATTTTTTTTTAACCTCATATCTATTGTATTGACTTCGCCAGTGCTAACGAACAGCAAAAAGTTGATCTTAGTGAATTTGTGTAATTACGATCCTTCGCCAGTGTGCAACTACGCCTGGCTAAAGGGTGGGAAGTTGCACAAGTCTATCTGCTTCGCTAGCGTAAATTCGACAGAGACGGTGTTAGTGAATTTGAGAAGTTACGATTTGATGTCACGCTGGCGAATTTGCGCTAGCGTTAGACGCTTTGCTCTTTAGTGAATCTGCCCCATAGACTCTTCCAACAATCCAATCACAACAGCACATTGTTCGAGTTCCTTGTATTTATAGATTTACCAAGTATGAGGATGACAATGGATCCAAGTCCTGCACTTATTTGCAGGCTATTAACAGCTTCAAATGTTCAAGGCATCTGTACAGTATAAGGATTATAAAAGCTTTATCCTTACTGACCCAAAGGAAGCAGTGCTTTCAGTCACATTCTTGGCTCCATCATTATACAGATTATGGTTGGATCTGTAAATGAATGGATAATTCTGAAGCTGCATGCACAATGCTAAAGAGTTATATGATACCAGTAAGATTGACATAGCATCATTCTTGAATATAATGCAACTGTATTTTGAATGATGTTATCGCATTCGGGAATGTGTAAATTGCTTGTCACAATTGCTTGTCACATGACTATGTAACACACAAGCAACAACACAGTAGTGTAAGATGGTGCACAGAACAATATACCACATGAATCGGGCCAAAGATATGATATATTTGAATTCCATGCAATAGCTGATGTTCATGGCCAGTTGTAGGCACAAAAGGAAGGAACTGCTCTGATTTCAGTGACTCGGCAGTCTGATTTATAAGTCAATCTGTTGGGTCACAGGCTGTAAAGATAAAAAATATGCATTAAGCCTTAGCCATTGCTCTGTAGTGTTGCTTCAATAGACAGAAAGATTGCATTGCAGAGATTATATACAGATTCTGGGAGGGATTGCTCTAAGAGATTCAGAATATCTTTGCTCTGTGCAGATGGTGCACTTCAGGTTTTCCAGTCAAGATCTGGAATGTTAAAATCCTCCTTGCTGACCGCTTAATTCATCACTGTCAACCGTTTTCAGTGCTGTACACAAGCTCATTCTTGCCATAATACAATACGGTTGTTTATTACTTTCCTCTAAAATGCATCCTGTTCTTCCCTGGTCTCATTTATGTATTTATTTCCAAGTAGTCCATTGAGTTACTTTATTGCTAAACGTATACTGTACCTCAGGAAGTTCCTTTGCGGAGTGCAAAGCAAATTTAAATTGCTGTCCAAAAATAGCTTTATGCACTTTGGCTGGGCTCTTTTCATTATGTACCTGCCTTTTACTCCAAGGTCTGAATAAGACATCCCTGTGTAAGAATGGTATATTTATCAGATAACTGTCTGAGCTGTTTGCCAGAAGTGACATGGTTCAGAAATATAGCACTCATTCAACAGTCTAATACACCAGCTCCCTGTGACTGCAGATTAATCACGAATGCAATTATGTCTAGGTTTTTTTTGTCCTAAATATGATATTTGCCTTCATGTCCCAGTGATGAGAGAGAATTAACCTAATGCAAATATTCATCCTTTTACTTAGTTATAAAGATTAGAAAATCACCCATGGGGTATGTATAGTAGGGAAATCAAAAAGGGTAGTCAAAAACAGCTAGTTGCAAATTGGCTTACTGCAGTTTTTGTGTTGTCTGGCATCTTTTTTTATTGAAATTAATAACCACAAATGCTGCCTATTATACCAAATCAATATATATTCTTATGCAGAAAAATGTGCAAAGTAATGTCATACATTATAGCAGCACATCAAAATCTTCATATTAAAGCCTGTTTTCCTCTAAAGTGAATGGAAATACTGTACTTGTATTCTGTGGGATAGGGATAAGTGAAACATTTCAATGTGTTTTGCTATGAAAAACAACCATAGACTCTAATGCAGATGTCCCCAAGCTTTTATAACTGTGAGCCACCTTCAAATGTAAAAAGACTTGGGAAGTGACACAAGCATGAATAAAGTTCCTGGAGATACCAAATAACTGTGATTGGCTAATTGGTAGCCCCTATGTGGCTGGCAGCACATATGAGGCTTTGTTTGGCAGTACACCTTGTTTTTGAGCAACAAAAACCTGCCTCCAAACCAAGAATTAAAAAATAAGCACCTGTTCTGAGGAGACTGGGAGCAAGATCCAAGGGTG
The DNA here is from genome assembly GCA_024363595.1 of Xenopus borealis. Lineage (NCBI taxonomy): Eukaryota > Metazoa > Chordata > Amphibia > Anura > Pipidae > Xenopus > Xenopus borealis. The sequence goes on from CM044436.1 coordinate 94,827,008, forward strand.
TGGTGCCTCAGAGATCACCTGACCAGAAATACTGCAGCTCTAACTGTAACAGGAAGAAGTGTGGAAGCAAAAGACACAACTCTGTCTGTTAAATGGCTCATGCAACCTGGCATGTATGTGTGCCCTTGGTTTGTTTGTCTGCACAGTAAATTGTATGATCCCAGGGGGCAATGGCAATTTTCCGTTTTACGATTACCCAATATAACAAAAAAAGTATATGTTTATTAAAATTAAACATTTAATAGTTTTACATGTGGGCTGTTTTCTGCAATATATTTTTATAGAGACCTACACTGAGCAGGAGTATAGTTTTCCGTTAGCCATCAGGGTGCCTTGTAAATTGTATTTAATATTTTTTAATATTTTAAGGTCCTGGAAATAACATGGCCCCATACAACTGTACACATCTGTTGAGCTGTTTGGAAGTTGTACTTGCTTAATGTACTTGTATACTATTACTTCTATATCTGTTCAGTTGCAGCCCATTTATAACCTTGGGAAAAACTTATTTTGGACATGCTTTAGTTTGCTGTCCCATTATAATTAACTGCCTAAATCAACAACTGATTTCATGTAAGTGAAAGGTATATTTAGGCAACTGACAAGGAGTGCAACTAAACACATCTAATGATAGTGGTATAGATAAGACACATATCTAAATTTATCTTACATTATAAGGTCTAGTAACACAGATCATATTTGTTAGGATTTATAGATTATGAATTTGTGTGTTCTGTTACCATCTCGATGAGTTACAAAAATAGAAAAATAAATTTGAGACAAAAAAACAAAAATAGCTTAGTGACTGCAAAAAGTTTGTAACAAACTTATAAAAGGATAAATCACATCTACAAGCATGTGCTATAAATCATTTTTTCCCAGGGGTGGGGAGGATTAGGCTGCCCCCAGCTGGTACAGTATAGTAGGTTATCTGCAGGGCACAGTCAAGGGCAGGAATTCCTGTAACTGCCACCAACTTTAAAAGGATTTGAGCACATTTTGAGGTTCTATACAGAGAAAAGTTAGGAATGTGTCACAAAACGGTTTCAAAGGAGGTAAAAAAAGAATGTGAGGACATATAAGATTTTAGTTGTTACTAATTCTTATTGGTACCAATTGCCATTTTATACTTATAAGAGACAAGGTTCAGGGTAATATCATAAAGAACATTAGGAGCAGGGTGTAAGGAAGGACTGATAAAAGGGATATATACTGTTTACTGTACATTATATTGCTATTTATTCAAATCCTGAGAGTGCAGTAGCTTTGCTCATTATATGCCATATGCACCAGGCCCGGACTGGCAATCTGTGGGTTCGGGCAAATGCCCGATGGGCTGCTTGCTTTAAAATGTAAATGGCCTGCTCACCTAAAAATGCAAATTAGGTTTGTTTTTAATGTGTAAATGAGCCACTCACTTTAGAAATTTAAATCAGCTATCATAACAGCTAGCCACAGCCTGCATTTGTTAGTGTATGTGCCTATGGGCGGAACCAGGAATTCTGATCAACTTCACTTAGTAATATTAGAGTTGCCAGCTATCTACCCAATCCCTTATGCTCATGATAGGTATGCTGGCAACTGGAGGTTCTAGCTAACCTTGGGGTTGGAAATATAAATCATGCTTTGCATGTGCGGGAATACATGGGCTGTTTTGATACTTTTGCCAGGGCTGCTTTTTCCTTCTTTTGTAGATTGTAGAATCACAATAGCCTTGGATATTATGCTAAATCATCCAAGCACCTCTTAAATGCAATAATAGAATCTTCCATCACTCGGCAAGGCATTCCACATCATCAATGTCCTCACTGCAAAGAAACAACTTTATTGCTTCAAATTAAAATTCTGTTCCTCTAGTCTAAAAGGGTGGTCTCTGTTGCATTGATTTTTATTATAGGAAAAAATATCTCCTGCATCTGCCCATAATGCCCTCTAATGTACTTATAAAGAGTAATCATTTCCTTTCGCAAGTGTCTTTTTTCCAGAGAGAACAACCCCAACCTTGAAAATCTACCCTATAATTTAAATATTCCATCCCCTTAAGGAATGGAGCCCACAATTGCACTGCATACTCCAGCCAGTTTTGTATCCAAGTACAAATATTATGTTCCAGGCTAATAGTCCTTAATTTTACCATTAACGCACAATGCATTAAGTCAGCAATGTTTGTGACAAAGTGAATAGTGTTTTTAAGGGAAAATTCATACTTCATAAGTAGGTGGTTGCCTCCATGCAAATGGTTTTGAGGTACAACCCTTCTTTCATAGGTGGGTAGTTGTCTCCATGCATTCCAATACTAAAGGGTAACATCTTATCCACAAATTA
>CM044436.1:94838344-94858483 GCA_024363595.1 Xenopus borealis
CATTTTACAACTAGACTTGGGTAAGGAATGGAATTTTACATAACAGAGTGAATCATTTGGAGTGTAAACATTGCTTAATTTAGAAATAAAAACTACACTATGAAAATCATGACAGAATCCCTTTAAAGAGTGCTTGGTATTACTTTACTGCTGAAATGTGAGTTTCTGTAGAGCTCCCCTGCCCTCTAGTGGCACCTCTGCATTAGAGCAATTTTAAGACATTTTCTGTATCTTATAAAACACTTAAGGGGGGAATGTAATATGTTTCCCCAGCCCAAAAAAACATTTGCAAAGATGCTTGTGAACATTAGTGAACATGTTTGTGCAATTTTTGACTGATTAAAGACATTTGCAGTGCATGTAATTAAATTTTCGCAATCACAAACTATTTTTTGCAGCAAAATGCAGCAAAATGTTTAACAACTCAGACCTGCTAAGTTCATGTAGCAGTTAATGGCAGATGTCCCGTTGACATTTTGAAGATATCCTGATCTGTGTTGGTTTCGTTCAATAATCCAAACTCTTAATGGTTTTGGGCATCAAATCAGAAAAAGTCCAAATTTCCAAAATCAGAAAAAAAATTATTGAGTCTTTTTCCTGCAGAATAAGTTTTCATGAAAATGTATTGATAAATGGGGGAGAAAGTCTGTGTGGATTTGGTCTTTTCAGAAAATAGTGATAAAATGATGGATTTTGATAATTAACCCCCTTAGAGAATACACTGCGCGAATGAATATGCCTTTGTTCCAGAGTCAGACTGGGCGGGTGGCACATCGGGGAAAAAACCCTGTGGGCTTCCGGACCTTGTGGGCCCCCCTGGCCCAGACCCACGATTTGATCGTTCCTGCCACGATACCCGAAAACCATAGTGGAGCAGAAGGGTGCCAGTGCACACCTGCTTGGCGGCAGTACAGCAATGGAGGTCGGGGGCCCCTGGACAGCAACCCAAGTGGGCCCTAGGCTCCCCATTCCGACCCTGCTTCATACAATAGCTATATATAAGTACTCAGTTTAGCCTCCATGTGTAATAAAATAAATTTTTCCAATCACAGCAGCCAGTTGCAGTCAATGGGGGGAATGTAATTAAAGAGAAAAACAATTTGCACCAATAAGAAAAAAAAATGCACATCTCGCAATGTAATATTGTTCCATAACCGTTATTTCATAGTGAACTTTAATTGCACACTGCCAATTTTAATTGCGCACACTTAAGAAGTGCTTGAAGGTGTCGTAATCTTTTGGAGCAGACATAACAAGTTTTTCAGTAACAAGTATTATTACACTGATTGCGCATCGGCGCAAGCTGTAAAATTCGCAAACTCTCTTCCACTGTCGGAGGTGGTCACAGTTTCCGGGTTCGCAAACGCTATATTAAATTCACACAAAGCAAAAATTGTTCGCGCACATTGCGACTTTTATTATTCCCCCAAAAAATGTTTTGAAAGATGGAGTTCTCTAGAGAAACAAAAGCAGTGGGTACAATTTACAAAAATGGGTAAATGTGCAAAGCACCCTGCTTTTTTGCACTTTGATATTTGGCACTAGGAAATGTGTATTTAGCCCTTTGTAAATGAGCCATAGTGCCTGTAGAAAAATGGAAAACATTAATGTAATATATATATGATAACATAATCAGTGAAATTAGCAGCAGCCGGGACAAGCAGGAGAAATACGCATCCGCTGGCTCTCTAGGTTTACTGGGGATGCACTCCAAAGTAAAGGGCATTTTGGGAACTATGAATTCTTCATACCAAAAAACTTGATTATATTTTTATTGTTTTTAATAGTTTTTAACATGAATAACTTTTAATATTGCAATAAAGATGCATACCCCATACAGAAGGCATTTAGCAATTACAATATTTTGCTTTTAGAACACCTTTAAGGGTAGAACTCCACAAGCGTTTCGCGAGAAAATGCATGCAACAAATCGCACGCATCAAAATATAATTGGAGTGAATGAAAAGTCGCAGGTAACAACTAAACGGTCCGACTGTCGGACGAAGTGGCTGCTTACTGCGGGTGTAATGTAGTTTTTACCTGCAACGTTTCATTCAGTTCAATCTTGACACCTGTGTCTCCATCAGACTTGTCGCATGCTTTTTGTTGGCGGACAACGATCCGACGTGTGGAGTTCTACCCTAAGGCATGGTTAAAACTATGGCAATAGACTAGGAGACAAGACATTGCTGTTAAAAAATTTTGAAGAAAAAAAAGGTAATTTGGTTGACTTTAGGGGTACCTGCTGCAGGGGTGTAACTACAGAGGAAGCAGACCCAGTGGCTGTTTGGGTGGGGCGGTTGCAGGCAATATAGGGCCCCCCATGAGGCTCCAATTAATGAGCAATTTCAATATATATTGTTAAAAGTGTCAGGATATGTTGGGGGCCCTAAAATGAATTTGCTATGGGGCCCAGTAACATCTAGTTACTCCACTGAGCTGCTGATTCCTGTTTGTAAATTGTGTGGTTTTGGAAAGATTTGAAATACAGTAGAAACACCTGAAGGGGCAAATCAAATGCAAAATGATACATGGAAAATCAAGAAATTGCCTGCTGATGTATATCGTATAAAGCTGAAAGTTTGTTGTTCTGTTCTTTGTGTGTTCTCAAACATTATAACTGAACACAACAAAACTTTTTAGGGATCATCCATTTGTTTAGGAGGAGGTCAGCAGCTGCTGTTTGTTCAAAAATAACAATGGGCCTAACTTTCAATAGCCCTTCATATGTGTGACCCCTTTTACAGTGACACGTGCCATTCTTTAGGACCCAGAGTGCAAAATACTTTACCTACAGTTACTTTCTGTGGACAATATTTTGGTACCCCCACCTACAGAGGCCTGCCAATCAATCTGACCTGATTTTCAGCATACCATAGTTTACAACCAAATACATCTATGACACTTCAGGAGATACTCCTCTTACCCCTAGACTAGATTAACAACTCATCTTTTTTAGAAATTTAATTACAAGAAATAATTCAGATCACCAACCTGCAATATACCTACCTATCATAATCATCATCGTCATTTATTTATTGATATAGCTATAATAAGTTACACAATGCTTTACATTCATTTATAAGGAGCAGGGAACACATATGCTGAATAATTTGCACTTTTGCAGCAAGTCCTGCTTTTGATGTCATCCCTTCCTTTTTGTTTACTATTCTCATAAGGAGCAGAGAACCAATATGCTGAATAAATTGCACTTTTGCAGCAAGTCCTGCTTTTGATGTCATCCCCTCCTTTTTTTTTTTTACTATTCTCATTGCAGTGTACAAAACCACCAAGTATTTCTGCAAATGTACTAAAGTCATTTGTTATTTTCTCTGCTCCAAATAATTAGTTGCCAACATTTTAAACGTTTTATAGTGAGCAATCCCTTTTATGTTAGCTTGGGGATTATAGGCTTTTTGGGGTCAGGCCTTTATTTGCAGGGTGCAATGTTGCTTTAAATACCACTTCTATGAATGCAATGTGCCTAGGAGTATAACAAATAGATGTAACTCTGGTGACTTTGGCCAAGGCTAAAATGATTAGTATTAATGGGGAAATGTACAGTAATTACCAATGATTAATGCACAAAGCCGCACATGTAGATAACTGGCTTCAATCACATAGCCCTTGATGATAAAGAGAAGATGATGTTTTTCTGTCCTTGTCCTATAAGGATGTACAATTACATTTCCCAGGAAATAAGTACTTCATATCCTTCAATGTTCAATGTCAATGTATCCAGTGACATAACTGGCCTATACGTAGCCTAGGATACTAATCTCTCTTTACATCATTATATAGTTGTTTCATTCTATGAGTATCTACCTCATTAGAATTAATGTGTTTTTAGAACATCTACTCAACCTTTCCTTGTATAAAAAGCTCAAGTTAGATGATCATTAAGGCTGCTAACGTCTCTATGTATTTGTGTATGCCGGTTAAAAAAACATATTTATCTTAGAGAGGACCCATTTGCTGATATATCCATACATTTTTCTAAAATCACAATATATTAAAACCATATATTGTATAATATAATATAAAGTAGCATCTGCTAGGCCAAAGTTGCTGACAGCTGTGGGTTACTGAATTCCATTCAAAATGCTGTAATAAAAATCAAATGCAGGTGTTATGAAAGTGTCACTAATGTGTTATTTATCAACATAGTGTCGGTTTTGGAGTCCATTTATTAAAATCTGAGTTCAAGTTCTTCATTACCCAGCAAATAAAGGTCTGTTAATCAGCTGCATTGTGGTACATTGTATCTGGAAGCTTTTATGAGCCACCAGGGCAGAGAATAGAAAGAGACAAACACTGCTTTCAATCACAATACATATACAAATAAAATGTAAAAGATAGAATATTTAAAATAAATTAATTTTGCAAAGTTGCTTAGAATTATGTTTTCTTTTATTAGGCATACAAATATTTTTTGGATTTGACATTCCCTTTAATATCATTTTTTTTTTTAGAATGCAAGTGAAATGCAAATGGAAAGCTTACATTTAAAGGAACAGTTCAATGTAAAAGTAAAAACTGGGTAAATAGATAGGCTGTGCAAAATATAAAATGTTTCTTATATAGATAGTTAACCAAAAATGCAATGTGGAAAGGCTGGAATGCCTGGATGTCTAGCATAACAGGACAGAACACTACTTCCTGCTTTTCAGATTTAGTTAGGAATTAATTGTTAAAGCAACGTCTTGTCATAAAATTTTTCATCAGGTCAGGACCAGCACTTTATTAAACTCATTACTTTGATCAATGGAGCAAATCTTAAACTTTTGTTAAGTAATCTAATTTTGTATGCAAATAGTGTATATGATGATGAATTAAAAATTGCTATTGGACTGATATTTTCCTTACACTTGACTCTCTGTTGTTAGTCCTACGGTATATCTAATGACATGACTAGGAGACAACAGGCCTGGATGCTACAGCTGCACCTAGGCCCCCCATGTCTGACCAGCAGCAGGACATGTGCCGCACACATTCTTAGCTGAAGGGCTTAAAGTAGCATGCACAATGACTCCAGCAGGCCATATTCGGGCATGAGAGTACAGTAGTATCAACTACTCCCCCAGTAATTAGGCCAGTGCCTTTATACCCTCTCTTTTTTTTGTTGGGGGGCTTGCATGACATTGGCCTAGAAATGGTGTTGGCCTAACCATCAGAGAGTCTAGCAAGGATTCAGATTTTTTTATCCCTCTCTACCCATATCTTCTGACATATTTAATATTTCTTTCTGTTCATAGCCATTATATACAGCCTTCTGAGTTTCGTGCCATTCGGCACTTAATCATAGGCTTAAAACCTTTAAGTGCTAGGCCTAAACATCAGAGAATCTAGCAAGGATTCTTATTTTTTCCTCTCTTTACACATAGCTTTTGGCATAGTTAATATTTTTTTCATAGCCATTATTTATAGCCTTATGCGTTTCATGCCATCTGGCACTTAAAACCTTTAACCCCCAGATGGCACAAAAAGCGTAAGGCTATGTATTGCTTTATTGTGTGGTCTAAATAAAGTTATCAATTCTTTTACAAGCTTGTTTGTGGGATTTGTGAGTGCCTGCAATTTTTAAATTTGGTTGGATAACTCCACCTCAAGCTGTGGGTCTGGGGAATGATCACCCAGACCCCATGTGTCACTGGTGAGATAATACATTTATTAGTTTTAAACTGGGATTTTTTCTTTAAATGCATAGCCATTATATGCCTTATTTTGTCTACTACTGCATATCCTTTCCCATAACAATCTCCTCATGTTTCTCTCCCATTAAAATGCAGAACCTGATAATTGTATAACAAAAAATATTACAGTGGGAAATGCAAATTTTCTTTACATTTATAACTAATGTATCTAAGGTGACCTCCCTATGTTTATTTTATTTTTATTTTATTATGCACAGTAACTTTAAAATTAATAGGTCATGTGAACATTTGAATAATTAATTTGGGACACAAATGAAAGCACTGGCCAATGAAGAGAGAAAAGAAAGAGAAAAAGAGAAAGCAGCATCATTCATCTGAAGTTCCCTCTGCTTCTTTCTGTATTTCCTTTCTGCAAAGTTGACAGCATCATGCAAACTATGAAAGATATGTAAATCAATGCCACTAATTGCGTTGCTCATGTAACCTCCATTATTGAGCATATTGCGAACTGATGGATTGCAGTTTGCCAAAAACACTCGAACTCCAATCTCTTCATAATCGTTTCGAACCTCTTTCAGCACACTAAGGCCCACTGTGTCTATGAATTGCAATGATAAGGGAATGATAAGGGAACAGATGTCAAGTTGAGGGGCAGAGACTGAGGCAGAGGTATGCATCTTTATCTTAGCTCAGTGATCCCCAACCAGTAGCTCACGGGCAACATGTTGCTCTCAAACTCCTTGGATGTTGCTCTCATTGTCCTCATCGCAGGTGCTTATTTTTGAATTCCAGGCTTGGAAGCAAGTTTTAATTGCATAAAAATGAAGTATAGTACCAAGCAGAGCCTCATGTAGGCTGCCAGTCCCAAAGGGGCTACCAAATAGCCAATCACATCCCTTATTTGGCAACCCCAGGGTTTTTTAATGCTTGTGTTGCTCCCCAACTCTTTTTACATTTGAATGTGGCTCACGGGTAAAAAAAGGTTGGGGACCCCTGACTTAGCTGATGTTTTAATTATATTGAACTTAGCAATGAACCTATTTTTTGTTTCTCCAGCTGCAGCTTCCTCCTCTTTTTTGGCCTTCTTCTGTAATACAGAAACTAAAGAGGGATTGATCCTAGTTTTGCTATACAGGGTTGTCTTAAAATAATCTTTGTTTGCATAGTAGAGGGATGCATCAAATCGATATATTTTAACATTGGGTTTATTGCTGAGCTCTTTGTAAGTGAACTAGTCTTCATATATCTCTGTACCGATTACTTTAGCTAGAAGGGTAGCCCTTGGCCTCTGTGTGTGAAAGATAACACAGAGGATTGAAAAGCAGACAGCCACCAGCAGACCTATCTCTGTTGTAATCAATGAAGATGCCAGCATACTGACCCACCAAACAACTGTATCAATTTTGCTTACTCTACACATTTTCGGAGCAAATGCAAATTTTCTGAGTGCACCTCTGAGACTGGTTATTGTAATTACCCCTAAAACACAGTTTTGCAGAGAATAGAAAAGAGGAGCAATGGCTAACAGTACCAGCAATAGAACACAAGAGCTGATGATACCATTCAGTTGACTTTTTTGCCCCAGTGCTCTCTCTCAACAGGCTCTTGGCCAAAGCAGCACAGCTAACAAATCCAGAAAAGAAAGATGTAATAAAATTGCAGGTGCCAATAGCTATCATCTCTTGATTGCTGCTAACTGTGTATCCATGTTTTTTGGCAAATATTTCAGCAAGGGAGACAGTCATTGCAAAACCGATTATTGCAATTAGGACAGCATTAGCAGCAATGTTAGGGATAAGGCTCCAATTTGGAGCTTTGGGCATTTTGAATCCTGTTGGGATGGTACCACAAATGGATGATTTGTAGGTTTTATTAAAGTTAAAGTAATGGGGAAGTGGCCACTACAATCACTATCAGTTCAACTGGAAAAGGAATCTTCATTTTACTTTTGAACCTATCGTATATTTCTTTCACTGGCACAATCATAGCTATTGCGACAGTACTGGTTACTAGATCACAGATATTAGTGCTTTGCAAGTTTTGAAAGATGTCAATCCATGTCAGAATCAAGGACCCAGAGCCATCACAACGAGGCAATTTTAAACCTAGCAGATACTTCATCTGTGAGGTGAAAATAGTGAGTGAAGATCCAGTAACAAATCCGCTCAACAGGGGCTCAGACAAGTACATGGAAATGAAACCTAACTGGAAAACTCCAAGAAGGATCTGAAAAAATACAACATTTAAACATTACTACTTATTACTACTACAACTTTTACATGCATGCAATTATATTCTGAGATAATCTACTTTTTTAAATGATGCTGGAAATATTTTGGAAATTTCTGAAACATATCTGCTACCTACTATTGATATTGGTTTGAATGGAGATAGCACCTCAGCAGGAGCAATTCAAAATAATATTGTCTTGCATATTTTTTCAGGTTGAAGAGGCACAAACAAATTCTGGAAAGGGGGGGAATTTTATTTAATTAAAAAAAGTCTGACCAAACTAGAATCCATGATGTGACCTTATTTATTATAAAAACAAAGCTTGATTTAATCAGATCGGGGGAAAACCGAGCGAAAATCCAAATTGTGGAATTTTTTCAGATTTTTCTCCAAAATATGATTTTCCCCTTGTTTTTAAAGGTGTATTTATCAAAGGGTGAAATTTCACTTTCACCCATTGATAAATACCCCTTTCAAAATGCCATAGAAATTAATTGAGAGCTGCGGAATTTCCCTCTAGTGGTGGAACTTCCCTCTTAACTTCACTCTATGATGAATCTACCCCTATGAGTCCTGAGGTAATGTCTCCAGGCAGGTACTTCTTAATTTTGTATCGTGGAAACCATTGTAGCACTGGGAAGAGTCTGAAAAGAATGTTGACTAGAAGTTTTGGACCACTAGTACAGTATTCTCTATTCTTTGCCATGATTATTTCTTTGGTGCTTTGTTCCAGCTGGGCATGGAACAAATCATTTGCAAATCAGCATAGTAAAAGCTCAATAAACTTTTCTATGAGGTGGGGTCTAAATGGGATCTTATGCTGGGATTGGGGTCTAAAACAGCATGGCTCTTATAGCCTATAGAAGTTATTTTCTAGTCTTGTAATAAAAATATAAGGAAGTAGATGATTTACATGAGATCACTGCGCTGGTGCAGTTTAGCAGATATTTCTGTCAGATATTTCTGTTTTCAAATAATTGCATAATTCACAGACTGGTGTGCAATTGTTGGTTGTTAACATGACCGGGGGTTCTTCTCATTCAGTTAATGCTGTGTAGCTATTTCATAGCACATACTCTAGTAGGTGTTTTAGAAAGAGGATTAAACTTTCACTGCATTACAGTACTAGATTATTGAAATTCATTGGTGGAAGACTGGCAATACAAACTACCTGATTTTAGTTGAACATGTAAGTTAGTTGACATGTTTCTTTAAACAAGCCCTGATAGCTCTGTCTGACAACAAAGGAATTTTAAATGTTTAGTGACCTTGAATTGTATGGGTAATTCAGATGTATGTACCATTACCTGTTACAGTATAACCTTTATATGGGTTCTGCAAGTTGCCCATATAGATTACAAGAGCAAAGCTATCAGCTCAGGGGAGTAGAACATAGCATTATCTTCATGCTTGTTGTTCTGACTAGCAAGACACTATTGGAGCAAGTCAAGCAGAAATTAAGTGCCCATCGCATCAACATTGTTTCGATAATAACATGGGCAAAATGTTATAAATCATAGCATTTAAAAATGTATAAACTCTAATTGGGTGTCCTTGATTAATTTACTGGACCAAATGCTGTCATGTTATTATTAAATCTGTGCTGCAAAGTTTATCGGATCCAAGTTGAGATACTTTGTATCAATCCTCTCCAACGTCCTTTATTCTTTAAACATTCCTCTTACAACATTCCATGTAACAATTTTGTTCGGGATATTTCATTTATCGTTGGCCTACACCATCATTGAACTTCATAATGTTACTGATCCTTTAACATTCTATGAACTGAAAAAAAAAGTTATAGGATACTAGCATACTTTTTAAATTCAAATTACATTTAAAAAATGATGTTTGTTATATTATAGATTCCTATTATATGGTAACAAAAACTTAATTTAAATGGTGAACCAGCAAACCTGGATCATGATAGGTGAGTCCATTCTCTGGTCCAGTGCTGTACCTCAGTCTAATCATCTTTCTTGTTTTATAGTTTTCCAAAGAAAAAAGGAATATCGCAGGGCATCAATCAGATTTTACCTTTTGGGAAACACAAACAATCAAGCTTAAATGTCCCTTTTTCATAAGTGATTTGCAGAAGGATTGTTTTGACAACAATGCATACCATGAAAATTAGAGATTCCACCTAATGTGTGTACTAAACAAAGCAGTTACTATTGGTAAAACTCATTCCACCCTCTATAGATGGTAGAATACACTCAAGATATGTATATTATAGGGGAATGCTATCTATCTTTTCTGCATTGTTCTTTAATTTTAAATGTTGCATGAATTATTCCTGTTTATTCAAATACATTCCTTTATGAAGAGTAAGAAATGTCTGCTGGTCTCTGTTATAAGATGACCATTCAGATTCAGAGTTATGAGTCAGGTTTGAAGACAGTGACTGTGTCAGTATTAAGATTATTGCAACAAACCGCACTGCAGGAAAATTACATAGGACATTCCCATAGCTCCATTTGTCAATGTGAATTTGAGGCTGGAGGGTTTCAATTTCTTTGCAACTTCTCCTTTAAAACTCAACCAGAAGAATTCAGGGATTAATAAATAGGCCCCTAAGAGTTGGTGTACCTGCTGTTGGCATTTGACAGTTTTGAATTTGGTGACTCTGATGTTTAGGATTCCTGCTAATTAACTGGCGCGTTTTAGTAGCAGCTTTGCCCTTCATGGTCCATAAGGTTTTGTTCACTTATACTTTTCAATTTGTGTTGCCAATACAGAATGCTAGCTATTTTACTATGTTTTGAGACTAATATTTGCCAACACTCAATTTCATCAAGTGCTTTTGTAGAAAAGAAGAACCCATTGACCTGAAGATTCATCTAAGAACTCGATACAATGACAGATTGCATACCTGCTTCGCAGAATGTTTTGCCATAACTGAATCGTCACTTTCCACTACATCAGATCTTTTATTTAATTTATAAACAATTATCAGGAAAAGGTCAAGTCAGTTTTTTCCAATAAGGGATAATAAATAAACTCAACTGAACATGTGATTTTTTTCCAGTCACCAAAAGGTTCTGGATTTAGCAAGTAAGGAGATGTATAAAGCTACTGAAATTAGCTCTTAGTATATAGTTGATCCAGGGACTGTCTGTTTGCCATCTTTGGGTTTGGAAGGAATTGGAGAAGGGTTTTTTTTTGCTTTCCTCCGGATCAACTAGCAGTTAGGCAGGTTCTACTGTATATAGACATAAGAACTATAACTTGATGGATGTGTCCATTTGCTGTTACTGGTTTAGTATTGATTCCCTAGTGGGAGTGCAAGGGGGAGCAGTTTGGCAGCTTTGCTAGGAATCCAAGTGAAAAATTTACAGAACTGAACTTTACTAGTCTGGAAATCTACAATTAGTGGATAAAATAGCATTCCTTATTGGAACTTGGGAGGTAGTGACTATTTTCTGTTCATATTTAATAGTAGGAGTGAGTACATAGCATTTCTCTTTTGGCCTTGAGCCAGGGAAACAAGGCCCAGTACCAAGCCAGCTGGGAACCCAAGGCAACTGGCCGAGTACATCACACTCCTCCAGTAACATAACTAGAGAGGGGCGGGCTCTGGCACGGGATGTGCAGCCGGGCCCCCCATCCCTCTCTCCGTACACAATTTTCTGGCCAGAACCAGCAATAGTCCGACCGGAATCAGCGGCGTGTGAGCTGCCGGGGGGCCCTGAGGGGGTGCAGACCCTGGCCCAATCACACCCCCAGCACCTCCGGTAGTTACTGTACTAAAATTGTGAAAGGTTATTTTCAGATGGTCCCAGCAGATGTTGAATGCTGTCTTAGTGCCACCTGTAACATTGTCTTGCTACTGAGCACTTCTTCACAGATTTCACTAATTAGTCTGTCTATAATCATTTTGGCTAGACTTTTGATTTGTCCATAAGAAGTTGACTTTCCCTGGTTTGTGAATTACTCCACATGTGGCATTATTGTCCTTTTAATACAATCAAGATTATTATAAATTGATACATATTTTTGTTCTATGGCTCAGTAAAAATAAACCTTAAAGGAACAATACACTCCTAAAAAAAATATATTGCGTCATATTTAAAATCCTCTTGAGTATGATTATTTAATATGCCACTAAACATGACAGAAGTGTGTTGCTTAAGGGGCAGATTTATCAAGGGTCGAATTTCAAGGGTTAAAAACCCTCAAATTCGACACTAAAAAATTTTCCCAAAGTAAAATCAGAAAAATTCCTATATATTTTACCGCTATTCCATGTATCGGATGATCGAAGAGCGATCATCTCATTTCACGAATAAATCTTACTCGAATCGTATGCTTTTTTTTACGAGAAATCGGATTATTTCTATTTGATCAAGAAAAACTTAGAAAAAGCCTATGGGAGCTTCCCAAAGGCAAATATAGAAACTCGGTAGGTTTAATCTGGCGAAGTAGGCAATTGAATAAAATTTTAAAGGGCAAGTAATTCGACCTATTTTCTTATTCGAAACGTACAATTTATTCGAATCATTCGATTCTATCGTATCTTTTTTTTTAACCTGCCTAACTGCTAGTTATTATTATCCTTAGATATTTTAATATATTTGTCATTTATGACAGCTATAATCAAGATGAAATGCAAATATTGCAACTGGAAATCTCCATGGTTGTTTTCTTGATTTCATTCAGCGGCATGGCCATGAATATCTAGCTTATATCCATACTTTTAGGACTGTACAAAAAGACATGATCAAACTAAAGACGTTAACTCGCTTTTATCCTTCTGCAAGAAAAAAAATTACAAAAAACAAAACAAAAATATTAAAAGCAACAAGTTTTTATTCCACAAAGTAGAAGTGACACCAGATACATAAAAACGATTTACAGAACATTGTTTCCAGAGTGTCTGACACACTGTACTACAACTCTCTACAAAAATCATAAAATAAATTGCAATTTGTTTCTACAAAAAACATACAATTTCACACCGACAAATAAAAAAACAAATCAATATGGTCCGATGAGGAATGTTATCTGACAATACTTTCCGTAATTCTTTTCATATTCAGCAGTAGACCCTATACCAATGAAGAAGGGCATAAATCAGCTTTTTCTATACTGGCACTGGCTGGTTCCCCATGAAGCTACTGCCCTTGGCATTGACCCTTGGATAACTATATAGAAAATACGGCCTTAAATGTCTGTAACCTCTTCTTATATAATGATTGAAGACTCTTCTGTTTGTTAGCATGTCTATGTTAATTCCAGAAACGGTATGAGCTAAATCACTTGCCATGAGCCATTTAAAAACTCTAAGTGCTACTTATCAATACTCTACACAGCATCTCTAGCTCCATGTGTGTCGATTATAAAAAAACACACAGAGATAAGTTGGTGTGGCATCTATTATTCAGAAATGTTATCCAGAATGCTAAAAAATAAAATAGGTATTTCCCAGCACTGTACTGGCTAAATAATTCCTCACTCTTGTAAAGTTCACTGCTGCACACAAAAAATTATCAAAAATTCCACAGTTGTGTAAAAAACACACTCCTAATTGCGACTAATCTTCATTACAACTTTTCCGGCAGTTTTCCTATAAAAAATTGAATTAACCAACCAATGGGTTCATAAATTATGTAATTTTTTAGGAAAAGTAAAAAAAATAATTCATACCATTTGGCTTAGCCCTTTGGCATTAACTCGTCTTTTTAGTAGATTTTAGGGGGTAGATTCATCAAAGAGTGAAGTTCCGCCACTAGAGGGAAATTCCACAGCTCTCATCAATGGGTGAAGTGAAAGTTCAGCCTTTGATGAACACACCTTTAAAAAGCCCATAGAAATGAATTGAGAGCTGTGGAATTTCCCTCTAGTGGCGGAACTTCACTCTTAACTTCACTCTTTGATGAATCTACGCCTAGGTGTGGGCCTCCAAATTACAGAAAAATTATTTAAAAAAGCCATCAGGCCCAGAACACTGCAAACAATAGAATTCATTCTTGTATTTGTACTTATGATCGGATTTTTAAATGTTGAACTGAGGGATCCAGAAGAACTGAAAGCAGATTTATATTTTCCCCTAATTATTGAAACTTAATTGACTGTCAAGTGTATGCAATGACCTGGAGGTGTTTATCAACGAAGGTGAAAGAGTCAATTAGCCAGACTGCTTAAAGGAAAAGTAAATGTTTTTCTTTATCTCTCTGTAAATTTGCTCTAAACAGCCCCCCAGATTAATGTACCTTAGTCCCTGCTGCAAGTCTGCTCTGGTTTCTGTGTTATCAGCAGCTTGTTTCCCCTTCTTCCTGGTGCAGAGTGAAGCCCAGCCCCTTAGTTTACTGAGCAGTGCATTTTGCTGCTGTTCCACAATAGAGAGGAAGAGGGAGCCAGTGTGTGCATTAGTAAGATAGTTTCCCCAAGCAAAAGGTGCTAAACACACTGCTCTCTGCTATGTCACATTATGCAAATGATCTCCAGGACTAGTCACAGAGATAAGGTCAGCTCAGAAAGCTAAGGGGCGAGGCTTCACTCTGCACCAGGAAGAAGGGGAAACAAGCTGCTGATAACACAGAAACCAGAGCAGACTTGCAGCAGGGACTAAGGTACATTAATCTGGGGAGCTGTTTAGAGCAAATTTACAGATAGAAAAAAAAAAGGTTTACTTGTTCTTTAAGGGTTGGGACAGATTCGGGGAGATTTGACACCTGGCGACTAATCGCCTCTTCTGCAGGGCGACAATCTCCCCAAACTGCCTTCCGTCTGCTTGAATGAAGAATCGCCTGTGCTAATGCACTCGCTCCACTCCGATTTCCGAAGTTTCCTCATGAGGCAACTTCGGAAATTGTAGCGCTGTGAATGCATTAGCGCAGGTGATTCTTCATTCAAGCAGACGGAAGGTTCTCCCTGTATCTGCCTGTCTGCCCCAACCATTATAGGGTATTACAGCACAACAGCTGAGCTCAAACAACCCTCTGAATCTTTAATCCCCAATGCAAATTGTGCGTGGGATTAATGAATCATATGATTTTACATTACAGTTCGGAAAAGAAATTATTAAACATGGTAAGGCTCATTTATAAACAGTGGGCAAATTTGCACATGGCCAGTAACCCATAGTAACAAATCAGTTACCGGCTTTCTTTAAAGGGGTGGTTCACCTTCAAGTTAACCAATTCCAAGAAACTTTTCAATTGGTCTTCATTATTTATTATTCATAGTTTTTTTTAATGATTTGCAATTTTCTTCTGTTTCTTTGCAGCTTTCAAATGGGGGTCACTGACACCATCTAAAAACAAATGCTCTGTAAGGCTACAAATGTATTGTTATTGCCACTTTTTATTACTTATTCTATTCAGTCCCTCTCCTATTCATATTCCAGTCTCTTATTCAAATCAATGCAGGGTTGCTAGGGTAATTTGTACTCTAGAAACCAAATTGCTGACACTGCAAACTAGAGAGCTGCTGAGTAAAAAGCTAAATAACTATAAAACCACCAACAATAAAAAATGAAAACCAATTGCAAATTGTCTCAGAATATCACTCTCTACATTATACTAAAAGTTAACTCAAAGGTGAACAACCCCTTTAAGCCAGCTGCAGGTTGAACAATAAAAGCAAACATTTGATTGGTTGCCATGGATTACTGCCCAGTTGCAAATGTCCCTGTGTTTATAAAAGAACCCCAGTGTTTTTTAAATCCTGCTGAGCAGTAGCTATCATTACTACATTGTAAAAAACAAAACACAAAGCCTTCATAAAGTTACACAGGGCTTAACTATAAATTAACTGAAGCTAAAGAAAGTGATTGCATCCTTCCCAAGGCCAAATATAGTGTGTGTAATTCTATACAGCATATTATGGTTTACATGAATCTTACATTTTCCTCTTATAGAATTACAATTACCATCACTAAGTGAGTGCAAAATCAAATCAATGTTCCCTTCTTTATCTTATCTGTCTGGGAATGTAAAAGTTTATAAAATATACTGTCCTTTGTATAAATATTATGATATATATCCTTCTTTTTATAAAGATAAAGTCTTTGGAAATGAATTCAGTTGATCACATATATTAAAGAGATGTATAATCCCTACCATATAATAATCTGCAATTGCTTCTTCTATAATTATGTATATGGCTATATATATATATATATATATATATATAAAATTTTTTTTTTTTTTTTATTTGTGCTGCCTAGACAAATGACTAAAAGCAGTAAGAGCTACAAACAATAATAATATAGTTAACTTTAAGCATAATTTTCCTCCAAAAGTTCCTATGTTAAGAAACTGTAAACGTGTATCATTGTATACTATTGTATGGGAGCATTGCACTGTAAATTCCAGTATTAGCAAATAATAGTGTTTATTTTAAACAGAAAATACCGGAAGTGTTTCTGTTTGGAGTCTAATTTAGGCACAGGTGGAGAATGGAACATTAGGCCAGTAATGATGTATAAGGCAGGAGCAATCTAACCTAATAGGATAATTAAGATGAACAGGTGTCTTAAGAATAAATGCTCTATTCCTTTCACATTCTCAGTGAATAAACCATGCTGATTCCAATAGATATTAGCAGACTGCTCACCTATAGCTATTGCTCCAGTCTATCTCCAAAAAACCCTGGCAGTTTTTAACCTTCTAATGGGATGGAAGTATCAAATGGATCTGGGTGTCGGTAAAGATCTGGTCATCACCAAATAAGCAAATCGTTAACTCATTCACATGGAGGCTAAAGTGCGCTGATACAGTCACAGTTGCTACAGTTCTTGTTTGAGATGCATGAAACAGAGCATGCTTTTTCTTCTGCATCTGGCAAAGGCAATGCATTTTTACCTAACAAAAAAGCTCATTTACAATTGGGAAAAGGGTGTAAAAAAACAGATGCACATTACCATGGATTTTGCACGTTGTGTAGGGTTGCCACCTCACCCCTTTAAAACCGAACACATATAGAATACACAGCCTGCATGGATAATTAGCAATACATTTAGATGCATGCTGCAGACTGAACTGATTTATGTGCAGCCATGCATCATGCATCTAAATTAATTGCTAATTAGCCATGCAGGCTGTGTATTCTATATGTGTTCGGTTTTAAAGGGGTGAGGTGGCAACCCTACGTTGTATTCTTTCCTTGCAATGTATCAGACTGTTTTCAGCATAAATATCCACGGGTTGGGCATGCTCAGTTTGATCCTCTCCCTTTTCCCCCTCCTTCCTCTCCTCCCTGCTGTAATCTGAGCCCAGAGCTACATATGAGTGAGCAGGGAGAAACTCAGGCAGGAAGTGATGTCACACTAAGCTACTATGGCAGCTGCTAAACAAACAGAGAGCTCCTAGAGCTTGTTACTCAAGTATGGTAAAGCATTCTGCAGAATAAATATAATGTTAGTGGTAGCTTGCACTATTGTGGCTATTGGCAATACACTGCTTCTGTAGCTTTCCTTCTCCTTTAACTACCATATCATAAATTTTTCATCCAAACACGTCGCTATATAAGCAAATCATTCATTAGAACCAAACCGTGACCTTACAAATAAATGTGAAGTATTTTATAGCTAACAACCTAATAACATATGGAGACAGCAACAAAACTCTGACCTTGGTATGGCACAATTCAATCAAAACCGGTTACCTTGCCTGTTTTCCTTTAAATGCCCTTTTCTGCTTCATCTCTGATATGACAACTAGAGCTTTATTTGATTTACAAACTATGCTCTTATACTTACATAAACTTGACTTCTTTTAAGAGTTCAAGTACTTTGACTGGAATGTATCGGAGGTGACTGTAAGACATTCCAACATGGTGTTTGATAATTGCACAGAAAGCAAACCAACACAGGGTTTGAGCAAACTTAGGTAAATAGAATTTGATTAGTATTCACCTCTGCCCTAGACAAACCTCCTTGCTGCCTCTCCTGCTCAATTCATTCATGTCGGAGAGGTGTGTTACCCCTTTCCCTTAGCTACACTAACAGATTTTGCAGCAGGTATCTGGCAGCAGGCTGAGGAGTTAAAAGAGAAATGGGATTTGAGGGCCTTCACCAGGTCCACTAGCAGACCTATACTAAGTAAGCTTTTTGTAGTGTATCTACTGCTTAGTGCCTATGAATTTCTAATGAAGCCAAAGGTAGAAAATATAGAAAATATAGTACACATGAAGCCAATTTGGATTGTGTGTTTGACACAGAATAACTTAACTGAGACTTCACACTTGTCTCATTTAACACAGAATATTGTGTCACATATATATATAGCCAATCTTTTTGTGTATATACTGTATAAATATATTATCTATAATATATATTTTTTCTAATTATTTCTCCATTTTAGCACAAAAAACTATGAATACAGAACTGTACAGATACATTAAATCCTACTCTATTATGGTTCAATGCTCTGGCTAATCAGATGGGGTGCCTGGAACACTGAATTTCTTTGCACCCCACATCGTTCTAGGTGAAACTGAAATAAATGATATTTTCTGCAGATAATTCTTATTATCAGACTTGAAATGGATACACTACAAAGGCACTGCGCCTTAAAAGATGCATAGAGCTAATACTCTGTATGAAACAAGTCATACAGAAACATAAAAAAGTCTAGAATGAGGTGAAAGATCTGAATGTCAGAATTATGAGATGACTTCCTGAAACTGAAATAAAAAATAATAGTTTTACCTATTTATAATGTACTCTCTCGTCTTTCTTTTTGGATCTCTGGGTAAGGATGTATGAAGATCAAGCTTCCTATCTCTTCTTCTTGCCCTAGCAATCTGCTATCCTTTTCATCCGCTACTCTGTTTATGTGCAAACTAAAAAACTGTATCTGTTTCTTAGACGTGCTTAATGGCTATTATAGCGGCTCTATTAGCAAATTCACCTGAAATAACTTTTCTTACTAGTGGTGCAAACTCTTGTTTAAAAAAAAAAAAAAACCCTTCCACATAGAAAGGGTCAAAAAGGCCCAAATTTCCAGGCAGTAAGTACATCCATAAAGAGTGCAGACTACAAATTAAAATACATCTATTAAAACTAATATTTCCACAGCTTTAAAAAAAAAAAAAAAAAAAAAAACTATGGATTGTCACATATTAATTTTTTTACTTTGGCAAGATTTTCAGACCTTGCCTTTATATAAATGTTAAGGCAGAGCTAATGTTTATAAGAAACATGGCTGTGACTCTAAGGGGCAGATTTATCAAGGGTTAATTAACCCTCGAATTTGACCCTCGATTTAAAACCCCTCGAATTCTGAAATTGAGGGGTTTTAACGCAATTCAAATTATCGGATGATCGAATATAAAAAAATTTGATTGATTGATAATATCTTTCGAATCGAACGATTTTAACCATTCGATCAAATTTTTTATATGCGACCAAAAAAACTTGAAAAAATCCTTTGGGAGCTTCCTATAGATATATATAACGAATTTTTATATCAATTTTTTTTTTTTAAAGGGCCAGTACATCGACAATAGAATTCAGGATTTTTAAATTTTTTAATTCGAATTTTCACTTCGAATCAATTCGAACCTTAGTAAATCTGCCCCTAAGAGTGACAGAACGTCTAGTTCCAAAAGGCACATTTACAAATACATACTATTAAATGTATTTTAAAAGTATCACACAAACAACTGATTAAAAATGTTAATACTCTTAATATATCTTTTCTGTACAGTAACATTAAAATATCCAAAAGTGGAAAGGGATAGAATGTTATTTTATATGCACTATTATTGTAAAGTCCTATTGTACTCCAAAAAAAACAATGTTCTTTTTTCCTTCTGACAATACATGGAGTACATTTGATATGTTCTACCATCCTCCTTATTTCCACATTTCTATTGCTTGTGAGACGAAGGCAGTGTAAAACTTGATTAGGATACATATAATTATGTAACGATAAGTGAATCACTTCTGGCCTCATTCCCAAAATTTCTTAAGGAAACAATGGAAAATGTCAAGTTGGGTGTAAATTTAGGCAGAAACTTTTTTTTCCAGCTGTTCTGCAATCTTTTTGAATGACTATTTGATTTTTTCCCTCCCAAACAAATCCTTTAAAACCACAGGATAAGCCTCTAGTCCTTGATAGACACTAAAAATAGTAACACAATTGTATGGTAACACATAAATTAGCACTCACACGTGACTGATGTCTATAATCACAAAGAGATAAGACAATAGCTTTTCATTATATTCAGATATTAGTTATCATCACTACCTTTATAGGTAAAGTTAATCTTATAAGTACCCTTTCTTCAGTCTAAAGCCTATCCA
>CM044436.1:94872514-94887824 GCA_024363595.1 Xenopus borealis
TGCAAACAGCACATTTGCGATGTAAAGTTCATGCAATTGAAGAATGCAGGCTAAGGGTCAGTCCACACTAGGAGATTCAGGGAGATTAGTCGCCCCAGCGACAAATCACCACTTCTTTGGGGCGACTAATCTTCCCCTTGCTCTTGCTAAAATGAGAATCGCCTGCAGCAATTCACAAGCGGCGCTTCGTTTTCCGAAATTACCGGCAGTTTCCTCGTGAGGCAACTTCAGGTGCTTTCGGAATACGAAGCCCCGTTTGGGATTTGCTGCAATCGATTCTCATTTTAACCTGCGCAAGACAGGGGGCGACTAATCTCCTAGTGTGGACTGACCCTAAGGGCTCTTACAGACAAGTGTTTTATTACCTACGCTCCCCTGAGTTCTGGTTTCATGTGTTCAGCCGAAGGGGAGCACAGGAGTAGACGCACTGAATTTTTTTCAATGTGGCTGTACTCACACAGATGCATGCAAGCGGTGAACGCAGGTAAAATGCAACATGCTGCATCCCGACCTGCGTTCGGCGCTTACATGCATCTGTCTGAGTACAGCCACACTGAAAAAAATTCAGTGTGCCTACTCCTGCAGTTAGTCTTAAGATATGGAGATCCAAATTACAGAAAGATCCATTATCCAGAAAACCCCAGGTCCTGCGCATTATGGATAATAGGTCCCATATCTGTATAAATACTTCCAGAGTTCTCTACAACCAGGATGTATGTATGCCAGGGGCAGATTCATCAAAGGTGGAATTTTTTTTTTTAACTCTAGTAAATTTAAATGTATACATAACTCGAATGGGGGTTATTTATGAAAAACTCGAAATGCTTACGATCCAAAAATTCTAATTGAGTTTTCCTCCAAAAAAATCCTTGAATATCAGGAAGGCAATTGACAGTGACTTGTAAATGAACTCTGGAAGGTTTTAGGTTAATTAGGCCAAATTCCCGAATCCTTTGTGAAAGATTTTGGCAATTACCGAACCGAATTCTAATTTGCACATGCAAATTAGGATCGGGTAAGGAAAATGCGGAAAACATTTTTTTACTACCTTGTTTTGTGATGAAAAGTTTTGACCAAAAAAAAAGTGAAAATTTTAATTTGCCATTGGAACCCTAATAAATAAGCCCCTAAGTGATAGAACGAACATTACTACATGAAGCCTGTATAATGTGACATAAGCACCTGTTTGGTACAAGACTTGTCACCACCTGTTACATACAAACCATAAACTCACCACTTATAGCATATAGAACTTGTCACCACCTGTAGGAACACCACACTCATACGGAAAACAACCAAACAAGATGTATAAATGATACTTTGATACAGAGAGTAATATTTACATCCAGATTGATCCATGTATAATTATTTCCAGTCTGTATAAACACCACACTCACAGAAATCATAACAGCCTTTAAGAATGGCACGCCGATATCTGCCAGAATATTAGCAGCCTGTATGAGCAGCACATGGATAATGATTGTAAAGGGTTGGTTGACGTTTACGTTAACTTTTAACATATTATAGAATGGCGAATTCTTTCAGTTTGTCTTTTTTTTATATTCGTTTTTGAATAATTAGCCTTCTTCTTCATCTTCTGACTCTTTCTAGCTTTCAAATGGGGGTCACTGACCCCTTCTAAAAAAAGAAAAGCAAATGCTCTGTGAGGACCACACATGTATTAGCTATTGCTAATTTTTACTACACAATTTTCTATTCAGGCCTCTCCTATTCATACTCTTATTCAAATCAGTGTGTGGTGGCTAGGGTTATTTGGACCCTAGTAACCAGACTGCTAAACCTGCAAAAAACTAAATAACTCACAAATAGTAAACAATGAAAAGCAACTGCAAATTGTCTCAGAATATGCCTCTCTATGTCAAACTAAACGTTTAAAGGATACCAACATGGGAAAACATGATTTTTTCAAAACTTATAGTGCTACTCTAGCAGAATTCTGCAATTAATCCATTTCTCAAAAGAGCAAACAGATTTCTTTATATTCAATTTTGAAATCTGACATAGGGCTAGACATTTTGTCAATTTCCCAGCTGCCCCTGGTCATGTGACTTGTGCCAGCACTTTAGGAGGGAACTGCTTTCTGGCAGGCTGTTGTTTTTCCTTCTCAATGTAAGTGAACGGAACGCAGTGGGACATGGGTATTTACTATTGAGTGCTGTTCTTAGATCTACCAGGCAGCTGTTACCTTGTGCAAAGGTGGCCATACAGGGGCTGATAAAAGCTGCCGACAGACAGAGTCGGCAGCTTATTGGCCTGTGTATGGAGCCCTCCGACGGGCTTCCCCGATCGATATCTGCCCGAAAGAGGTCGATCGGATGGGGCTAAAAACCAGTCGAATCGCGGCCACATCTATTCATTGATGCGGCCCTGCAATCCAACCCCCTGTTGACATTCATTATGATCCGATCGTTGGGCCCAAGGTGGGCATATCTGGGAGAGATCCACTCGCCAAACGAGCGGACTTCTCCGTGTATGGCCACCTTTAGTGAGCCGTTATTTGGTTACCTTCCTTATGTTCTGTTGTTAGGCAGCTGGGGGGGTGGAGGGGGTGATATCACTCCACTATCACTGCACTACAGCAGTAAGGAGTGACTGAAGTTTATCAGAGCACAAGTCACATGACTTGGGGCAGTTGGAAAATTGTCAATATGTCTAGCCCCATGTCAGATTTCAAAATGAAATATAAAAAAAATCTATTTTGCTCTTTTGAGAAATGGGGTTCAATGCAGAATTCTGCTGGAGCAGCACTATTAACTGATGCATTTAAAAAAAAAAAAAAAAAAAAAACATTTTTTCCCATGACAGTATCCCTTTAATTTGAAGGTAAACGACCCCTTTAATATCAACAAGCGTGTATGAATGGCACACAGATAGAGGACATAAAATGAATAATAAAACAGTATGAATGCTACAGCGTGTTAGTTATGCGCCTGCACTGAAACTCCATTGAGGACTCCAGTGTTCTTGCTGAACTGTAAAACACAGAACTTACCACCTTCAGCTAACATGGAAATAAGCAGCAGTAGCTGACACTGGCAAGTCTAGCATTCGAGGTAACATGGGAAAGAGTGTGAGCCTTGCTGCATCATTCTTGCCTCCCCCCTCCAGTTACATGAAGTTTACTTTTCATCTTCCTCCCACCCTCCCCTGGCAGCAACAGGCTCAGGATGTTTCAAGCTGAAGTTCAAGAGCAGCAGCAGCATTGTAAGTAGTCAGAATAGATAGCACCGAGCTATTGGGGGGGCACATTAGAAATCAACTGACCTGAGTGATGAATGAGACCCGGCTGAGCGCTGCCACCGTCCCTCTGTGTCACTTCTTCTCTCCCAGCAGCTCCTCTTACTTACTCAGTCAGTTCCTCCGGTACTAGTGCTCTAGCCACGCCCCTCGCTCTCTGGCCTAAACTCACTGTCAGTCAGGGGAGGGGGCCTGAGCACAAACGTAACATTCATACACAGAAGGAAGGACCTGGGAATAAGTTGAATCTACAGTGCTGCTAATAATAATCAAGTATTTTGCCGTCTGTGCCCGCGCCTTTGCTATACTGGCAACATCTGACCCAAACTTTAAAACCAAAAGATTCCCCCACCCAGGAATGAAAATGGGCTGTTATGAAAACTATAAGAGCTCTCAAGAAAGTTCAGCAAAGCTAATGTGGCATTAGTAAGGCCTGTGCTACTGAAGTGTAGTAAGGCCTGTGCTACAGAAGCTGTTCCAAGTAGAAGGCTTCTGGTTAAAAAAAAACGCGTTTGTAAGTAAATGTAAGGAAGGCCGGCTTATGTCACTGTATGTTTG
The DNA here is from genome assembly GCA_024363595.1 of Xenopus borealis. Lineage (NCBI taxonomy): Eukaryota > Metazoa > Chordata > Amphibia > Anura > Pipidae > Xenopus > Xenopus borealis. The sequence goes on from CM044436.1 coordinate 94,876,331, forward strand.
GTATTGACCTGCAAGGAGGGGGTTCAGCTGAAATTAAAGTCTTTCATGATAGTGTCCTTATACAAAGTGAGGCTGGACTGCTACAGCTCTTGTATGGTGGTCTCTCCCTCAGGCTGTACCCAGCAAACATCTACATGGCTCTCACCCTAAAGTGTTATGTAATGGCAGCATTGTGCCAAAATTTACCTCATTAGTATTAACTCAAACAACACCTCTAGTAATTGGGTCATTAAAGTCAGCTACATTTAGCATTTATGCTGAATTTATGACTACATGGCAGACAGGACTGGACTGAGAATCAAAATAGGCCCTTGCATTTCAAGTACACAGAGGCCCAATCAGCCCACATAGAGGCCCAAACAGTCCCCACCAGCCCACTAAATACTGACTTTCTATGGCACCTTATAGCAGCCCATCTGGCATTTGCCCTAACCCACAGATTGCCAGTCCGGGCCTGATGGCAGACTTCTGTGCGTTTCTGCCGGATCCGACGCTGAGCTAAAAAATGCCTGCGTCAAGTCATCTGACAGGAACAAGGTAAAGTAATAGGAAGTGGGACAGTGTCACAGGGTTAGGGTTCCAACCTGGCCTGTATTTTACACGGCCAGGCTGGTAAAAATGATGGTTGATCCTGATGTTATTAATAGGGAAAAATGCTAAATATATAGGAAGGCCAGTATTTTTTTCTGGAAAAGGTGGCAACCCTAGTTGCCACCCGGCCGGTATTTTACCGGCCTAGCCGGTATTACAAAAAAAAAAAAAAAAAAAAAAGACCCATCGGTCAGCTGCCAATAAGGATTAATTATATCTTAGTTGGGATCAAGTACAAGCTACTGTTGTATTATTACAGAGAAAAAGAAAATTATTTAAAAAAATTTGGATTATTTCATTATAATGGAGTCTATGTTAGATGGCCATTCTGTAATTCGGAGCTTTATAGATAACGGGTTTCCAGATAAGGGATCCCATACCTGTACTGACAAATAATGGTCATTTAATAAAGTCAGAATGTTGAAAAATTCAAGTTTTTTTTTTACTATAAAATTCATAAATTCAAATTTTTAGTGGGGAAAAAAACTTCAAGTTGCTCGAGATTTGTTATACCCCCAAGGCAGAATCCAAAAATACTCCATCTTCAACCTGTCGAGGTCCCGTAGAAGTCAATGGCAGAGGTCCTATTTGCAATTTGAAGATATTACTGTCTGCGCTGGGTTGGTACGATAATCTGTGTACCTACAAGAAAACTGTGTGCCCACTTTCCAAACTATCATTCCTCCTCTCCTAACTCAACCTCTTTATTCTCCTAGTCTTTTATATCTACTTACTATATTCTTCAATTATTATGCTTTTTTCCCCCCAAGAAATAGAGAATGGCCATGAAATAGGCTAAATGGTGAGAAGCAAGAGGGCCCACTGGGAGTTTTCCTGGTATCCTGGTGGGCCAGTCCGACACTGCTGCTGGCCCAGTCTGACCCTGCATATTGATCTATAATATATAGTGTAAAGCCTCCCATACACGGGCAATGTTAAGCTTTCAATAATGAAGTTGACATCTTTTCTATCTGTATATGGGCCCTCCGTTATGATTCATTTATTGGGGCCAAACAATCTGATCTGCCAGATTTGACTTGAACTTGCAGGTGGTCGAATTGGGCAAATACCTGCTCATCTGATGACCAATGCCAAAGAGTAGATCTTTATATGTAGGGCCAGCTTAGCAGTTTGACAAACTTATTTACTTAGTCTGTTGCCACTATCCCACTAGTTTACTGCCTTGGTCATAACAATGATGCCAGAGAAAAACTAAAATGGGGCTACTAAAACAGAAACCTACTTCTGACCAGTAGTATATGGTGAGTAGGGTTGCCAACTGGCTGGTAAAAATTAAGCTTGCTGCCCATATGGAAGAAAGATCATAGGAAGGCTGCAAGAGAACGTGGAGGCTTCTCCCACTGAGTCCTACAGCACCTCAGCAACCTTTACTTGGCAAAGGTTTATACACAAAACCTTACTTAGTAGTGGAAACCTAGTCATCATCACTACTCAATACACAAGGGGACAAAAAAGAAAGATCAGTGAACTATACATACACACCTCAAGGAGTTTGTGTAATAACCCACCCTTCTGACATTCTTCAAGAAATTCCCTGCTCCTGTGTGAGCAAGACGCCTATTAATGACCCTTTAGCTGCGCCCCTGGCATAATGCACTAAATAGGGAAGGGAGATGACGGTATATATAGCTGAGTTTTTGTTTATAATACCTCTCTATGTAGAGTAGGGAGTGTGAGGTATTGTCTAGCCTTTCAGGTTGAAGCATTGTATCAGGGGTTGTGCTCAGCTTTGGTGTACAAATACTAGTGACGTGAATTTCCGTGTTTGCATAGAAGGAATTTTGCAAAGAGAATTAACAGTGGTGAATAGGGTTCATTGAGGTGACATGACCCACAAGCACACAACCAAATGCGTCCTTGTATAAAAATAAGTCACATATATTGATTGTCAGAAAGAGGATCAAGTCCTTCAGTGACCTTCACTGTGCTTCACAAATTTCTAGTAGAAAGAGAAAAGAAAGTAAAGGAAACTATGGCATTTAGGCAGGCCCAGGCAATCTGTGGGTTCGGGCAAATGCCTGATGGGCTGCTTGCTTTAAAATGTAAATGAAATGCTCACCTAAAAATGCTAATGAGGTTTGTCTTTAATATGTAAATGAGCCACTCACTTTAGAAAAATAAATGAGTTGTCCAGGAATTCTGACCAACTTCAGTTAGTTATATTAGAGTTGCTGGCTATCTACCCAATCCCTTATGATTATGATAGGTATATTGGCAACTGGAGGATCCATGCTCAGAACAATCATTTCAGACTGTATATAGAAAACTGTGATATGTAGCATTATTTGCATGAGGCAGCCTAGTCTCTTCAATTATGCCACACTTTGGCTTTGTGACACATGTGGTAATTAAAGTCCTCTTTTCTGCCAGGATGCATGGTCTAGCTGAGGATACACAAAGGGAAATTTAGAATATGCTGTAAGTATAGGGTCACTAATCCAACTGATGCAATAGTGATAAAAACTAGGGTGAGATATTTGTTGCCAGTTCCAGCACATATGGCGTATAATATTGCTGGTTGTTTTATGGTAATGGACTCTTAAAATATCTATTCATAACCACTGGTTCTAGTTAACATTGGGGTTAGAAATATAAATCATGCTTTGCATGCGCGTGAATACATGGGCTGCTTTGATACTTTAGCCAGGGCTGCTTTTAACTTCCAGTCCGGCCCTTCATTTAGATCTCTGTGTGGAAAAGCGTATGATCAAGTGTGTACCTGGGCATTTGCTTGTGAATGTAGCTGGTGCCAATTTTCCTAAAACATTGATATTTTCCATGACAAGCTGTCAGACCTGCAGGCCAGAAAGTAAAATTGATAACTAAGCAATAAAAGATCAATAGAAGATTGATAGAAGATTGATAACCAATCAATAAAACACCATTTAGTCTGAGCCCAGGTTTAACTCAGATGCATTAGCTATATACTGTATGTTGGAAATACTTGCCTTTATAATACAAACTGTGAAGAAATACTGTAATTGGAAAGCAAATGTTGTTTTCTTTGCACTATAATAAAATGACAGAAAGCACAGAGAACACGCCGACCTAAAGGTCACACTTGCTCTAACAACCCAAATTCCGGATTCCCCACACCTGAGCAAGAGTTTACAAATGTTCTGTGCTCTGTGTTGTTTGACCATTTCCATTTCTGTGTTGCTGAATTTTCCATTAAACCACAGTGAAGCAGTTCCAGTCATGAGCCTAGGGCTGGGGAGCCCTACATCCATCTACACTTGTTGTTCCATGTGACAAAATGACTCCTTAGGGGGCCTGTATATAAAAGCCTGTATTTAATGATACACCAAAATAATGTTATAGCCTATGTAATTGAAAAACCTCAGTGTTTAAACAAATGAGATTCCCGTTTGGCTTAAATTCCATATGTAAAGTCTCTGAGGGATCTAGTTATATACAGATGCAGTCACTTGGATTTGTAAGTTAAATGTGTCGTGACTCAGGGCAAATTGAAGAAACTGTGTTATCTAAAGTTATCTTAACTCATTTAATGCATTTAACCTTTTCATTAGCATACCAAAGCACCATTGTTTTCAATGGTGAACTCTTTAATTGGATGGGATGCTGTGACACAATATTCTGTGCTAAGTGGGATAAATGAGATAGATGAGTTAAGTCACGACGCATTTAACTTACAAAGTGACTGCACCTTTAAGTGCATACTTGCCATAGACGCAAAGATCCGATTGTACGAATCATTGTACGATCGGACATCAACATCTCCCAAGCTGCCACTAACCTTCAGATTAAATAAAGTAGTAAAAGAACAAATCAGCCAATGTTCTGCACCTACAGAAGTCGTATGGATGTTTATATCCGACAAAAGCTGGTCACTGAAGATCAGCAATACATGCAGCAATATCATCGCAGCCGTCAGAAATCTTCTAACCTGTCCAATGAACTGAATGACTGAACGGCATGGCAGGACAAATGTCGGGACACTCCACACAATCCAAAAATCGTAGGAATTGAGGATCCGTGCAATCGGATCGTTACGCCTATGGCCAGCTTTAGCCACAAAAAGTTACAAAATCTGAAGTTGCCCATAGACGCAAAGATCTTTCTCTGCCGAACGAATGATTTTAGGGAAGTCCGACCAATCTGTCGAATTATCGTGTGGTTAGTGGGATTCGAGCGATTGTACATCTTACGATTTTTCGGCCGACATCGGTCTGAAAATTGATCGGCCAGGTTAGAAAATCTTTATCATGTAATCTACCTATGTTTGTAGGGCCAAGCAGGCTGCGACCCTTCAGTTTTGCTGGCAATATCGCCTGAAATGGTCTTTTTAGTTGATGTAAATAGAAATAGATGTAGCTCTGCACTCACCCAGCCAAAGATTAAATCAAAGTTAGCCCGGTACTCAGCATAGAGGATCCGGCATCCCTCCACAGCTTGAAGTTCCTTCCAAAAAACACTGGCACTCAAGGCAATTCCAAGCAGGGTTACCCCTTGCTACTTTATTGTGTGCACGTTCGCACACAATAAAGTAGCAAGGGGTAACCCTGCTTGGAATTGCCTTGAGTGCCAGTGTTTTTTGGAAGGAACTTTTTAGTTGATGGACACATCAGACATTTAAACGATCGTTTTGAGATGATCATGGTCTCACAATAAACATCGGATCTTCCACAAATCTTTACGTCTATGGCCAGCTTAAGTCAGTTGAAGTATATTGGAATTAAATCACTCAAAGCATGTGAAATAGTGGCTAACTTAATGAAATTGAGGAAGCATTTTTGTGCCTTGTGCAATTCTATAACTTAGGCTGGTTTCTCTGCTCGTGCCTGTATTTACTCACTTGATACTTGCAGCTGCTTTTCAGTCTTAGAACTGCCGGCCTTTACGCTGCATAGTGAAATGCAGCACAGTATATTTGACATCTCAGTGTAACATCCTGTCAGGAGTTGAACCAGAGAGTGTTCATGTGCTGTTTGTATCGCCACTGCTCTGTCAGCAGACAACTAAGGCCCTGGTTCACTCCTATGGCTATGCTTTGTAATTGCAAGTAAGCAAGGCTTGTTTCACCTGTTGCCAATCTGGTCTCATTGCCAAATGTAGGCCTATTACAATATTTCCTGGGTGTGATTCAAGTTTATTTAACTGGTTCCTGACCTTCCTTAGTTCGCTGTCCTGACCCTAGCCTGATTCTGACCATTCCCTCAGCTCACAATTCTGTACTGTGTTACTGGTGTGACCCTGGCCTTTGGCTTCACCTTCACTTCTGCTTCCTGATTTAGTACTGTATTGTCTGTTTGGTATTGACCCGGCCTGTCCCTTGACCTCACTCCTTGTTCCCCATCCTCCCTGTATACATTACAGTTCCCTTGCCTGCCCAGAACTCCCCCTTGGTCCTCTCACTATAAGACCTGGTGGCATCCAAGTAGCAGAGGGCTCCTCCCAAAGCCAAAGGCGGTTGTTAGAGGTAGAAAATTGTGCTGAGACTGGGACCTTGAGGTTTGTGTTTGTGCTGGGTTTTGGGATGCCATACATTACATTCTGCCAGCTTTTTACACTGCTTTATAAGAATGGATCACACTGCTGCCTGAAAAAGTGCGTTGGTAAGAATTTGTGCATACAAGTAATTTTAGGTCTGATTGCGGTCTATTGCTCTCTGGTCAAAGCTTCTCTTTAACAACAAAGCCTTTTACAGGAAAACAGCTGGAATGCTGCAGATGGACATGTCTGATGACTAGTGTGAAATATCTAACAACCAGAGCACAATATATGTCATTTGTTCTTTTATATTTGTTGTATCCACCAGGGGGCCTCTCTGACGCTGCAGGTCTAGGGTTAAAAGAAAACATACCCCCTTTTCGTCATGGGCTCACTCAGCTGGGATTTTTGTTAAACCTACCTAATTCTGCAGACTGAAAGACAGAGAATTTTTTCTGAATCCATCATTTGGCACATGGTAAGGGTGAGGTTGCATTACATTGAGGGTCTAAGGAATGTTGGGTCGCTGTCATTATCATTATTATTATTATTAATAACATGTATTTCTATAGCGCCAACATATTATGTAGCAATTTAAAGTAAATGTGATTATACAACTAAATTACATGAATTACATACATATGGAGTTACATTCAATCACAATCAATGCAGATAAAAAGGTGAGGAAGGCCATATACAGAAAAATATTGTATTAAGAAGCCACAGCCATAAGACCAGGCATTTCAGGCACTACTGTCGGACTTCACACACTCAGTATTAATTAAAAAGGGGTAACACTATATTCAGTTAAATACAAAAGCTTCTTAACTCCCTAATGCAATATCGCTCACCGATTTAGTTAAATGGCCCGGGTGCAAAAAGCCCCAGACCCACCGCTTAGAAGAAGGGAGGAGACGAAAATCTTTCCCAGTCCTCCAGTAATACTTCAATTCTGTTGTCAATCCAATAAATATATAAATAAATAGTGATCCTTACCCCTTGTCCACCATGACCCGGGTGCAGCTGCCCTAAGTCCTTCACTAGGGGGAACATAATCAGCAAAAATCGTAGCGAGAGGCAGCGCACTCCTGGGTCCTTAATTATGGATCGCTCGACTCCAGTGTATGATAAAATTAAAAGCCTTTATTCAAAACATACAATTAATTGAAAGCAGCGTCCAAGGTCCCAGGAGTGCGCTGCCTCTCGCTATGATTTTTCCTATACAGAAAGAGCTTACAATCTAATGGTAAGGGAGTTATACATAAGATGTGGGAATGATCGAATAAAGTGGTTGAGAAATGTGGTACTGTATGTAGTGTTGCATTTGGTAGTTAAGAGTGAGGGTAGGCTTCTCGAAAGAAGTGCGTTTTAAGAGAGTTCTTGAAAGCAGAAAGGTTGGGAGAGAGTCGGACAGACCGTGGGAGAGAATTCCAGAGGAGGGGAGCAGCTCTTGCAAAATATTGAATGTGAGCATGTGAGGAGGTAATGAGAGAAGGGTTGAGTAGCAGCTCAGTAGAGGAGCATAGTAAGCGGTTGGGTGAGTATATAGAGATGAGTTCAGAGATGTAGGGAGGGGCAGAGTTATGAAGTGCTTTGAATTTCTGGGTCATTAATTTGAATTTAATTCTGAAGGGTAGTGGAAGCCAGTGGAGGGATTGGCTGAATGGTATGGCAGAGGAGGAGCGGTTGCTGAGGTATATGAGCCTTGCGGGGTCATGATTGTCTTTTAATTTGTGGAACCAGAAATGCATTTATATATATATTTGGAAATTCAGATATCGTTTATGCACATCGCATAGTTTTTTTTTACATTAGCCCAGCTAATGAGCTTATGTTAAAAAAGGGTTTGTAAACTACACCCCCTAAATAATATAGGTCTCTATAAAAATATATTGCATAAAACAGCTCATATACAAAACCCCCATGCAAATAAACCATTATCATACTTATAAACCTTTTATGGAGTATATGTGTGTAATCATAAATAGAAAACTGCTTCCACACTTCTTCCTGTTAGTTAGAGCTGTAGTATTTCTGGTCAGGTGATCTCTGAGGCAGCACACAGACCATCACAAAATGTGATGGTAAGTATGTAAGTATTCATTTTGGGGATATAGTCCTTTAATGACTTCCATGTTGTGCCTTATAAGTTTGTTTGTAAAACAGCACAAGAGCCTTGCTTCAGTCTACTTAAACCTTGTATTGCTATTCTCTCTCTAGTAAAAACTTGCCATGGGCAAATGAATATAAAATAAATCCTTACTCCAATATGGATTCATTTTATCTTAGTTGGGATTAAGCACAAGGTACAGTTTTATTATAACAGAGAAAAACAGGGAAACAAAAAGTTAACATTTTTAATTATTTGTTTAAAATGTCTATGGGAGATTGCTGCCCCATACTCTAATTCTGAGCTTTCTGGATAACAGGTTTCCAGATTATCTGTTGTAATACTAGCCATTGTGCATATGGGCGTAGATTATACAAAACGAAAGCAATGCAACAAATGAGAGAACAAGCAATTCCAGTAAGTTGGCATAAAGGGACAGCTACCAATTCAATTCTGTGACCTGTTGGTGACAGGGCACATTAATCTTCTCTGAGTTGTAGTATTTCTGTATTATGGAATAAGTTGTTGTCTTCACAGAATATTCTTTCTCAGTTCCTTTGTGTTTCATATACAGGGCTGCCATCAGAGGGTACAAGTGTACCAGGTCCAGGCCTAAAGGAGGGCCTGGCTGTGCTGCCCCCCTTGGCAGCACCAAAAACATGCCATTTCTACAAAACACCCGAACCCCCGAAGTATCAAAGTCACGGAAAAGCTTAACTGCCGAAGTCCCGAAGCCACGGAATACCCAAGTCATGGAAAGTGCTGAACTTGAAGGCCTTGAAGCCGCAATAAGACCTAAAGTCACAAGTTCAGTTCTACAGAACACCAACTAATTTTGTTGTATGGGATCCCGTGAAGCGACGAAAAGACCCGAAGTCATGAAAGGAGCCGAACTTGAAGTCCTGAAGTCACAAGTTCACTTCTACTGAACACCAACTTGAGGTGGAGCTTGGGGCTGGGGTTGGTGGAGCCCACTGAACTACCCTCAATTAATCTGAACTACCCCCAACACATGATAGATAAAGTTACGGCTATGTCACATATTGTGATTTTTTGGTAGTGAAAACACTCAATACCACCAAAACCACACTGACTGCCCCTGAACTGACTTGAAAAATATGCTTTTTGGCCAAAATACACCCTGTATGCACCCCAGAACCGTGTTTTTCAGCTGTCATGTGTGGCATAGTCCTTAAACTTCAATATAAATATATACAATAACAGCAACTTTTTTACTAAAACTGGGAAATCTTATCTGGATTGAATTAATATGCTCAGGCACATGGACAATACAATGGAATAATTACTTATGCATGTTTTTCACTCTTTTTGCAAAACCCTTTGTCTAGAAGCACTTGCTCATACCAAGCTTCCTCTTTGCTTTCCCCCTTCTAAGTTCCTTTATATAGTATTGACCAACCCAACATAAAGTGAATTAAAAAATAATAATTAGATTTTGCAAAAGTTCTCAGGTTAGCACATTAAGCAAACATTGTATTTCATTTTATTATGGTATGGGATCAGTTATCTGGAAACCCGTTATCCAGAAAGCTCCAAATGACGGAAAGGCCATAGTCTCACATAAACTCCATCTTATCCAAAAATCCAAAGTTTTAAAAAGTATTTCCCTTTACTCTGTAACAATAAAACAGTAGCTTGTAATCGTTCCAAACTAAGATATCATTAATCCTTATTGGACGCAAAACAATTTTATTGTGTTTATTTAATGTTTACATGATTGTCTAGTAGACCTAAGACATGAATATCCAAATTAAGGAAAGATCCGTTATCCGGAAACCCTTGGTCCCAGGCATTCTGGATAACAGGCCATATACCTGTACTTTATTTAGTCCAGCTTAAAGCCTAACTTTCTGATAAAGGCAACCCAGGAATTGAAAAGTAAATGGAGTGCCTAACTATTGACAGCCCATGAAGTTGGGGGACACTGTCTTCTGAAAAATGTTTGTGATTTTTAATTACCGCTGAAAACAATGATTAATAAGTTTAATTACTTTTGCAATGTGATTAGATTATTTAAAATAGATATATGTAGTCTTTTTTTTTGTGTTGCATAAGAGAAAATATTCCAAGCAGTCATGGGATTCAAGCTGTATGTATAGCATAAAATTAGGCATGATCAATGGTCAATATCTAAATTAATAAAGGCCACTGCTGAAAACAACTTAAAACAGAACCTGACAGAAGCTTTTATAATATTGATCAGGCAAAAGGGATCTTCGCTAAGCGAAGTCTCATGAATGGAAAATAAACAGCTGTGAACAAGGATGTATTTTCACCTCCAGCTCATGTTAAACAAACAGAGAAATATCATTGCAGAGATAAAGCAAAGCCCAGATGACTAATGAACAGTTGGCAGGTTGCATTCACTTCCTTTCAGCAACTGCACTGAGTTCCGTGTCAGACAGTGGCCTATGCAATACAGTTATGTACATTATCTTTATAGCAGGCCATTGTCGGACAACACTCATCAGATATGGTTGGATAGATAAGGTTAAGGAAAGGAAAATTATCAGTCACTGTGAAAAAGCAGTTTTGCTATCCATCAGTCCAAAAGAAATTGAAATATGTCATTGAAAGATAAAGAACTGTCTGTCTGGAACATCTCCTGACTGTAATGCCAACCACTGGTCCGTGGCCCAGAACCAGGCCACGGACAGTCCTGAACTGGACCGCCAAAATTAATCCGGCACGCCGAATTGGACACCGGCGACCAGAATTGGAAGCCGACCCATCTAAACCCCTCCGACTCTCCCCATCTCCTTAACCCCCCCCTCGTCCTTGCAAAAAATGTTCCCACTACACTGTTCCCCTGCTGTAATGGTTTCCAGTCTATGGCAAGTCCCCAATTTAGTTATCACTGCTTTTGCCTTATGCTATTATTTCCATACAGATAGAACCTATCATTAGGTACCTTTTTGTACCCGAGTGCACTTGAGCCAGGCAAAGTTATGGATTTAAGTGCTACTGCATACCTAAGAAGTGCCAAATTCAATGGCACTTAACACTCAGTCGTAGTACAAGCAACTTCTGTGTTAAAAATTAACATTGTGTCAGAGGCAATATTCCTTTGATTCTTATGCTACATCAGTGATTGCTACAATCCATTAATTAGATAAAAAGATGTTAAATGTGAAATATTCCGTGTATAGTGCTGTCAGAGTAAAAATATTATATAATCATACAGCTGCAGTTATATGGATGAATGTGTTTATTATATGAAATAAAGTGTGCATTAATGTGCATTAATTAAGGGAAAACTGAACACTTAAAGGACAAGCAAAGTTAAAGGGATAATGTCAT